>JAKTPV010000008.1:0-320754 GCA_030556335.1 Myxozyma vanderwaltii | reverse complement strand
CTGATGGGGTCATCGGAATTTTGTGTCACTTTTGTCAGGTAGCTGTTGAAGTATCTACGGCCTGTACGAAAGCGAGTTATGCTGGAAACAATGCGGCGAGGCATTCCCTGTAGAGTAGTGTCAATATTAAGACGAGGCGTTCCCTGGTACCTCCTTTCAAATACAGATGTAATCGAGCACCGATGACGAGGCTGACTCGAACTAAAAGAAACTTTTGATTTTATATGACCATACAGCCCGTCAAGTTCAGCAACCTTCATCGGCATAACTTCAGTTGCAACAACTTCAAATGGTTACTTAGTGCATGCAAGCCTCTCTTTCTGCAGGGTATCATTGATGGGTGGCCACTAAGTCTATTTAAATCTAGATGTAAACTGAAGTTTTGACTTAATGTTGGCATGGAGGTAAAGTAAAAAGCATGCAAACGATGTCTGCAGATTTGTCTGCTGGCAAATAGTAATGTTTTATGCCCAACAAAGAAGTTCAAAGAATGTCACATGATAAAATAAAAAGACATCATATTCCTTCATAATTTAATCAGTTAATAAGCGGAATTTGAAATCATGGCCTGGAATGTGTGATAACGACCTTCAGCATGATGGATTTCATCAGGGAACACTTCATCTTAATATTGGCATTACTTCACAAGGAATGCCTTGCAGCATTTTTTCTAACATCGTTTGCTTTGTACTGGTCATGAATACTTCAGAAGTTATGTGGCATGAATATCATAAAGTTCTGATGCCTCTGTCAGGCTGGCTGCTGGTGTGGATCAAATCTGCAAGGCCCGATGCAACTTATTCTTTTCTGTCCCCTGCTATCTAAGATTAGATAAAAGTTTTTGAAGGATTTTGTTGGAAGATCGCAATATCACCAAATTTATATGGGCTAACAAAGGGTTGCAAAGCCCTCTAATGCTATTTGACCAGAGTGGTGTTGGAACAAGAGGTTGGTTGAAGAAAACAAGGAGCACTCGCTCCTGAATCATACGAACTGGAAGCTCATATTGATGTACTATTAACCTTCACACGGTAGACAATGGATTGATGCCCGATGAAACTGAGCCCGAGAACTGACCCCTTAAAAATTAATTGTTGAGAGTGAAAGCACTAACTAGTATCATAATTTGAAAAAGTGAACACACACAAAAACACCAGCAGATGGACTAGATTAAGATTTAGGAGGTACCAATGGTTTTGTTTTGTTCTTTCCATGCCTAGTTTTATTAGTGATTTGTTCAGTAACCATTTGTAATATATGTTTGTTTAGAGCCATCTCATAGGGAGCTGTATATTGCTATGTAAACGTCGACATATATCTCGCCGATGCATACGTCAATTGATATAGAAAATAGTCAGATTTGGATATTTTGTAGATCTCGCGTCCATAATACTTATCACAGAATTTGAAAATATCGGTGATTAATAAATTTAAGAGTTTATCTCGTATTTGTACAGTAACTTAGAATTAACATAAGCAAAACCAGAAAAAACAGTATTATATATGGTCATTGGATAACAAAGATCATATGGAATCGCAAACGAACGGCGGAATGGACAACACATGCGGTTTTTGTCGCTTCCACCTACTAACAATATAGCGTATTAAATAGCATCTCCAAGTAATGATGCATCAAAAGTAATTATCAATTACAAATAATATGAGTTGATATAATCAATATTAGTTGGAAGTTGCTGAAACTTCAAGAGACAAAACTGTATGCTTTCGGACCAAGTCATACTATTGACAGAATAGAAAACTAGAAAGAGCTTGTTATGGTATCTTAAAAAAGGAAACAGATCTCAAAGTTGTAAGTTCTTCTTTTATCGATGATAAGATACACGGTTATTACACGAACACATATAGTGTCACTATCATGACCCGGTATTGCTGCCCACTGATATCGTAATAAGTGGTAGTATACTTTTCTGTCAGCAACCATAGAAAAGCAGTAAAATCCAAAAAAGCAGCAAAAATTCACAATCTCTGTCTTAGATTTTCAGCTACAAGACAGTGCAATTTATTTTAATCTTGCCTTCGAAGTTGATTATAGACCACTCAGAATGCTCTCCAACTTGTTGCACATTACCAATTGAAACAATCTTCCAAGTCGCAGTAGTGATCATAACACATGAACTGGAATAGAGCTGTGGAACAAGCCGACTAAGAAGAGATGATACTAATCGTCATTGATACAGTTGAGGGTTATATACTTTGCTATTTAACCACAATATTATTTCCAGTGGCAAGTAAAAAAAATCCTCTTAAATTTATAGTCGCTCCTACAGCATCTTCCTGATATGGCAAAGTGAATAGGGGTAAAAACGGGACTGGCACCTCGAATATCGAAGACGGGAATAGCCGATATAAGCTGCATCTCCACAAATCACAATATCCCGTCAATTCCATACCATAGCTCAAACCATCAAGCTCTTTATTGATATCTTCGGATTCTATTGATAAGAAAATCAATTTTGATCTTGTCAATCGCGCATATCAGGCCTGGCATTGAAATCGATATTGCACAAAGGGGTGCTGAGAAATAAGCAAAGAATGAAGATCACTCTTCAGAGATAGGCTCTTATCCAATTCCGAAGCATCCTGAAAATAACCAAATCTCCGTACCATGCTCGAAACGACATTGGTTTCAAATACAGTTGTATGAAATAACTAGGGAGATTATCGTATTTGATACCCGAGATCCCTGAAAACAAAAAGAGTTAAAATTCCTATTGTGTGGCGGATACGTCATCAATCAATTTACTAGCCACGAAGCTCATCAGAAAAGGGACCTTCAAAATTCCCTCCTCTTGTTTGAACTTGTGATTCGGGCTCAAATCGTGTTTTACAGGCGTCGCAAACTGGAATCTCCCAATTATCTATGTCATTCAGTAGCTTTCTTAAGGCCGTGGAATATTTTGCAGGCTCATTCTCCGCACCAAAAGTCAATTTAGGTGCATGATAGTTTAGAACTAAGATTTCTCTCACTCGATTTAAAAATCTTCCTGGAATTAAATAACCTCCATTTAAGCAACTACCATGGGTAGCAATCAATTAATTGCTAATACTAAATGAAATCTGAATCCGCGGAGACCGAGGAGCCTACGGCGCATATATTTATTATCAGACCTTAGGTATGTATTACTTAATCATCATGCAAGTTGTGTCTGCGGTTTCTTCATGAATATGTCTGTATGTTTTTTCAAACAGTATAGCTATTCATACAAGACGTACGCATACTGCTTGCTAAGTACTACCTTCCTCGCCCCATATCTCCTCGATGCCGTCAGCTCTCCTCTTAAACTTTGCCATGACCGAGCTTTTCTGGAAAACGACGCAAAGCTGGCGAGTATCAGGTTAAGGGGAGGGCATTGCCGGATTGATCGGGCAGGCTGGTTGTCAAGTCGATATGGCGGTGCGTTAATCATTTAACTATATGTCTGACTGCTCATCAATTTGATCACAACTGGGTCAGTTATTCATCAAGCACATCTGTCATTGGAATGATATACCGCCATACAGCCAGATTAGATATGGAAGAGAACTAAAAAGATAGCGAGTGGATTTAAATCTGCGATACTGACATCTGGCGAAAAATCGACCGCTACCGTCATCGATGCCCGCTGGTGTCCAGTTTCAATTGTTTACTATCAATCTAGTCCCCAATATGTACATTTGGTTGCGGCAAATCGAGGCTACATCGTATGATCATCTACAGATCCGACATGTACTTAAGTTTTTTTAGCGTGCCAATTTTGATAATTATACTATACCTGCCTAAGCCAGACAACAGACACGCTTTCGTCCTCAGCAAAAGCGGGAATAAAGATGTGCGGAGCAATAATTAGGACGGCTGCCGTTACTGATCGTACAAGCGAGAACCGCCCCTCCCGTGCTCAGTTTTTAAGGGGTAAAACATTTGTTCATCGTAGTTCTCCGCAAACTACAATAATGCTTTCCCTCCTGGATTGATATTTTTAATGGATTTCCTCATGACCTGATATGGGCTTCTATTGAAATGCAATGGCCATTTCTTTGAGCTCGGTAAATACATATAAGCCCAGTAAATCCATCTAAGCTCAGTCACATTTGACTTGATCAATCGCGAGTGTTGAAGGATAGCTGGCGTATGACATCCGGCATAGGACGGCAACTAAGTAATGCAAACTACGAGTAGCTCTCGTTCTATGCTAATCGCACGCGCAGTAGGGACATTCAAGCTAGTTGGCAGACGTCATCATGTGATAGATTTGGAGCAATACGAAGTCCCTGAAAATTGTCTTTGAATCCTTTAGCAGATAATAAAAAGGAAATATAATACAGGCTTTTGCGCTCAAGCGGCTTTCACTTGTTGGAGAGTTAGCAAACTAGTAGTGCGTAAATGGATTGTTTGAACGCTAGTGTGAATAAGTTATCTATGTTCGCGCGTCAGCTCTCTCCAGCCTCTTTGATAAAATCAAGTAAATGAATTAATTCACGATTTGCTGAGGGCGCCCCTTCCCCCTGAACAGGTTGCGCATAAATGCGGACTCTTTGCTTGTGAAGCTCATCTACATTGAATAATCTATAAAGTGAGAATGTGAAGTAGCCGCAATGAAAAGGCACTGCCAGCCTCGTCATCGTTCAGCACAGATGTGTACGTATAAGTTTCATTCTTTTAAGATGAAAGACCAAAAGTACAAGGTTAACTATAAACTCCGTGTCTCTTGGTTCATTTGATTTTGGCATTTGTGATCTGTAAGGATCAAAATATAACCTGATTTTTCTACATTAATCAATGCGGTGGATTTGGTGCTTAACATAACATGATTTTTTTAACAAAAAATATTGTAACTTCACAATCTTTGCATTGATTGCATCAGTCTTTGGTTTATGACCACAGTATGCTTTCATTGCACTACGGTCACCCCTCTGCGTCACTATTTTCTCCCAACTGTGCGGCGCTGTGCAGTCCAATTCACTGTACCTTGTTCAATGCTCGCGTTATAGTGCTGAAAATTTGGGTGGGCGCCCCTAGTCAAGTTTGATTTTTTGCTTTGGTTGGATTTGTCGCTAATTCAAGACAGTGTAAATGGCCTTTGGTGTTTGAGTTAGAGTCTGACCGGTTAAGATGGTGTAAGTGAACGCGCCGTCAACGACCGCGGGACTCAGATCTTTGCCTCTATGCAATTTCGTTTGATTTCCATTTCCAGCTGTCTATTTGGGCATAAACATTTAGATCTGAGAATTTAACGAGCGCTCATTCTCAATCTACAGCATCATTGCGTTGAACTTTGGGTTTCTAAATAGCAATGGGAACTGTAAAAGTGCGCAAGGAAGCCGCGTAGACCAAGCTATCTTTAGAAACGGAGCAAGTTTCGAGTTCAATGATTTACAGCAGCACTGTGGCGTCTCACAGAAGAAATATGGTTACTTAGCAGTAATTTTTCTAATTAGCAAATATACGTCTTGTAAATAGAAGTCATCAGTAATAACTCATTTTATTTACAGTGTCGAGGTCGTAGTGGGAAGCGTACGAGCTGCTATTTGCAGACAACCCCTTCATACTGTCCCCTAAATAACGGCAATTTATTAACTAAACCATCACTATAGTGATCACAAAACCTCCGCAGCGGATCGTAATTGTGGACTGTGTTTTACAATAGGGAGAGTCACAAAAATTGGCAGGCAGAGTTGTGCAGAAGGTGCAGGCCGTCTCAAATACCCCTATTCGAGATTGTTTTACATTTTAAACAAGCCTTGTTGGACGGAGTGTACGCAAGCTGGATGGGTGTGTGCAGTAGCCCGAGCGTGTTGACGAGGAAGAGGATGCCAACAAAAGTACGCTGCCACGCCAATATGAAGAATACAATTATGAATTGACGACTATGACCAACGGAACTTAACTGGCGCACGGCGCTTAAGTCTCTGGGCCGCCATAGCCACTTTTTTTGCGAGTGGCCGCCCAAACTCCTATTTGCGTATTTTATAAGCGGCGACGAAAACGAAGTTCCAGCAGAACAGCACAGGGAGTTTTGCCCGTCGCTTAGGTGACGCTCTGTGCAGGTAGGTCGCAGAGGCGTTCCGCCGGACAGCATCAGAGAGACAAAGAGGGAACCGGGAGGCTGCGGCGCAACACGGGGTAGCAAAAAGAGGGTGCTGCCAGGGAGTGCTGCTATAGAAAACAGTAAAATATTATTGTGCAGGATTCTCAGGCGTTTGGCATTCACGAGGACCCAGCGCGATGGCGAGGTGGCCAGAGCGAGAAGTGGGCGTGTGAGAGCATTATCTGAGTGCAGGTCAGAGCCGCGATGGCGATGGGGTTTTGCAGGAGGCGATGAAGCGCAGAGCGTGCGACTACGCTGGATATTGGGCGGCTTGCCTCTTAGACAGGGCCAATTTAATATACTGCACTATACGTCGATTTGGCGGACGCGCTGTCGACGCGTTGGCGATGCGCCTTCAAGCTCAGTTCTGGTCGCCGCTGTTTGTGTCCATCGTGCGTACCGCGACCGGCAAACGCGGGTTCTTACGTGGATGGCCGGCACCAAGTTCAGAAATATTTCTGCAAGTAGGTCGAGAACAACGGACATGCGCGCGTAGCCGCGGCCCCAGGAGACGAATCCGGGACAATAAGCAAGTACACGACGCGTTGCCACGCGTCGCATGCGCGACAATGGTTGTTTAGCTTAGCTGTGCTTTGCTTTACTGTGGTGCGAGGACGAGAGGAGCAGCTGCAACCAGGCGCTTCAAGAGGCGCCCGCACAAGCGGCAAAGCGGAAGGCCGTGCGAAGGTCTCGCGAGGAAGACAAGAAAGCCGCGGCGAGCCGGGTTCACTAATCGCGAAATAGGTCGCTGGGAATGCGGTGATGTCACTGAGGCCCAGAAACCACTTACACTGCCCAAGTGGGAATCCCTATTGATAGATGCACAAACTCCCGCGCGTGCCGGAGCAGGCAGGCCTTTGTTGAGCGACGCGTGTCTCTCGGTCGCAGCGGAAGCAGGTCCAAAGCAGCAGCAGCAGCAGCCTTGCCGAGCACACCCGCTCGTCCTAACGTGGGAAGGCGAGACAGCGAATGGCCTTCGCCAAACTTGAATAGGGGCATGCGTGGTCGGCCGGCCTTGCTCGTTCTTGCTCGTCTTGCTCGGCTTGCCTTCTTATCCTGTTCGCCGCCTGTCATCCGGACGTTTCGTCATTTACACGCCCGATAAGCAGCTGCTTCTTGCGCGCGAGGCGTCAGTCCTCGTCTTCTTCTGCCTACTCTCGTCGATATCCGCATCGGGAACAGTTAACAACTTCTCGCCGCAACTGCTCACCTTTTGGCGCCCGCCGGAAGCTGATCACAATAGTGCGGCGCATGTGGCGGTGCAAGCCACGCGGTGGCCGTGGCACGGCCCTGCTGGCTGACGCACTCAGTAACTCTAAATAGCGGATCGCCGGCGGGCGTCGAGTCCCATATCTTCCCCGCTGTCCCATCGCCACTTCGCCAGCACCATAATATCTTCGCCCCAGCTCCAGTTGCTACTACCATTCATCAGAGACTATGCCTCCTCCCGCTTCCACTGCTCTTGCGCGGGCAGCCGGTCAGCGCGTAGGCTGCGTGCTCGACGACCGCCTCGAACTCACCGGCGTTCTCGGCATTGGTGCCTACGGCGTCGTCTACTCTGCCGTCGACGTCTTCACCCTCGTTCCCTATGCCGTCAAAGCTCTGCTGCGGAACTATTCTACTGGCGAGCCAATAGCTGATACCCACAACGACATCCTTCACAGAGAAACAACTCTTCTCACTCAAACTCACTTTCATCCAAACATCATTTCTGTCGTTGAGGTCATTGACCGCCGCGATGGCCTGTATGTCGTTATGGAGTTTTGTCCCGAGGGAGATCTTTTCTCCAATATCACCGAAAAGAAAATGTACATTGGCAACGACACCAGCGCCAGAGACGCTTTTCTTCAAATTATTGACGCTGTTGAGTACTGTCACTCCTTGGGAATATACCACCGCGACCTCAAACCTGAAAACATTCTTGTTACGGACGGCGGTCGGACTCTCAAGCTCTCCGACTTTGGCCTCGCCACAACCGACAAAGTGTCATTTGAATACGGCTGTGGATCTTCTTTTTACATGTCTCCAGGTACGCTCAGCGCTTTCCGGTCTTTCCGTGTTAATATTCGTACAATTCTAATTCGTATTCATGTAGAGTGTCACGCTCCCACTTCCTCGTCCGGCTATGACGTCGCCGCAAACGACGTCTGGTCCTTGGGTGTTATTCTTATCAACTTAACATGCGGCCGGAATCCTTGGAAGACTGCGAACAGAGAAACTGATGAATCTTTCAAAGCATTTGTCAAGTCACCTTACTACCTCCAGCGCATTCTTCCCATTTCTGCTGAGCTCACCGAAATCCTCGCTCGGATGTTTGACATCAACCCGGAGACACGAATGACTCTACATGAGCTCTACCTCAGCATAATTCAGTGCCCACGGTTTACAGTAACAGACGAGGAGTATACAGCCCGTGTCAATGCGTTCCAAACTGGCGCGCGCCCTGCCGAACCCAAGGTCGTTGCTGCTCGTCCTCAGTCTCCTCCTGTCACCCCTACGCGTACTCATATCAACCATTTCAACAAGTTCACTTCCCCTGCCGCGCCTTCATTCCCCTTTGTCGGACCACAGACACCCAGTACTCCTCAAAGCGCCAACAACCCATTCAGAAATCGTATGGCATATGTGTGCGCCACCGCCGACAGCGACGCGCCTATAGAGGTCAAAATCCCGCAAATTCAGCCTCCTGTATTACCGAACAGAAATCATCGAAGACAGCAACATTACATAAATGGGCTCGGAATATCTGCTGGCACGGTCGGTGCTTCAGAAAGACTTCAGCAAGTGGTTTGGGGGTCGGATAGTACGAGAAGTAGTAGTATCCATAGCCTTTCAGTGTCAAAACCTATTCGGGGTCGACCTATTTCAACCACTTCAACAGCTTCTTCGGGATCTGTTTGGACTTCTCCTCATAGCACACCTGCTACTTCAGTCGCCTCTTCACCTAGGTCAGATACGTCGCCTTGCTTCCTTGAATGCGATCATGCTGCATCAACGAACTTTACAGAGCTGAATACGAGTGATGCTTTATATGAATCGTATTTTACTGATTATACTCGGGCTCATGGCTATCAAAGTACCAGTCCCACGACACCGACCAAAATGCCTTTGCAAGTTAATCAAACGCGAAATATATCACCTTCGCCTACTCGTCGACTTCGAAAGTTCAGTATGGCAAAGATGTTACCGCGAACAGGAAACGTTGCAAGACAAAGAAGAAGAGGAGGACAACTTGGATCTGCTGAAAATATTTATGGATCAAGTCCATCAACTTTTGAAGATGTGTTTGGACCGGTCAATAATGTGGGAAGTCCAAGTGAAGAACAGAATCTTCAACAAAGTTTACCAATATATTAAAGATTTTAAATGATCAAACTCGGTTCTCTTGCATTTTTTTTTCTCCCTTTTATTGAAAAATAGTGTACTATCAAACATACTATTGTACATATTTTGATTTATATTTGTTTGGGTAACGGATTTTGCATCATTTATATTTGTGGGGTTCCTTATAAATGTTTTCTATCTTACATATTTTCGTCATATTTGATATCGCGAACAAAACATCACACTCTTTTGGAATTTGGGTAATTATTTTATTTATTTACTTTTTTGTCTCTCGGGGAACTCTTGCTCTTTTCGTTTGTTTTTGGGGTCTTTAGGAGACCAATAACGCTTTCTATCGTTCTTTACTTTTAATATTTGGTAAATAGTTTCTTTCTTTTTTTTTTTTTTTATTTTCAGATATTGGGTATTTGGTTTTTCTTTAATTTTTATTTTTTTTTTTTTTTTGGTGTGTTATCTTTTTATTGACACTCACTACGGATATTTTTTTTTTTTTATGTTTTGTCGGAATCGGGAGTTGCATTCGCTTTTATCTTTTTTATTTTTAATTTTTTTGTTTTCTACTAGTAATTGTATTTGAACTTTGTGTTACTTATAGTTTGCTGTGTTTACATTTTCATTCTATATACCGTATTGTTTTTCTGTCTTGTTTTTGGTATTCTTTGAAGGAATTATGTGTTTTTGCGGGGTGATGGTGTTTACTTTTTTACATTTGTTTAAATAGAGTATTGGATTTCGAAGGGATTACTCTATTGGTGGATTTATTTCATTTTTTTGTGTTGTATAATTTTTTTTATTTCTGGTTTTAAGAATTATGAATATATTATTAGTACTAACACTATTCCTATTATTCATATATCAAATCATTGCTAATTCTCCCACGATGGGATTTTTTATTTTTTTTTTTCTCTTTTCTTTTTATGTTGCGTAGTTTTGCCGGTATTGAGTGGAAATGCCTCATCACCTGTTTTGTGAATGAGTTTTGTCAGTGTTGGTGATGGGATAAAAAGATGAGATAATTTGGCATGCAAGACTGTGAAAGGAGGGATATGAACACACGTGTGGACATATAAATAAAACAGAAGAACACAGAAGATTGAAGATTTGCTTCAAACCAAAAAAAAAGCAAAGGGGCCAGTTTTTTGGTATCGTTGGGTTTGCTCAGTAAATGAAAGATATTCCTGCGATGAGATAGATGCGATGAGATGAGATGTGATGAGATGTGATCTTCGCGTGTTTGTAATAACAAAAATATAAGAATTGTAACCCACCCTTCTTTTATTTCCTCCCCGACCTATCACGAAGGATACTAATAAGCGTTCTTTTTCACAAATGTGTGATTTCGTTGAAAAAAAAAATAAAAACTCTCTACGCTCATTTTTTTTTGTCATAGTGGCTTTATTCTATCTAAAGTTGGTGATAAAAATTTATCTAAACCGGCAAACTCTTTTAATTTTTTTTCCATTTCCGGCATTGACAAAACACGATACAAGACGACGCGTCATTAAAAACAGTTACCGGATTAAGTAAAATCAGAAAAGCTTATTCTATAAAATACAAGAAGATTCATTCTGTTTTCAACTATTTGAGTTGCAAGTACATTGCTACAGTATATCTTTATATTTTTATTTTGTGCAGTGCAATTATGGGCATGAAACATGACTGAAGTTTTGTAAGCCAAGGTGGTTGCTTCTATCAAAAAGGCCGGATTGGTGCTACAAAATCATGTAAGACTTTTTTAAACCAACCGCGAAAGGGGGAAAAAAATAAGAGGAAAAATAAATAAGGTAATGCCGCTAAGAGCAAAAAGACAAAACTAACGGGGGCACATTGAAAAAGAAAAGAGCATGCAAAAAACCAAAAAGGCGCACAGTAGTATCGCGTCCGTTCACTCACTCGCTCACTCACGACTTGTATAATATCAGTTTGAGCTGCCCATTTTTTTCTCTATACATATACTCAGTTTTTATATTCCTTGCTTCAGTTGTAAAACAAAAGAGTTGTACATAATTAGTCACGCAGCTATAACTGCAACACCAAAACTAAACACCTTATTCTTCCTGTGCCTGTTTTCTAACAGGAAACAAAAAAAATTTAAATGTATCATAAAAACCAGCAAAATTGCTCTGTCTCAAAGGCAAGGGTAATAATTACTAGAATGAACGGCTTCGAAGGAAGGAAGGGGGGAAAGCCAACAGCGCTAATCTGGAAGCGGAAAGGTGATTGATTCCAAAGCAGGGCGTGTCCGTAGAAAAAAAAACGAGAAAAAAGAAAAATTTGAGAATTGAATTGTCATTTAAGGTTTTAATTAAGAGAAAACTTATGAATTAGGAAGGTAAGAAATAAATCAAGTCACTTGTGGCGCAAGAAGTAGAACTTGGAAATAATTAATAAGGATTACTATATGTAATTGACTGTATAGCTATAGTGTGTGAAATGCAATAGTTTACAAAAAAAATATACTTTAGAATTTGTACTCGCAGAACAGGAATTGTCCTTTTTTTTTTTTTTGTTTTTTTTTTTAATCGAACGACTTCTACCCATTGAAGAGCGAGGAGCAGCAAAATTCAAATCCCATATTCACCATTGACCGAAAGGAACAAAAAAACACAAAAGAGAGTAAAAAGAAATGTGAACTAGTCGGACTTAGTGGCCCTTTCAAATCAGTAAACACCGGAATAACTAACTTGCAAGCGAATGAACACGGGCAATATTATTCCAGACTTATCTTTACACTTAACGAGAGAACGTTGGGCTGGGTGGTCCAACTAAAATTTAGTGTATGCATCACTAAAATGTACAGCGAGCGAGCTTGCATTTAAACTGCCCAGCCACCTTTAACTTACTTTAATTTTTTTTCCCTCTCTTTTTCCTTCCCTTTCTCGCATTCATTCATTTCCACTTTAATTTTCCTTGAGATTCTTCGGCCCATATTACCCCTTTCTTAGTGCTTGTCTCCTATTCCCTTTATCTTGTTTTTAATGAACGGCAACACGCTCTCTCTCTTTTGTCACCTGTTTGACTAAAATCAAAATTTCTTAAAGAATGTCCGCTGTAAACTTGGGCAATAGCCTATTTATTTTAAATTTCTAGATTTGTTGTAAGACATAAAAAATAAGCCTTATTAAATGGTTAGGCTGGCGAGTTCTTGACTTAAACGAGCATTTAGGTATCAACTGTAAAGAGAGACATGGTCCAGTGAGCGACACTTATTGCATCGGCGTTTACTGTCACTGTAAATCCGGACATGCTAAAAATCAACTGTAATTTCTCGTTCTCAGCCGTTCTAATGAACGTCAAAATCCCCCCCCCCCCCCCCCCCCTTACTTTTGTTATTTTAGTTGCTGAGCTGAAGACAAACGGCATATTACTACAAGCTCGGTGGTTTGTCATAGCGAGAGCGATGGTAGCTGTCTTGTCGTAGCTGGGTCCCCTCGCCAATAACAGCAAAAGCAGAGGCCAGTAGGAGTATACAATCGATTCTCATTTCAATATTACAACTTGAAAGTCAATAAATCCTCGTCATTGAGGCCTAACATCGTTGACCTTGATATGTCAAGGTAATCAGCAAATACGGGTAGGACGCGGGTGGATGGAATGCATTTTACAAGATTTCAAAAGTACGGTAATAATAGTAGAAAACGATAGAACAGAAGAGAGTGTGTGAGTTTCAGCTTCACGCTGCAGGCTAACAGAGCACGCACTAGCTTATCACGTACTAGCTCTGAGTGGTGGCGACCCAGCAAGCTTAGAAATTTAGGCAGCGGTGGCTGGTGAGAACGACCTTATATCTTCGAATCTTTGTGATGTTGGTGACATCCTACTCAGGAACAGGAGGGAAAAATGCTGTACCTTATTTTATAATGCAAACTATGGATCCGCTAAGAATCCCTCTCAAACAATTCTCTGTTCTGCTCGAAGCGTGCTGTGGATTTTGCCGGAAGATTAGAGCGCGGACGAGGAGCGGGCCGCATACGCCTGATTACTGCACGATGACAGTTGCGTACAGCATTCAGATTACAGGAGGCAGCATGCTCTGGATTCCCCGGCCCAGTATCGCTGAGCTGCATTCAGAATCAACTAATTACCATTTCGATTACATTATTAAGTCCTGCAAAAGAGAGGCTAATTATTGACTACAGAAACACAAACACGAACAGCTACTGCGCTCGTTTTCGAGTTCGGCCTTTGAAAGTTCGCAAATGGGTTCTGAGAGGGCACCACTCGCAGCTGCTGAATCTTTTCATTTGATAACGAGTTGCTGCTGTTGCTGCTGCTGCATGCGTCCGCTCGCTTGTAGGATAGTTCTTTATGTAAATACTAACCGAACTGCGATGTGCTATAGAGATTAAGATATCAGCTTCGCTAGCAGGTTAAAGCTTACAGGTGACTGATTCGCTTTTGTGCGCCTACGCTTGCAACTACCATAACTTCCGTTGACAGCCGGACAGATGCACGGAAGAAGCAGAACGTAAACAATTCCAAACCGACTCAACGATAGAAAATAGTGGACAAGCCTCGGAGAGGATTGATATGATGACGTGAAGCCGTTCACAGAGCCGCAGATATCCGGCCACACTAACCACACGCGTGCTTTTGCATTACTAAACGGATCACAACTATGATTGCGTGGCGGTGCGCAGTAGAAGGCTCATAATCACAATTGCGCGAATTGGGTTTTGGCTTCGCGTGGCTGGTGGGTGCATTTGGGCTTTGCAGCCTTTTGCAGTTTAGAGGACGCATCCACATCAAATGTGATCAACGCAGCTTTTGTCTATAATAGCCGGACGCGGAATAGTCCTGTTGCAGTCTGTGTGCTTGCTTGCCTACTCACTTGTTTGTTTGCGTCGAAGATAAGCACACACGAGAGCGCAAATCATGCACGCAGAGTTGCGCGAATTGCATCGCCGGTGTAGGCGATTTCAGTTAAGCGGGCGTCCTGAAACGCACGCTGTACACGCCAACAACTCACAAAACTCCCAGCGAACAAAACCCCCTATTCTCTTGACTTCAGTTGACCGGAGAAGACAGTCAAAATAGCTGATTTTTATCTTACCGGCTAATGCCAACCTCAGATTAGGCCTTCTCCAACTATACAAGAAGAAAAAAAGGGCCTGTTGGCTCGTGGATTGCGCTTTACTGCGTGGCATTCTTATTGCGCGAAGTGGTTCGTAAATCCAAGCTTAGTTTCTCTTGTATCAACTTTACATATACCCGCATCTATTTCCCTCTTTATCCTCTATTTCAAAATCAGTATATATCAATGTATGCACAATTCTTAGCTCTACTCTATATATAGTCAATATATATGTATATAGAGTGCAAATTACATTTAGTGCTACGTTGTGCAATAGACGTCTCGCGAGCCAAACGATTATCCATTCCAAACTACTTATCATTTAAGTATAAAATTAAAAACGCACCTGGCGATATTTCTATTCATAAATAATTTACCGTGTATTATAATAATGCATTTATTGTTCATGTTGATTAAAATTAATTTCGGAAATGCGTGGAAAAACATGTGTACAGTTTAATAATAGTTTGATTGGCAGCCGAAATATAGGAATAAGAAGATAAGCCATGAAGTTAAAGTAATATTCTTTTAAAGGTTGGTTAAACTTGGAATTATTAATGGCTTTCTCATTATGTCCGTAGTTTTATGGTAGTATATTGAAAACGAGGTAGGCTAGTCCGCGTCGCTTTAGGGATCAAGATCGTAAATTGCTCTTGAATTAGGAGTACTTTAGGACAGTTAGTAAAGTGAAGAAAAGATGACGCAAATGCGCCTGGTTAATGCTTTTTATTGCGCTATTTATTTTTATATTGCATTATAACCAGCATGAAAGCTATTGATGCTTAGCGCGCATTGTTATCTTTCTTTTCATAATTAACATAAAGTCAATTAGATAGCCTATTCTCGCCATCACAAACAAATGAACAATAACAACCAGCTCATATTCCGAAATTATCAATCCTAACAATACCATTTGCAAACCCAGCTGCATACCATCCACCAACTCTTTTAGCACATGTCCAAGACAAGCAAGTAACTCCAATCGAAGGAGGGCTAACAATATTCTCAACATTCCTACTTACCCCTTTAATCATTTCAGATTTATACCCCTCAATAAATCTAAATTTTTCTGAAATGTTTGAAGATTCATCCTTATTAATTTGATCAAGGCGAGTTGCAGTAGCTGGAATAGTACAAACGTCTAATTTCAAACTGCGAATCTGTGGCCAATTCTGATATGTCACTTTCTTGCTAACTAATACCCTAGCAGCTAAATTTCCTAGAATAACAGTTCCATCAGCTGATCCAGTTGCTGCAAAGGCGTGGCATAAACTTGTTGCGATACATGTTACGCTACTTTGGTGTTTTGTAAACATGCCTTCTTGAGAAATTGCAATTACTGGAGAGGCTCGTGATAATACATCATCGTCTACAGAAAGTAGCGTTTGAAGTCGTGCATGTGCTGCCATCGTTGCGGAAAATCCTTTAGTTCGAGAGGTTGATGATCGGCAAGTTCTAGGATCTCGTATATCAAAAGTTTTAATATATCCGTCAGCTGAAGCCGTAGCTATAAAAAACGGAAGCTGAGGAGCAAATGATTGGATATTTAATACCGCACTAAGATGAGCTGGTTCGCAAATTATAGGCGTTGTTTGTAAACTTGTAATTGCTTCTTCTCGTTCGTTCTCTGAAAGATTCTCCAAAATATCAAATGTTGCAATAAACCCGTTTGTAGTACCGACTGCTACTGTGTGGTGGTCAATCCATGTAAAGCAATGAATTGTCATGCCAGGAAGTGCAACGTGTCGAAATGGAGATTGAGCATGCACTACAATCGTTAGCAACTTAATGCAAAAAATTATAAGTCAAAAGATACATACAGTACTGAGTTTCAGTAGATGTAGATTTCGGAACACTTATAAATTTAACGCTACCATCAGCAAACACAGCTCCCAGAATTCCAATCACAGAATCTTCTTCTTCAACAGCAGCAGGACACCATTTAGCACACGTTGGAGTTCCCCATCTATGCGTAAGACATGTAACTAATTGAGGATCAGATTTTGTAATTGATAAATCAATTCTCCATATTTGAATTGAAGATGGATATTGCTTTGAGCCGTAGATTGGGTTTTTAAGTTCTTCTTGCTTGCTGACGACTGCAATTGCTATATATTGAATATCTATTATCGTTGTTGTTAATACAGATCCAAAAAATACTCCACTCAAAAAAAACGCACCAGAGTTAATTAAAGGTGCCCATTCGCATACACCAGGATATCCTCCAACGTTTATAATCCAACCTTCTCTATTCCCATCACTAAATTCACTGACTTGTTTACTTTCATAAGGAGCAATAGCAAAATCATGTAATGAATCGTTGTACCCTATTTCGAATTTCCGAGGTTTTCCAATTGCAATGTAATCTTTTGCCATTTCATGATTAGAATCGAGTAATTGCTGTAAGCTAATATTGAAAGTTTTGTGAATATCAATTGACTGTAATTGACTATCTTGCATTTTTGAGATTTTCAAAATTGCAAGATCATTTACCCATATGTTTCGGTAATTAATACCGGCAAGAATTGCTTCAGTGCGATACCCAAATTGTTGCAACATTCTTCCTTCCACAGAACTTGTGAGTTTTATCTGATTACTTTTGGAAGTCATTCCCGTTGTTGAATTTTTCGCCTTTGATCGTTGGGGTTTTAGAGATTGTGTTTTACGTCGTGGTGTTAAAGGACCGTCGGTTGAGTTATCGTTTTTTGAATCAAGGTCCGAGTCGTCGATACGAAGGCTACTATCATCCTCTTCGTCTTTTTCGGGTTCAATTATTTCATCATCTTTTTCCTCTTCCTCTGCTGCCTGAAATTCATCATCGTCATCTTCGCCTGGATCAAATACCACTTCTTCATCTTGATCTTCATCAATATATACAACTTTATTTTTCGGCTTGGGTTTTGGTGCAGGTCCTTTAATCGGATCTTTTGGTGGCCGTCCACGTTTTCGTTTTCCAGAGGCAGGCGTTCCCTCTGATTGACTAACAGGAGTACTCGCTATTGCTTCATTCCCACTATCATCTTCGCGAGCGTTTTGAATCCTCGCATAATCAATCTCTTTTGTCGCTCCCCTCTTTGGTCGCCCAGATGGTGTAGTTCTTACCGCTTCAGATTCTTCCTCCGCAGCTTGATCTATCTCGAGAGCCTCAACATACTTGGGTTTTGATCGTTTAGCTGATGGTGGTTTTGAAGGTGGTGGAATGTATCCTTCTGGTAATGGGTGTTTTCTAGGACGGCCTCTACCTCTTTTAACCGGTTGAGCGGCGCCTTGTGATGTCGTTGGAGGAGGTGGTGATTCAGTAGCCGTATGTTCGACTTCTGCGGTTGTCATATTGTACTCAACTTCCTGTTGCCTTCTCAAAGTGCTGTTTTGTATTATGCTGAATATCAATTATAAATTGAAGGTAAACCGAGCAGCGAGATCCTGAAGCATGGTTGGCATACGATCAATTATTTCGTCCAAGTATCAACACGGCCTATTTCAGGCATGAAGAAAAATCTGTGATTTCTCAATATATCAATTGTCAAAAGTGCTGCCAATTATCTAAATAAATAATCGTATAAGCAAGTGCTATAGCTATCCTCAGTCGTATTGCCTTGTCTACGAATATGCTGGATTTGTATGTAATGATTTATCTGTTTTGAGCCGCTGGTGACGTTTAATGCAGAGCAGGGGCGTTTAAGGTTTCGAGGCCGGAACATGATTCTATTGTGCAGAGAAATGTATCATACTTGGATTAAATACGCATAAAATATAATAATGCAATTTTAATATCAACATTGAGTAGTAATGCAGAGTACAGCAACTAAATAGTCGTGTATAAAACTAGACAGATGTGCCGTGTAATGAACTAAATAAATTACGTAAACCATGACTACGAATTGTGCTCGATGGAAGTCGATAGCTTCCCCCCGACATCGTTAGTTCTCTCCGGCATTTATTTGTCTTTACCAGCTTTACCAAATAACAACTTCTTTCCAAATTCGTCAATGGAGGTTTCTCAAGTGCCGGAATCAGTGGCAGAATCAGGATCGGAAGAAGCGCAATCTTGCTGGATTTGCTTGGGTACTTCAGCTGATCCTCCACCACACGGATTATCTTCTCATGAATGGAGGCATCCTTGCTCATGTAGTCTTATAGCACATGAATCTTGTCTTTTAACGTGGATTGGACCTGAAGAGAAATATAAATCATGTCCGCAATGTCGTGCTCATATCATACCTGTCAGATCGCCTTTGCCGATACCTCTTCGTGCACAAAAGAGACTACGAAATTTAGCAAAGTATTCTTGGGCAGGAGCTGCCGGTATGGAAATCATTGGCACTATTATTAAATTCGCGTATGGAAATTTTTACTACCATGGAGCTATTTCGGTGTGCAGTGTCTTTTCATGGGAGGAAAGTATGAAAATTTTAGGAATCGATGGAACTGCGGAGGCGACTTCAAGTCTCCTACATCAAAGTGTTTCACAGTATCTTCAATCAGATAGATCTTGGGAAGAGTTAAGCCAGACTGGCAAGACTATCTTGTCGTTTCTAACACCTGATTGGTCTGCAATGAGTACGTATATAACTAAATCAATTACTAACGTCGCGTCGTGTCGTGTAGTTCTTATTTTTTTTACTTTTTTTTTTAACTTGATCATAGATATTTTACGTTCGATTACTATCCCGTTAATTCCAGTCACTCTCGTTCTGTCTCGCGCAAATAATTCGCGTCTTACCGCGTCTGTACTCGACTTGACACTTGGAGGACTAAGTCTACTTCTTCGCGAACCTGGTGATACTTATTTCAGTTTCACAAAAGATAAAATCCTTTCAATTGGAGCAACAAGGCTTGCGATTCTTTTGCTTCCTCTTCTTCGTCTGGGCCATGATTCGCTGTATCAATCGTATGTCTGGCCGAGAACGAAAGCTTGGTTGGAAGACGCTAGAAATCAAGAAGCGAGGACAAGGTTTGGAGATGAAGAACCTCCGGTTGGAAATGAAGGACTGCAAGTAAATCATCAGCAGCACCAGCATGTAGCGGGTGAGAATCATAATACCGACGATGAAATTGAATCATTGCAAAATCATGAACGAGGATTACTTGATATACAAACTCATTTGGAAAGATTAATTGAAGCGAGATATTTTCACGGAGAGCAGTTGATTGCGATTCAGAACCAGCTTGTAGAAGTTCAGGATCGGCTTATACGTGCTCAGGGTCGGATAAGAGAGTTGCAGAGTTTGAGAGACCAACGAGAGGCTATTAATGATGAACAACGAGATGAGCAAGGTGCTAATGGTCAAATACTCGCTGAACAAGCAGGCGAACAGCAAGTGCCCGTGCCTGCGCCCGCACCGGTAGCTGGCGATAGAGTTGGTGCAGAAGTTGGAAACAATGAGCTAGGAGTTAATATCAATCTTGGAAATTGGAATTTCCGCAGGATCAGTGATTCTTTTATGGGACGTGATAATGCAATGACTGTAGTTGGGGCATTAAGTTTACCCATGCTTAGCGGACTTACAGGAGAGTAAGTACCTTAACTTTTGTTTAATAATATTTGTGCGAGGAGCTAACCTTTTTCTTTTTTTTTGCACCCGCGTAGCTTTCTCGCGTTATTGTTTCCTAAAGTGTTTCCTAAGCGATTCGTTCGCAGTGTGATTGGAGGATGTTTGGTTGTTTTTCTTAGCGTAAGTTTTTTTTTATTCTAGTTTAACTTCCGTTTCTATTTAATGAAGCTGACAGTGTCGATTTTCATGTTTTACAGGATGCGTTTGAGATGTATTGCGCTTATTTGAAAGCGAATGCATCGCGTTCGGAAAGGATAGAAAATTACGATCAGGGAAAGACATTACTCGAACGCGATCCTCCTCGAACGGACGAGGATGAGAGGTTGTTGGTTGAGATTGTGCAGGAGATTGATATTGAGGTAGACATCATCTGAGAACATGTGTGGATGGAGGATTTTTCATGTTTAGAGAACGAACTATAACCAACTCTCGCATCAATGATGAATATGTAAGTAATCTAATACGTTCAATACGATATATATAACAATTGAAAGATGGCTTTTGTTCTACTTGTCTAGTGAGTAGCAAGTAGTTTCGTCTGGTTATCAGCACAAGTCTGTGCGATGACGATGGCGATAAAATGCAGTTAATCGCGCGCAAAAGCAACCTCGCGCGGCAGCCTGAAGGTCACGCAATGCATTGTCTTTGACGGCGATACCAGGCGTACGTAGTGAATTGAAAGCTCCTCGAGGGCAATCTCGAAACCGAGAGCGTTCGCAACGCGCTGTTATGAAAGGTATTAGATGTAAAGTCACGTGCAGGAACTACAACTACTCACCTTCTGCAACGCCGAATGCACAACACTGTCTGCTGGCTGGCGGTCGCTCGGGTCGTCTGACTTGTAAAAGCAATAGACATGAATAAGCGGCAAAGGCGTCGTTTCGGGGTCGTCGTCGCGGTGGAGGCCTCTAAAAGCGTCTAATACTTGTTAGTACATTGCACAAAGTCACGTGGCCAGAGTCAGCATAGGCGCGGGCGGGTCTGTTCTCCCGAGCAAAGTTTTATTTGACCTTGCCTGTTTTTCCAAAAGAGCGTCCGCACCGACGCAATTATTTCGCGCTTCGTGCGGATTATATCCCCTTTATTTGGTTTTTTTAGTTTTCGTATTGCTGCTGTTGCTGCTGTTTGTGTGCTTTGTTGCCGTAACCGACTCGCAATTTTTGGCTCAGTCGGCCAGAAAGAGCTCTCAAAACAGGGTCTTGAAGCAGCAGAAAAGAGAGTTAATTTCTCCTGCTCAGCAAACAAACAACAATAACAACAACAATAATAAACAAATAAACAACGCTCAAGAAAGCTTCTTACCTAGAAATTCAATCGCGGCGTGGGGCAGATTCATCACATAGTGCGAGTAGTTTGTCGGTGTCGGCACCTGCTTCTGCCTTGCTACTGTCGTCTGCCTATTGTCCGCGTTATTTTGTTCACGTCGGCCTTCTGCCCGCCTTGAAGAGCCTTCCAACTTGCGAGCCTTCTTGTTTGGCCCGGCTGCCTTTTGTTCCTTATACTCTGGATTCGGAATTGCTATTGTTGGCTTGTTGCGCGCAAATTGACGGAGTTCAGAGACGGAGATCTTGATAAACTCTCGGCCGTCAAGATTGTACGGTATTACATTGTCTGACACCTGCAATATCAACACCTGTCAGCTCTCAGATTCTTTCTTTCCTCCTACCACTCCTCACACCCGCACAATGCTCGACGTCAGTAACTGGGTTACTGTCGTGCGACTTGGACTCTTCAAGATGTTCATCAACAAAGAACGCAAAGAGCGTAAGCGGAAGAAACGGCACACTCGAGGCATCATCATGAAGAGCACTGCCTACGAGGTTCACGGCGTTGAACTTCAAAACGCCTAAAGACGCACACACACACACACACACACTTTGTACGTACCTTGTTCAGCTTGATATTGTCTATCATGCTTTTATAGCTCGCTTCGTTCAAATCATTCGCTAATGCAATCAGGTGCTTTTTACCAGCCGGCACAGCAAATGGCCCAACTCCAGCCATAGCATCACATACCGCCTCGCCAGGTTGGAACGAGTTTATTAATCTCATATGTTCACCCTGTAATCTAGAATTCCAATAGACTTTTGAGAAATCAAACTGAAAAACACAATCTGACTCGTTATGTCGCACAATCAAATTATCTTCACCCGCAATGGTTTCCATCGCAAATGTTCGAAAGACTGTATCGATAGAATCGAGTTTGTTGACAACTGTGCGCACGGCTGGGTTTTTGTCGAGAATGATTTGTCCGATTATATTTTTATAAGGAAGATATGCTTCGCGAAGGTTCATGTGGGCTAGATCAATTTATGTTAGTTTTCTCAATCCAATTAGTTTTGTTTTTTGTTTTCGGAGTTTTCATAGGAGTATAAAGGCCTTGTGATTTTTTGTTTTGTTTGTTTCGTGCTCTTTTCTTTCTTGCTTTTTAGTCCTTTATACCTTGGTTCTTCTTTTTGCTTGTGATGGTCGCTTGCTCTGGATACAAGAACTCGTTTGATGTAAATAAAATCAATCTTACCAATATGTCCAGTAGTTGAAAATCCAGTAGGAATAGCATCTAAAAGATCCTCCGGGAGAATAGCGCCCAATATCTCCTCTGTAAAACCCACATTAATAATCGTAGTTGAAATAGAATGAAATTGAAACATGCTAAAATTACCTGGCTTCCAGTAGTCGTATCCCAAGTCAAGAGTGTACGGCACCAGAGGGAAATCATGTTCAATCAGATAATTCCTAAGCTCGGCACTCATGTCGTCTTTGTTGTTTAAACCGGGTCTCAATAATAAATAGCAGTCTGGTTTATCTTGTCCGCTTTGGAAATCTTTGATGATATTTGTAACTCCGGAAAGTTGAAGTACATCATCTTCAAATTTACGCAAGTTTTTAAACTCACGAGGATCAATTACTTTAATGGCTGTTAAGGGGACTTTAATCTTGAAAAAATCGCGATCAATCGTCGTCATTGACCTGTTAATCGGTGGTGTGAATAACTTGCTGTCGCGGCCTCGAAGTGCTTCTGAACTCATCGTATTGTTCGTTGCAAAGTATCTTGATGGGTTTACTTGACGACGTAAATAATATAACCTTCGAGCGTAAAAGACAGGTAATTTTGCAGTCACTGCAAAAATAGTATTCATTTACTATATAAACCTGTAGACATGTAACAGTCGTTGGTGTTTTTTCGTATTAAACAGAATAATAAAACTGGTTTATTTAATGATTTGTTTGTTTTTTAAAATTTCTCGAAATTTTATTGTTCTCCCAACGAGTTAATTTGTAAATGGATTTTGAAATCTAACGTGTAATTTGTATGTATGATTCACTTTATATATGTACTTTCAACTACGAATATAAATTGTTATATAGAAGAAAAAGCCTGGTTGAGAATAGTATATAGATTCTGCTACTCTTACAATGTATTATAAATTGCCATTTTTGAGCGCGGTTCACAAATGTCGTTAAATTTGTCACACTGCTCATCTCACCTTTTTTTCATCATATTAGATTCTACGATCCATATCTTTGAGAACGGAACTCAGTATTGAATTGAATAATACACTTTCATGGTATTAATCATCTTTTTTTTATTTTTTTTTGCAGGTGCACGTAACGCTTCAGGATCGAGCAAGTAATACTGCGATTTCATAAGTTGGCTGGACAATTAGTTTTTAAGTAAAACAGCGGCGAGTTCTATTAAGAATAAACGGAAGCGAAGTCAATTTGGGAAATTTGATTAGATCTGCTGTTGTTATCTGTACTCATATCGGATCTCTTTGTGTTTTCCGCATCCTCTGATTTCATATACTCAATTAATCAGGCATTCAATAACAATATTCAAAAGTTTTCCAGGTTATAAAGGTTGAATGTATTGCTGCTACTGCTTGGTCTGTTAAGCTTTGAATAATATAACTGTTGCCAATTTATTATACCATAAATTTCTCAGTCAATTCTTGCTATACTTTTGACATTATCTGAAACGAATCGCTCACCGTTAAGATTACCATCCTCTCTGTTTTCGAACGAATAAACGACGCTGCTTTGATGAAATTTTGGATATAATGGTGGTCGGGTTAATTGCAGCTGATGCAAGTGATTACTTCATATAGATGCCTCTTTTATTTTCTTGTTATGTTATCGATAGGAGTATAAATTAGACATACGGGTGGCGAGACAAATGCAATGGCTATAGCGATGAAAGGGTAGGAAAGTGCTGGTAGCCATGCACGCTCAGATGTATGCGGTTACTATCGGGCATTCCCGTTTATCTCTGTCTCTCGTCTACACCACCCAATAACCAAAGGAGGAAAATAAAGCTAATGCATTTCGTCAAACAATATCGTACAGTGAATTCTCCACGTATATATATCCCATGTGATTTCATCCTCTGTTTACGCGCAAATTCAAAAAAATATATATAAAAAACAAGGCCCAAAAAAAAAAAAAAAACACCGTTCGACCACCACGACATCACTGAATCGTTCTTATAAAGCCTCCTAAATGTCTATCAAATAACTCACATCTAACAGGCATTTCTATCTGATAAAATGGATTCTTTATAACATAATCAGAGTACAGTTCATATATCCTTCGCAAAATTGCATCTGTTTGCTGCTGCCGGGGATCGGATATGAGAAGGAATTTAGTGCCGGTGACGGTCTGGAAACATTGTAATCTAAAAGTTTCTGTTTCCAAAACTTCAATTCCGGAAGATGATGGAAGAGGTGAAATTCGAGCTGCAATTGCATGGACACTAATAATTCATTGATTAATATCAACTTGCCAGTGTGTTGATAAAGATTATTTGTGAACTCGGCTGAATTCAAAAGACATACGCATGAAATGTTCCGGAAAGCACTAAATAATCGTTCGAAGATAGCTTTTGTAATCCTTCATTAAAGTCTCTCTGTAATTCATACAGTTATTACAAGTACAATTTAAACAACAAAGAAAATCAAAAGAAAGCGTTCGCGCTGTTACCTGATAGATCAATCCTGCTGCCTTGTTGAGAATATATAGCGAATAAACCACCATTTTTCAATCAAGTCAGAGCAATCAGTGCAAAAATATATCACCAGTAAATATTTAAGCAGTAATTTGATATCTTTTTCCTCCTCTTTAATCTAATCAGTTCAAAAAGGTCAATTGATTTAGAGAGCACACACACAAAAACATACAAATCTTACAAATTTAGAGTTTATCGTGTGTTTTTGTAGTCCAAAGCATCTCTCAAAAAGTCGGAACCATCTTTGCTTTGGCCCATCCTCCGCTTCTTAGCACGTTCATTATAAAAGAATAATAAAGAAGAACTTGTATATTATTTATTCTATTTGTTGGCGTTTGATTATAAACTGGAGTGATTTTTATTCTTTGTATCTGATTGCTGTTCTTGTGAGATATTGTTTTTGTCTTTGTTGATCAGCTTATTTGATGAACGTCGAGTCGATTGCGTTTCCCTTTCCAGCAACTGACATTGAGATTTCAATCTTGGAAAATACTGCTTAATTCACTAATCAAATACCTGGTTTTTTGATTATATTTCACTTTCAAAACCAAAACAGAGAAGAAAAAATAAACTCGAAAATATGTCGGCAACAGCACGTCCTCGTCCTCGTCGGTTAATAAATGGTTTAATCGAAGACGTCGATGCTTCAGTTTTAAAACTTGGACCTGAATTTGAATTAAAACAAATAACTCATGAAGGGATTGAAACTCCTCTTATTGCGTTAAATTTATCCGAAGCTAGATTACTTATGCTTGCTGCTATGAAACAGCGAAATCAAGAAATGAGAATGCAACAACGGCAACAGCAGGGGAATTTTGACGAGATGGACGAAGATGATGATGATGATGAACCTTTATCTTCGAATCCGTATGTATTATCTTTTATTCAAATTACTCTTATTTTTATTTGATTATAGTCCTAACTTGTGTTGATATTATTTTTAATTAGCATCGTGCGGAAAACTCAAGAATATTTATCAACATTTGCAAGATTTAAAGATGAACAAACAGTCAGTGATGTAGAGCATTTATTAAAAGGTCCTGAGAATGCAAATCTACATCCATTTGAAATCGCTCAGTTAGGTATGAATTTTATTACTCTATTTTCTTACATGGCAATGTCTAATATCTTGTGTTTAAAAGGATCTTTATCTTGCGCTGAGGCTGAAGAGGCAAAGACTTTAATCCCTAGGTATATTTTTCAATTTCTCAACTTGAAATATTACTATAAAACTTATACTAATAGCATGAAACATCAACAGTCTTGCGGATAAAAAATCAGACGAAGAATTACAGACTCTGTTGGACAATGTATGATTACGACATCTTTTTGTTACTTGGTGTTTACTTGACATTGACTCTTCTTCTTGCCTTTTAGTTACACAGATATGATCCCATGTAAAGTACATCACACCCGAAAATTCATCTCATCTCATCTCATTCGCATATTTGTATCTCGTTTAAATCATACACAAATTCTTATCATTTATACAGTAACACCAAGCCCATCAATCAATTCTTACAATAATTTTTTGGGTATATTTTGATGCAAAGCACCCAACCATGAGTATATTTGCGATGGATACAATAAAAACGGGAAGAAGAAAAAAATAAACAATCAAAATCAAATCATACAAAAGAGCAAACTAGATAACTTTTTTCTTTTATTATCCACATATACTTATTTACAGCAGAAGAGAGGATTCTTGTAATTTTATCTTCCATTTAGATTTCAAAATTTAATTTATTTTCATTTCATTTCTCTATATTTTTTATTTTTTCTACGCAATATATATATACATATATATATATATATAAGATTGAAAACTAACGACGACCAAAAATAAAATACACAATAACAATTTACATCCTTACCTTTAAAAAAAAGCTCTCATTGATAAAACAAAAACAAAAACAAAAAAACTCAGCAGGAGTACAAATAAAAATTTCTTTTATACTCTTTATCCAATTGCTATAAAACTTTACAAGTCATTTACGTTCTGTGCATGCGCGTGTCATCATCATCATCATTATCATTATCATCATCTATCAAAATTGATTTTCCATCTTTTTTTTTTATATTTGTTTTTTCTATTTTTCTGCGTTTCTTTCTTCCTTTTTTTGTATTGTATTGTATTGTACTGTATTAGTTTAAACACAAAGTTATATGTAACAGTAGATGAACCGAAATAACAAGAAATTACAAAAAAAAAAAACAGAAAAAAAAAACAGAAAAAAGAGAAGGGAGTTTCTTTAAATTAGACTCAAGTTAATAGGAACCTTTTTGATAGTTTTATGTTCTTTCAAATTGTAAAAAAGATTGATGAAACTGGAAGAGTATTTGTAGATAGGTAGTTTATATTTTTCACTAACTGTGTATTTCACTGTCTACAGGGCAAAAAGATTGAAGCTTTGTTAAATGGACAGGGTTCTTGTTTGTACATAAGTTATTACACGATAAAACCAGTTGATAATATTTAAACGTGTTTTATATAAACGTATTTTTGTTTTTATTGTGTGTTTTAGATATGTACAAGGTAGTAAAGTAATAAAATAATCAAAATAGCCAGATATTTTTTTTTTTCCATTTTTCTCCTTTCCTTTTTCATTTTTTTTTTTCCTATTTTCTCTTTTTATACATGAAAAGAATGTGAGGGAGAAGTGCGGGTATACAAAAAATTCAGCGACAAAAACAACAAGAAAATAAAAGCCAACTAAAAGGGTATTTACAGATGACTTATCTACCAGTCCAATCACCCTCAAGCCAGAAATCGCATCGAGCCCGTTTCGGACCATCGACTTTCATTGAAGTAAGTCGCGGCTTTCCGTTTCTGGTAACTTCCATCATGGCGCGCTTGCCGGGGTACGTATTTGCAGGCGGGAATGGAATAACGTCGCGATCTAGCTGATTGGGATTACCATAGACGGCAAAGGAAATCATCCATTGCTGCCAGATTCTCGCGACTTCCGAGATCCACTTCCGGGATAGCTTATCTCGACCGAAAAACTCATCGGCCAAAGATAACATATTGACAGGAGTATCAAGGTAACTGTCATCTGTTCCATTAACGCCAACGTTTCTCCAGAAAGTGAAGAGAAGATCAAAAGAATGAACACCAGGCGGAATCGAGAATTTATAAAGATACGTATTTTCATAGCTATCGTCGAGGAACTGAGAGTTACAGTCAATGATCCACTCCGCAATCACATCTGCAACACGCAGTGATGCAAGTTTTCGGGGAGGATATAGCTCTTTAATTTCGCTGATTGTCGCTTCGGTGGCATTCGGAAAGTTATCAACGAGAAGCCTATCGACGTCCCTGTTGGTGAACGTTGTAGGATCAGAGAACGTGATGCCTTCATTTTCCATGAATCCTGCTAATATTTTCACGGAAGGATCGTACTGCCCATATCCCAATCTGAACATAGGAAGCAAAGGAACATACTCGCGATCGACATAAGGGCCAAACATGAAGGTGCCATATCGAGCCCCAAAAACGTACCTTCTATTCGCCATGGCAAGAACCCTCTCATCAATATTCATCAAGCACTCGAAACTGTTCTCGCCGCTGCATCCGGTAATCTCTGCAAATCCTTGATATTGAGTCTCAAGAATATCAGGGTCATATTGCGGATAAGAGGCCGTCGACTGCATAATCGCCCTTTGAAACTGGACAGGCTCCGGGGATGTCATGTGATGCATAATAGAGGATGACCCAGCGCTTTCGCCCATGACTGTAATCATGTTTGAATCACCTCCAAATTTGTAAATATGCTCATTAACCCATTGAAGAGCACGTCGCTGATCTTTCAAGCCGACATTGGTAATGTGCCGGTCCTTGACTTCATATCCAGCAAGAAATCCGAAAGCACCAAGGCGGTAGTTAATCGCAACGTAAATGAGTCTTCCAGCAGAGACTTTTAGCATTCCCTGGGGACTCAAGACGCCATCCTTCTGGCCAAAGACATAGCCACCACCATGGATCCAAACAAGAACAGGAAGCCCAGATCCAGGAGTAGACTTAACTAAAGGGTCCGTAGAAGAATCCGAATCGTTGCTGGCGGAGTGCGCGGGACGAGAGAGGTCAAGTTTGAGGGTTTCGGAGCTGGAGAAAACGCAGGACGGGACGTAGACATCAAGAAACAAACAATCCTCATTTTGCTCTGCTTCAGGTGCAATCAGATTCAAACCGAAGAACTGGATATTATGGGCTTGGTGGCACATGTATCCCTCACTCCCATCATTGATTCCTTCTTCTTGAAGTGGAGGCTCGGGGAGGTGGAAGCGGCGCTTGCCGGTTGGAGGTGCGGCGTAGCGAATGTTTTTGAAGGTGAAATAATCTCCTTCACGAGTATAAGTCGAAGCACGGTATTTTGCATAACCAAGGTCAATAACTGGCATGGAGGAGATTGTAAAGTTGGAGGAGGACGAGGAGGAGAAGAAAGTTGCGTTCAAGGAGTGGGAGGGTGTAATGTCGTTCTGAATCGGAGAAGGAGAGGAGAGTAAAGTATTGTTGCCATTAGAGGAAGACACGGAGGGAATTGGTGTACCAAAGACAAGCCGACCTTGGGAAAGAGCCAAGGTCATAGCAAAAAGCTCAGGCCTATGAAGCAGGGTTGCTTGAGTATTAAAACGCATGGTGAATTTCAAATGGATTGGTCAAGATTTGAAGAGCGATAGAAGGGTCAGTGGGAAGAGAAAAAGGGAAGCGAGAAGGGGAAAGGAGAAGGGGGGAATGGAGGGGGATTTCTTTAGTTTATACATCATTCAACAACAAGGGGAAAATACACTGAAAAAAGATTCAGTTTGAAATTGCAAACAAGGAGAGATTTCAAAGAAACAAGGAGCGGACATACTCACCATCCCACGCGAACATTGCAACCCAACGAGCCCAAAGTCCACGTGACCACTAATATAACAAATTAATCAAGGAATGAAATGGTCAATAACAAGCAAAACTCATGTTTGGTCCATAGCGATCCTTCACGTATGTAACATATTACAAAATCCAGTCAAGGAGTGTGGCTTGTCGTGTCGCGTCGTGCACTGATGCTAAACGAGCATGAAAACAAGTGACAAACGTAGTAATTGGTCCACGATCAACTCACTGAATTTTCAGAGAAAACTAAATAAAAAGCAAACAATAAACAGATAATTCACTTCAGCTGGTAGTCATCACATTTTGTCCAAGTTTGAATACAGAGCGAAGAGTAAGATATTGAAACCTCAACCACCCATCGTCCTTGCACGACAATACAAGCCCAACAAAGCGTCAATAAAATTCAATTCCACAAAACCGAGCTTTCTTCCCCATGTATCCTATCTCAAATTAGACAAAAGAACATGACAACAAAGTTTATCACGTCAAATTTCGGGGGGTGATGAGAGGACAAGGAGCAAAAGGATGCACGAATTACCTACACCAATTTCTCGCCCGTGCATCACGATATCACACGCACACACAGAAACAAAAAAATCCCCCAAAAGCGATTCCCTAAGTACTGTAAGTATACAACCCTTCATCATGCCAAATAGAAAAAGGCAAAGCCTTACTATTAAGTATCGAGGTAAATCTATAAAACTCCAATCAACTTTTTTCAATTGAGTTTGCTCGACCCCGCAATAACAAGTCCAGGCTTACCTTGATCTGGTATACGTCAACAGCAACAATTGCAACGCAGCAATCATTCCTGTTTTTACATTATATTGAATAGAAGAAAATGTTTGTCTTCAAAAGCCGTCATGCACTCACTAGATATAACGGGCAATGCAAACAAACCACACACTTCTCCCACATTCCTGAGACTTACCTCCAGATTTTTATTAATAAGACTTTTACCCAGTAAAGAGCATGGCAAGTAATCTTTCAATCTATCATCAGATATCTGACTATCCTTTATCTTCAAATTCCGCCAACATATCTAATTTGCGAAATACCTACAGAGAGAAGAACAGGAGCAAGTATCGACTATCTACACAAAGCCAATCCTCATCACGTGATTGAGCCACCGACGGTCCATTTGCTACAATGAATTAGAACAACTAAATCGAATCCAATTATCAAGAATCGCGAGATATGTAGAACGGTTTATATCTTAGAGTAAAAAGAAAATGGTCAATCCAAAAGATAAAGGCCGCACATACTGCCTCCTTTGGTAACCAAGTAATACTAAATAAATATATTTTACCTAACTCTACGCAAACAACACAAAACAATCTCGAAGCAAAACACACTGCTTCTTTAAGACCAAGATCCCAAAGGAAGACCGAAATATCCTTCAGCAGGCATATCAAACAAGGTTGCACTGCCGCTGCCGTCAACACCGGCACTTGCGACCGAATTTCCCCACCAGTGCAGAGGCTTAGGCTTGTACTGCAAAGCCAGGAAAATCAAAATTCCAGAGAAAGCAACACCAGCTGAAAGACCGCAAGAAATAATGTAGTTGTACTTTGACCACCAAGCTAAGTAGCGGGTACGAATAAACCACATGAATGCAAATGACATGTAGAAGCCCTCAGTGTAGTAGGTTAAATTATAGTTGGAACCGAATCTATTGCACAAACGTTAGAAATTATTCGACGCCACTTAAAAAATAAATATGAAAACATACCTGGTAATTCCTCCAAAGATCAAAACAGGGTGAAAGGCTCTGAGGTACTTGGGGTACCTGTTTCTAGCAAAATACAAAACAGGAGCAGTAGCAGCACCAATCAAGAAACACCACTTAATCATAGGATAGAGAGTATTGAAAATACGATCAGGCCCGACAACACCAAAAAGCAGAGTTCCAGAGTAAATACTGTGAGACCACGCGCAGTAGAAGCGCGCGCTTTGAGTCCAACTGCAAAAGTCTTCAAGGCCATGAGCAAGTTCCATAGCACCGGCAGTAACAAAGATCTGGATAACAGTGGCAAGGAATTGGCCTCTAAAAACAGCACGGGGAGGAAGCTTTCCATAATGGGCAAGTTTCATGTCACCTATTTAAAGAAAAAAGTCAGCAAAAACTCGAAATAGTTAAAATGCTAACAGATCACTATGGCAAAAAAAATAGCATACCCAAATAAGTCTCAGATTGGTCCTCTAAACAGCAAAAAGAAAGTTAAAATCAGTTAAAATTCTAGTATCAGAATAACCATTAAAGAACCACTTACCAACACAAAAACCCAAAGCACGCACAAAAAGACAAGCAATTCCATTACCAGGCACCATGTATCCACCAAGAATAGTTCCCAACATATTGGTAGACATGTAATATCCAGTAGTAGCATACAAAACCATGCAAGGCACGAGCATGACAAGAGCAACAACAAGAATAACAATAGTAGTCCAGAGGGGCATAGTAGTAGGATAGAAATGCATGACCAAAAGCGCGGCAGCAAAAGTGCCAGCCAGGATGACCATAAACCACCAATCAGGAACTTCCTTGTACTGGCGCATCATGACTGAGAGCGGGTCACGGTAACGGCCAAAAGTCGAAGACTTGCGATCTTTGAGACTGGCGTATAAACCCTTGAAAGCAGCTCCAAAAGTATGCCATTCTCCCAAGACGATATATACAAACGAAAATGTATAAACACAGTAAGAAGCACAAAGGTACAGGTAGTAGCCAGCAGAGACATATGGAGCGGAATAATCCTCATACTTTACACGATTAAATTCACCATTAGTCTGAATGGCAGAAACATTGAACGCCTTTCCATATCTGTCATAAATGGTACTTGTGTTGGGAGGAAGGTGTCCAGACCACTTGAAATTGCTGTAGTACAATCCAAGGCAAATGCAGGCACCAACGATAGATCCCAGGAATTGATTTGCAGTAGTGAAAAAAGGAACAACAAGACAGCTGGCATAGTTGATAACAGACCAATCCCAGGTAGCGATGGGGTTAAAACCCAGCCCAATAGTGGATCCAGTGACAAATGCCAAACTCTTGTTCTTAGGAGCAATCCAGGTCATCCAATTGAAGGTACTAAGGGCCGTGAAAAGATAATCGGGGACGAAGAAGTAAACAAATGACACAGCCAAAATGATGTTGAAAATTTTATACTTGCTAATCGTCCATCCGTTGATAACACGCTTGGACTCAGGTAGCAAAAGAGTTCTGTTAAGCTGGAGAGTAGGCAACATAGTAGGCCAGACTGCCTTACTCTCGTAAACGCAGAAGCGACGCAAAAGTCCAGAGGTACCTAAACCGAAAAATTGACAAATGATGTTGATACAGATAGAGAAATCAAAAGTAGCCCAAGTCTGTCCGTAAAAAATCTTCTCGCGGATAACAGGAGCGTACTGACCCCAGACAGAGTTTTGGGCACCGACATTGGTGATAATAGTAGTAAACAATTGCTCCTTGAAAGTCCAAGGTCCAGGATTGGTATTGATAGTCCACTTCCAGATTTTGATTTTGCGGGCAGGAATGACTCTGGCAGCAAATTCACCACAGGGAAGAAGCAAAAGCTGGATAACCTGGGAACTTAGAGTAAAGTGAGGTTGGCGGAAGTAAATCAGCTGATTGATAAAACTACCGACCGCGACCCAAAAGATTCCAATGACATATGCGCGAAAGGTTTCGACCGGAATAGTCAAGTCATCAGTAGGAGCGCAAACACATCGCACCTCGGGGTAAGGAGAGTGGTATTTCATGAGAGATGCTTCGAGACGAAGATCCAAATCGTAGAGAACAGGGCCTTGAGCGTAGGCTTCCTCACCCTGAAGAAGTTGCTCAATTCTGGTCAAAGTGGCCTGAGGAAAGTTGATATCCGTACGATGATAGTTAAAAGAATACTGTAAGACCTCCAAAGCTTCAGCTTGAGGCATCGCTCTGAGCTTTTCGATGAAGAATTCAGCGTAGCCTTCAGCCAAAATATCATCCATATCTCCGCTCTCCTTCATGCGGTCGATAATAACATCATGCTCGTGCTGTTGCTCCGCCTCGAGCTCCAAGACATCGACAGTTGCGGTCTTCTTCTCGCCGTACACGTCGCTCCCACTGGAGTTGGAGTCTGTCGGGACTGTCTTCAAGTCAATGTTGAAAGACATCTATAGGATAGCCAATTAGCCGCTGTGTAAACCACTGTCATACGTTTGACAGTATATTTCGAAGCAACAAGGAAAGATACCTGGAGATTTGCGATAGAGCAGTGCAAAGCAAAGATAGGCCCATAGACAGACAGCCACGAGAGGGAAGGGCAAGCTAATATAGCAGCTGGCAGGGACGACTAGTAGTCATTATTAAGATACGACATCTGTAGCAAGTGGGACCGGGTATACAAATTAAAGCGACACCGAATTTTCAGTTTGCAGGTACACGCTGTACAAAGTACGGTAAAACGAGCCAGCGACAGGGGACCGAGTGATGTCGTGATAGAGGATAGACGGGCGATAGCCAATTTCCATGTCGATATGAGCGGTTAACCTTAACGCACGCACTATTTATACGCAACCCAGTTTTACTGCTGTCGACCTATACAGGAACAGGAAACATGTTTGAAACGAGTACCGCGTATCAAGACCTTTTTTGCAATGAAATTGAACGAGAATAGGGGTTTCTGAGCAGCGATTGCATTGCTTCTTTCCTTTTCGCTGCGAGAAAGTCCGAGGCGACGGCGCAGACGGAGTCGTTAACCGACGAGGAGGCTTGAGTCATCTGCTTTGTGTCATTTGCCCAGCGAATTGCGTTGATTATTGACTGACCGAGCCTTGCCTTGCCTTGCATCGGAACCCTCGGCGCAGAGCAGGCCCAGCCCAGGCACTTGTGATTTTGTTTTACGGAGGAGGGGCGTCGGCGAGGAAGCATTTTGGGTGCCAGTGCTGCGCTTGCAGGAGTCCGTGAGCGCGTCTGTGCCCCGAGGCGCGATTAATGAGCAGGAGCCGATTTCTAATCGCCTCGCTCGCCCCTCCTCGCCCCTTGACAAACCTTCTCTGTCCGGCGGCTACGATGTCGAACGTCGGTCGACACCCTTATCAGCAAGCTGTCTGGCGTGCTTCGTCTGGCCATCTTTCACAGCCATTCCCACAGACTGTGTTCTCCTCGAGCGGCCCAAAGCACCTACGGCTGCTACTACCACCATGGCCTCAGTCTGGTCTGGGAATCTCTGAACTGTAATTAAAATAAGCTCCCGCCCCGGCGAGCCGGACGGTAAAGCGGCGTTGAGGGCCGGGCTCGGAAAAAGTGTCTGATAAGAAAACTGGTCCCACTGAATTAATTAAGCGCCACGTCATTTTGCTGCAGTTCGTTTTATTTCCAGTTTTGCGAGGAGTACGACCAGGAAGACGGCTCTGTGAGCGTCCATACACTGGCAAAGGAGCTTTTCCGAGAGTCGTGAGAGCTGGTTGCTTGAGCAGGCCTTCTTCGCCTTGCACTAATTGACGACAGCAAAATTACTTGCTCTCTACTATCTCAGCAGCATTCCTGCTACTGATTGTCCGATTTGCGTGTTCGTCTTGCAGCGAGCGTATCAAGGCTGCAGCGCCAATATTCGACTCGAAGTGGGGAGGAGGGGCCGCGCGGCGAGATATCCGAGATTAACAGAACACCACCAGCAACCGCCTACATCACATCACGTCCCGCCGATATTGCTACTACTATGTCGACACTTGTCCATTTTCTATTCTATTCCATTTGGGATGCAGTTGTCATTCACAGTTGTCGTCTTTATAGTGCAATAGCACGCGATTAAGATGTGAATGGCAAGATCAAGTAAAAAGCATTGGCCATGCTCCGCACGCTATTGCGGAATAAAGGTCGCAAGAACGATAGACACGACACGCCCCTTCGAGTCATATGAAGCCGTGCGGTACTTTGTAGATGAACCAGTGCATTATCAATCTACTCTTTGTTGTTGCTGATTGCATTGTATTTCCCTACAGTTGACTGTATTGCCGTCCGTCATTCAAACTCTCATTTACGATTGCACAGCTTCGTTGAGACTTGAGAAGAATCTGTTAACTGGCTGACAACCTGCAAATAGACCTCATTTGCGCATGTTTTATCTAGCATTGACACTGACAAAACGGGATCGTTTATGGCCGCGGGCTTATTTGAAGTGAACTGGCAGGTGTATCAAATATGACCGACACAGAAAATTGGCTCAGTCATATAGTTAAAACTGCCTTGGCTAATTGATTCACGCACGCGTACAGTATAAGAAAGCAATGCTCTGTTATCGCATAAAGACTAGGTGCAGTTTATCGATAGAAGACAGCCGGTCACCGTATTAGTATCTTTCCAATACCACATGACAGACAGTCATTAATAGTCAAAAGTTTGATTTTTCGCTTGCCGCGTCTCTTTACGAGAACTTGCATATCTACACTTGCTCTTCAAATCGTAAAATTGCAGTCATACATTGCAAAGATTCTAATGAAATACCTTTTGTAATCGCGAATTCCACGTAGCAGACAGAATATCAAAAAACGACAAGTTAGTCTTTCACAGCAACTCTTAGTTCCAACCCATTAAACTCTCTACGCTAACAACACTATCTCTCAAACATAATATAACGTACGATAACTCCTCAATAACAAGAGTTTGAAATGTTTCAAAACTCAAAATTGTTTCGCGTAGGCTTCTTTAGCCATTTCCTTCTGCTCATCAGTATGCACAATCAAAATCTTCAACTTAGCACCCTTTGGTGAAATTTCCAGTACACTATCATCGGATTTTGATGCTTCTTCGTTCAACTTTGGATCAAGTTCAAAACCAAGACAAGATACTGCTTCAGTAACTGCTTGTCTCAACTCTACTCCTCGCTCACCAATACCGCCAGCAAAGACAAGTGCACCAGCTTTGCCTTGTAATGCAACCCAATACTGGCCAACATACATTGAAACCCTGTTAACAAACATATCAAAAGCAAGTTTACAGTTTTCATCGTTTTCCTCAAAAGCCTTCTTCGTGATGAGACCGAAATCTGTTGTTCCGGTAATCGACTGCCAACCAGATTGCTTGTTGAGAATATCTTCAGCTACCGTTAACTTCATCTGCTGAGATAAGGAAGCAGACATGCGCGAAGAGTCTGAATGATAATGAAAAATTAAAGAGGGATCAATTGATCCTGATCTTGTAGCGCCAGGAAGACCTTCGAGAGGTGTGAGACCCATTGATGTATTCACTGATTTACCGTGCATAATTGCGCATGCTGATGCTCCAGACCCGAGATGAAGAGCAATAATGTTAAGCTCCGAGGGATCTATTTTAAGAAAATCCGCAGTCTCGCTAGTAATAAAAGAATACGACAAACCATGGAACCCATACTTTCGAAGTTGATGACGTTTCTGCACATCTAAACTAATCGGGAACACGTAAACAGGTTTTTCAATAGTCATATGGAAAGACGAATCAAAGAATGCGACATTTCTAGTATTCTTGAGATGAGACCGACAACTGTGGACGATGTCGAGTGCACGTTGGTTGTGTAAAGGGGCAAGGTCGGACAGCATTTCGAGTTCCTGGCTAACTGTATCGTCGATTATTAGCGGTTTCGGGTTTGCACCACCGTGAACAATTCTATGGCATGCAATATAGATATCATCGAAAGAATCAATCATACTATTCTCCCCTTGTTGTGAATGAAGTCGGTTCATGAAGTATTTGAATGCAGAGTCATGTTCTGGAGTGTCAACTTGTTGCTTCTTGATTGTCTCGAGAATAGAGCCATCAGACGCGTATGATTTGAAATCGAGGAACTGTTTCTCGGCCGTGATACCATCAATAGCACCTTCAAGGAGCATAGGCGTGTTCTTTGTGTAGTTGTAGAGAGCAAACTTTACGGATGATGATCCCGCATTGAGGCAAAGAATGAGCTTTTGGACCATTGATGATTATTATTGAGCAGATTACTAGATCTAAAAGCTGGGATTGATATCTGATCTAAAGGAGATTGAATGTATTGTAATAGTTAGAGGTGAACTGTGGAGCTGACTGCGGACAATGCATTAACCGGAGAAAGGCAGGAGATAAGTTTAGTACCGACGAGGCGGTGAATTTACGTGTGGATTTTATATTTATCATGATCGCCCGCGCTTTGTGACGTGTTTTCAACACAATTCCAGGATACATTTAAAGAGCCATACTTATATTTAACAATGCAATTTGCAGCTTTTAAATCACCACAGGCCCTTTCCTTTTGTTCACATAAAGCACCGTCTTGTGTGCATAAATGTCGGGACTTGAAGTATCCGCCAGGCCTATTAAACTAGTCCGCACTAAGAATTTACCCTCTGCTCGCTGCACAATGACGCATGGCACGTGCTCGTCTAGACCTGAAAGTAGGGTAATCAAACAACCCTACTCCCAACTGGTCTATAAATTTTTCTCTTTACTCTTCTCATTCTATTTTTCTTTTCTTTTCAGAGCTATTGCCCTCTTTATTGCAGATATCAAGTTCAATTACTGTTTTTGTTTTATGGTATGTTGTTATAACAGCGACGAAAAGGAGAAAGAACAGGATATATAAATAGAAAGCAAAACTCCGAATTTATTTCTTGATGATATAGAATCACATACTTCTTTCCGTGTCCGATTCGACTATGACGAGGACCAACTGTTGATTTTTTCTCGGGTCTCTTTCGCAGGAGACCCTTTATTACTTGACAGTAACTTTGTCTGATCATATAATTCGGATATATATATATATATATATATATATATATATATATATATATTTGCTTTCTATCATTCTTTCTCTTTGCGCGCTGGTTGAGGATTTGGAAAATGGTCGTATAAACTAACTCGATGTTTTTTCAGATACCCGTCAGTTAATATTCTTTTCTTCCAATCACACGATTAACCAAAACGTATGTTTTTTCCTATCATTTACCTCCGTCTCAAAATATCCAAGACAAACACCAGAAGAAAAGAAGAATGAAGAAAAGAAAACAAAACCTAGAATCAAGGTGATGAAAATTCCTAGAACATTCGCAGTTTCCACGGTAGCAGTCGCCTTTTAAGAACCCTCTTATTGACTGTCAGTGACCGCATATTTGACCTTCCTGGGATGTCTGATTTATTGATTCAAAAGTTTTTTCTTTTCATTTCTTCATTCTTTCGAATATCTGGCTTTTGTCTTTTGGAGAGAGTTTTCTAGTTGAAAAAATTTACTAACTTTTGGTAATTATTAGTTAGGTGTAGCGTTTGTTGGCTGAGCATTCACTAGTTAATAGATGATTTTTTTATATGAAGAATGGTTTCATTCGTAGGTCGTAAAAGTACTCTTGTCTGTAATAATAGTAAGTCGTAACAGTAGTCCAATACGTATTTATTGGTATGTATCGAGTCGTGGTAGTATTCATGGAAGCATGTGCAATATATATTTACATGTCTATACTATAATTGACAATGTTGATATGAAATTTGTATGTTGACCTGTCAATTGTAGCGCTACAGATTGTATGAGACGCGATGGTAGTGAGAGAGAGAGAAAAAAAAAAAAAAAAAAAGAAATGAGTGTAAACCTCAAAACCCTGATAGTCTATTTCGACGAGGACTTTTTTCCATATACGCCAGTCCTTCTTCTTCTTTACTTTGCGCAAACTTGTCGTGAAGAAAAACGGAGAGACGAGAATACGAAATGTCTTCAGTCAAATTTATTGACGCAGCTGATATTACTCGTACGATTTTAGAAGAAGCAATATCAACGTTTCGAAAAGCTGAGTTATCGAATCTTTTAAATAACGTTGATGCAGAAGAGGAATTAGACGCGTCAGGAGTATCTTTAGATATTTCATTAACAGTTGGTAATATTCAACTTCAATCAACAAAACTTGCATTAGCTAGATTTTCAAGCTCGATTAATGCTGATGCAAAAAATATACAATCCTCTTCCTCCTCTTCTTTATCAAATAATGATAACGCACTTGCGGCGTGTTTACAGCAAATTGGTGCGTTGATAGGATTACTTGTTGCTCAGTTTTTAAAATCTATTAGAATTCAAGAAAATAAGAAAGAGTTGAGATTTACAGTAATGAGTATAGTTCAACATAGGAGGAATAAATGTATCGATTTATGTAGTGCATTATTGAAATTAATCGACGAAGTAACTGGAAATAACTCAAATGTCACACAACATAATAAAAAGAAAGAACTTGCTTTAGAAACCAACGTTATTAGAAAAATGATTGAAGGACTTTCAATACACAATAGCACTGAAAGCGAAAACGAGAATGAAAGTGAAAATGAAAATGAAAATAATGCTACGAATAATGAAAAATATAAATACGTCTCAGCAGGTATAGTAATATCTCAATGCAAACAATTCCAAAAATTCGAAAAATCATTTACTTCAACACAAGCTATAGCCATAAATAACGTTATCAAACACTTATTTCAAGATCTCAAATCCAAAAGGGAAATGTCAAATGATGCGAAAAACGATTTACAAGAATTCATTGAAGATCCACAGAGTTCACTTCAACAAGCAGAAATGGGATTTTGGAACGACAATGATTCTAATAATACAAATGATGATGATGGCGACCAACGATATAATGAAGAAGAAGAAGAAGATGATGATGATGATGATGAGTATTTTACTCAAAATGGAGATTTAAAACCTCTGACTGTTAAACTTATCGCTTCAGCAAAACAATGGTCGCAAAAATTTAATCTAATAACTATTCTCTATGCATCTCTCCTCAAACGAAGATTAACAGCTGAATACCTTCAACAAATACTACAAGAAAAGGACATTATTCAATTATCCCATTATTTCAATACTATCACAATCAACTCTCATAAACTCAGCGGAATTATCGATGATCTAGCTTCTCTAATTTTATCTGCCTCATCTACTTTCGAACAAGAATTGGACATCCTCGTACCGGAATTACTTAAAAACATCTCACCTATCGCAAAATTATCTAGTGAATTATTGAATGATGAATACTGCAAATGGTTTATAATGTGGCAAGACGCTTTCGAAAAGGACTTGATAGTAAATAAGCAGTAAAACCTCTTTTTTTTTTTGATTTAAATTCATGCTACTTGCACTATTAATCTGTATATGAGAATACAGTTGGAATTAATCGTACTACATAAATGTATATCAAACTGTTATCGCAATTCCATAAATATTCATTATCTAAGATTATTAAACGCCAACGCAAATAATACGCATTCATATCAAGAAAAATAAAACGTAGCATGATAATATTTCAGACAAAGATTAAGCAAAACCGGACCACGCATGTACATAGGTCATAAAAATACCCCTCCCCAAAGAAAAGTAACGACTGTAACATCCAGGCTCCCAAGAGTACCAAATTGTTTTTTCAAATAGTTTTCTAAGTGCTGTTTCATTTTAACGAAAAACTTCCATCATGAAATTTAGATTTATATAGCCGAGTTATTAACACAGCAATAAAGATAGAATAAAAACTGAAACCGCAAAGCGAAACCACAAAAGTGTGTACTGATTAGAAGTAACAATTATTTATTCCAGATTCTTATGACTTCCAAAACAAATATATCGTATATATAGCCTACACCCAAGACATAAAGCAAAGTAAACCAAAAACACAAATCACAAACTTTATGTTATACTCCATATTCACCGATTCACCGATAATTACTGTTACGAAGACATAATATTACTATTGCCGCTGGCGGTGGTCGGCGTCGTTACTGCCATTATTGAGTGAAGTATTTGTATCACTCCCAGAATTCGTATGATCAATATTCGTACCTGTAGCTCCCGTGGCGGAAGAAGATGAAGGAGCCGATACTTCCGGAATTTGAGATGTTTCTTGCTGTTGTTGCTCTCTTCGTTGCTGCTGTAGTTGTAAATGAAACAGCCTTCTTCTCATTTCGACAAATCTTCTCCATGTGTTTGGTCCATGTCCGGCTTCACTTCTTATATGTTCCTCTCTTAATCTTCTAATTTGCTGTCTCGCTTCTTGTTCTTCTCGTACTCGCTGTAATGCAACTCGTCGTTCCTCAGATGGCAATAGTTGTGCATTCCAGCGATCTAAAAATCTATTCAATTGTCTACTTGCCCATCGTTCATCAGGTAAGTTAGGAACAGTAGTTAAAGTCGAGGTATTGATACCATGTCCAGAATCAGTTAAGCCAGGAGGTATATCAGGTATTTCCTCACCAACTCTTAAATTTAAATCAACTCTGCAAAGAGGACATTGCGAAGAAGAGTTAAGTAACCACGGATCAACACAAGCAGCATGGAATCCATGGTGACACGGTAAGAGCCGAAGATCTTGACCAGGTAAGAATGGATCAAAGCAAATCGGGCATCCATCTAAAGGAATCATCGACGCAGGGAGTAAATCTCCTGTAATGGAAGCAGGCCCAGCTTCAGATTCAGGATTAGGAGCAGCAGATTCTGATAGTTCAGCAGTTTCCTTATCGTTTGCAATGTCTTCAGTAATTGTTGTATTGTCGTTATCAGTCACTGATGACCGTTCTATAGCTTTTCCAGTATCGTGATTTAACTCAACCGTTTTAGTACCATCAGACTCACCAGTCTCCATGCTAGATCTGCTTCCATAATTTGGCTGTGGTGGTTGAGGAAGGCGGACAAGTGGAATTGAATCCAAAACCGCTTTAGCTAACCCTCGAGCACGATTCGTTCTCTGAACCGTGCCATCTGAGTTTGTAGTTATATGATATCTTTCTGGATGTCTATGAGCGCGAATAGCTCCTAGAATGATTATGAGCAAGAAAAATCCAGACACAAGGCCTGTGATCGAATACAAAACAATCATAGCAACAGCAGTCTTACTACCGCCACTCGATGAACTTGAACCCGAATTATTCGAAGAAGACGAACCAGCAGCTGCAGAGGCAGAAGGATTGATAGCAGGAGTCCATGTTGTAAATCCTGGATTCGTGACTGTCGGGTCGACTGTTTGTGTAGCAAAGATAGTCGTCGTACTTGGATCAGAAGTTACCGCAGACGAAGGCAAAGATGAAGACGTTGTCGTTGCAGTTAGTGCGTTATATATATCAGTCGTATTGATAATAATTGAAGTACCAAGTAACTGCGCCGAGTTACGAGTCGATGAGAGAATTTGCTTGCCAACCCAAGCAGACAATACAGAAAATACTGCGCCAATATTTCCGTTGTAATGTTTGTATGAGGTCGCAAACGTGCATGATTTCCCAGTAGTGGAGTATAGAAGAACGAAAGAGGGATTAAAATTCGATGCTTGAGCTACTGCTAATCCGGCGGCTTTGCTATCGTCACAGGATATGTAGGCAACGAGAGAGCTGTTGAGTTGGGTTGAAGAGTTGGCAGCAAATGGCATCAGATCACCAGAGTAAGTTATGTTCTAGAATATGTTAGAAACAAGCCAACAATATGCAAATCGTTTACTTGAAAAATTTTCAAGATCGAGTTTTGATACGACAAAACATACCGAGCTCCCAATCTTCGAGGCGTCAACAGTTAGAGGATTCACCGGGACAGTATAGTCCATTGAAAGAGATTCACTCTTGAAATTTATTTGATACGCAGTTCCATAACCGGCAGTCTCATTAGTTGAGACGATGGATAGTGAAGAAGAAGAGTCTGATCCCACATTTTCAGCCGAAACGGACGATGTTGCCTGAACTTCCCACATGGGAGATGCGAAAGTTTGCGGTATCGATGTGAGAAGAGAAAAGAGAATTACGGCAAATAAAAATGGAAAGGAATTCATTTTGAATGATGGTAAACAGAGTGCAGAACGATACGTATAAATGAATCGAGCAAACACGCTCAGCGCCATCAGTGGCGGGCGTCTCCGATGAAGAGTGACTGAAGGTGCTTGATACGGCACTTGCTTACTCTCTTTTCTACCGTGGAATAAATTCAGTAAATAGTGAACAATGCAGAGAACACGAAACAGGGTCGTCCAGCCATGCACACAGCTTGTAAAAAAAGCGGCGAATCGAATTATGGAGAGAGAGCGATTCGTAAACGGGACAGAATGCGATATTGGGCAGCGACAAAGAGTGGTGAAGCTGAAATTTTGAGCACTGTAGCGTAATTTTGGCGCAGCGGACTTAACTTGGAGGTTGCGTTTGAGATAAAGTTCAGGCGTGCGGTGAGCTTTGTGACTGAGATGGCTCGAAGGACGTGAACTGTAGGCCCAAAGGACGGCGTTTGACTTTACACACAGAACAGTCGCGACGTACAGATGCTAAACATATGCTGAATATGTGCTGAACATAAACAAAGGAAGGACTAACGAGAAAGAGCGGCAGCTGGTTGCGGCCGTTCGAACGAGGACTGCCGGCCTCGATCCTTTCGAAACTCAAAGACCTATTTTAGCTTAGCTTTCTGCGGAGTGCGCAACGGCCATATTATCTTCACGTGATCTAGAGTATTTTTGGCGTCAAGAATACTTGCAGAAGCTATATTGTTAGGGTACACCTAAATCACCTCGGGATTCCTTTCTTTCACCTTCGAGCTATCCTATTTGTGCACAATAGCGTGGCCCAGCCACAATGTATGTATCATACTACGATTTCTCACTTTGCAGCCCTTCTAGACAGTCCGTCGAATCAAGTCAGTTCAATGCCAAAGACTGTCAGACTCTGAGGTAAATTGTCGTTGTGCTGCAACGCTTTCTTGTGAAGCTACCAGGGTAATACGGAAAGAAAGCATTGTTGCTGCACGGATCAACTACCGGCAACTTTTGGGTTAATTGTTTTTTCAGGAGAGTGGAGAGCTGCTATTCTTGTTTGAAAGACTTTCTCAGAGGAGAGCATGGCAACTTTTGATAGATGTTTAATCGACTGCATCTCTTCTGGAGTCTTTATCATGCTGATTTTTAACCAGCGACTGCGCAGTAGTAATCGAGGCTCAAGAATGATGTAGAATGTACGCCTTTCTACTGCTTCTGAGGCGCTATATACATGGGTATGCACTCTATAAGATGCTGCAAGAACAGTTAAGGCTCCCTGAGAGCAGTCAGGTTTGTTAGGCCCTCGCAGTTGCGTGATTCAAATTGCATACAGGATGTCACTCGCTACTTTATTGTTAAGCAGCGGCAACGGGCTAATACTATGATGCAGCTCAAGGATATACATCCTCACTAGTACATTACACAGAAACAGGCGCTCCTTTCAATTTTGCCAGAAAATGCTCTCTTCCCGTATTGCGTCCGATGTCCTCAATTGATAGAGGGGTAAAAGTAACCCAGAATACGAAGTAGAGTTAAAGATCTAAATTGTGCTTTGGTGGAGGAGACGAGCAAAGTGTCAATGTATATACTAATGAAAATGTACTGTTCTGTGGCGCAACTTGTGGCTACTTTGCCTAAATAGGATAACGCAGAGACGTAATAAGAGAATTCCGGAGGTGATTTAGCTAGATCCTATTTCATGTATTTTGCATGCATGCATCGCTGCGGACGGATATGGCGTTTTAATAGCAAAACTTTATACGTCCCCATTTAACATGCCCACTTCTAATAGAGAAAACAAATGTTGAAGCAAGTGACTATAAAATCTAGCATGAAATATGGCTTTAGAGTATTTGCGCCTGAACAAAGCTATGTCAGAAATTGGTTGACTGTGCGCAGTTTGTGCAGCTTTCGACCTACGTCGGGGATATAATGTGACAAAGGAGCGCAGGCGGCAGCAGCAGCGGCAGCACGTACGCTCGTTTCATGATCTCTTTGCCTCCGCCCCCTTGTAAAATATACATAAGCTGAGTTGATTTTGCGATATACTCGCTCCATCACAACACAGCAACTACACCTTGCGCGGTCGCCGTCAGCTTTGCAGCTTGGCAGTTTTGGGCAATACGGCGGCGGTGGCTGAAACGCGTTGTTGTTCATTCATCACCGGTCAGCAGCAGCAGAAGCAGCAGCAGCAAACAACAGCAAACCCGCTGACGCAGTAATGTGATGCGCTCTTGGCAGCAGCTAGTAACCCTTTCGTCACTTTGCAAGAAGCAAGCAGTCTTAAGTGAGGACTGCGGTTTTCGTTAATTGACTTGTTTGCTTGTCTATTGCGGAATGCAATGAATATAATATAATTTCACTGCCAGAGCCATTCAATCTTTACTATATAATTCAAAATCGGTAATGTGCAGCGCGCTCAGGTTGGCTGCGTTAAATAGCTCTCAATGTAAATCGATCATCTATCACCTACTCTTCCTTCTTCTCGGCGTCAGGCTTAACGACTAGTTCCTGCGACGCATCATAGACTTTCAACGCATCCTTAATCTTTTCCTGCCAGATAGATCGCTTCTCATCCGTTATTTCCTGATGGAGGAATTGCTCCAAAGCCTCGCCCGTCGCAAATCCGCTATCCAAAACCGACGCTCTAGACATGTAATCCTGTCTCCGATGATCCAAAACAACAGGACTATCAAACGCATTAAAAACGATCGAGATAAGATATCGCACACCAAAATATACATGCTCAGAGAGTAATACAGTAGCGAGCAGCATCCACGGTCTTGTAGACACCAAAGTCCCACTCTCCAAACTAGTCGCTGAGTTTCTGTAAAGTGAAACCAAACTTGAAGTAGTTAAAGATCCAAGCCAAGTCAAAAATGTGAGATTGTTTAACCACGCCCCAATCGATTCGCATTTACTGGGAATAGGTCTCTTTGTATCTAAACAAATTTTCACCGCGTCGCCGCGCAACTCAACCCAATTGTTAATAAAACTGAATAATGGGGCAAGAGGCCAAACAGTCGAAAACAATGAGAGATATCCAAACTGAACAATCATCTCACGGTAATCTTCATCAACTTCGTAATCAGGGAATTCCTGCTCCGCACGAATTCTTTTCAAAAACGCACTCTCAGCTGGATCATCGTTGTACACAATAGGCCGACCTCCAGTGACTTTGTTGGAAAGTTTCTTTGCTTCCTTAAATAATTTTCGTTGGATATATGGAAGTAAAGTCTCGACAAAAAAGTTAATGGCTTGAGCAGTCGCGGTGAAGTAAATATACTGTTGACGGAGGCGTAAAGTGTTGATAGTAAAAGTCTTTGAGTGAACTGCCCTTTCACCCACAACTCGTTGCACAGTTGAGGTAATAAAGTCAATGTTAGGAGCAATTAAATATCCAAAAGGTAAATATACATATGACGACAAAAATAAACCCATATATGAAGTCAAAAAATTCAAAACAAACATCTTCTGAGTTATTGAGGTTTCGTATGCATGCGCAGATACATGATTTTCCCAATTAGTCATCTTTGTGACGATAATATTATAAAATGCTGAAAAGGTCGGAACGAGTGTAGCAAGCAAAGCGGTTGGCAAAAACACAAGGTATTGCTTTAACGGACCATCATAAATCTCAGCTAGAAAAATCTCAATTGCAAAAACAACACCTTGCAACGCCATCAACAAAAGACCTGCAATTAAAGCAGTGGGAATAGCAGTGAATTGTTTCAAAACTCGTTTCCATGACGGATAATATTGCTCAACTTCTCCTGTGATAGGGTTTTTCCTTTCAATATCGCCTTTAAATGTTGCCCTTGTGGCATGCATATTCGAACATCCTTTGACTCCCCATTTGACAGCAAGATCAACTTCACGATGTTTCCAAGCTTCGACGAATACGGAACACCAAATAGCGTTGACTATAGCAAAAATTGGAGAGAATGGAGGAAGGAATAGAATAGCAATTACGCCAATGACTGTAGGAAACAATAGCCAACGGAAATAATACTGAAGAAAAGCAAAATAAAGTGCAATTTTTTCACCGAAAACGTTGCGAATTAATTGAAGCTCGTCATCATCAAGAAGGTACTTTGTCGACCACCTTCTGATCCAAGCCTAATTACAATAAATCAGAAAATAAACAATGCTCAGCGCAACTTCTAATTCAATACATACGATGTCGAAAACACGATCGTGAGGAGCAAATATGGCTGAAATGTAGACCCACTCTCCAATCCCAGGAGTGATGCCAAGTCCATGATCTTTCACAGGATTTGTAAGGCGTCCGTATACAAGTCGAAGCCTTTCGGCAACTGTATAGTCCGCTGAGGTATCGCCCGCGCCCGGCCTTGAAGGAGGAATTGGGACAGTAGTTCGGACTCCCATAAGCCAGTCCTGGACCCTAATTCACACAGTCTAATCAGTAGGCTCTCTTATATATAACGTATCATAGTTTTTAAGCGTACTGCGATTGATAGGATGCGACAGCAACAACTTCCGGTGAGGCTTTTATGAAAATGAGAACAGAGCCCGGCATATTCACTCTGACCGTGAACTCGAATCCCGCGGCAGCCAACAGGCCGAGGGTAGATTTCAAGCCATTTTCTATCGCAGCAGGAGTTTTTTTATCTGCAGGAACTTTACAAGACGCAGCATTAAAGACAATGACCAAGTCGACGTCGAGATGCTCTGGAGCAGCAGCAATTGCCTCGGAGGGCGTCGGTGAAGCAGTCGGCGACTCTGCAGCAGTTGACCTGAGATCCGGCGACTTTATGGGCCCTGATTGCGGATACACTGTTCCCGACATAATTTCAAGCAGAAGGCAAATCAGACACAGACTGCAGCTGCGAGTTGAAACAGAATGGAGTATGAGGGAGTAAGGAGGTAGTTCAGAAACTCGAGGTGACGATGACGAAGTGCGCTAAACCTAATAAAGACTATTTATCTTCCACAGGCGCACGACGGGCGAAAGCTAGGCACAGCGCTGCGGAAAGCCCATTGACGCCTTTGGTATTTCGGTGCAGTGAAAGCAGCAGAAGAAGGTAGGAGAATGACAGCATAGCAATACTGCAAAGTTTTTGGTATCGAGGAGGATGCGCCAGAAGACCGCAGAGGAGAAGCTGGTATCTTACAGGTGGAGGCTGATGGGCTACTTGACCCCTGAAATGTCCCAGATGGAGATTAGTGCGTCAAGGGAAGTGCGTATGTAAGCCACTGGCGAGAGCTTATGCAATATATCGAGATTCTTGAAGAGATTTTCGAGATCTTCGTATCGTATACGTAATTGATTTAACCTAGTAGGTACTCGGGCTACTGCCGGGAGGGTGTGTATTGATCCAAAAGAAAGCAGCAGGTCAATTCAGTTAGAGGAATACAATATTGGGCCAGTCTGCACGACCTTCTAACGGGGATCTCCGAGAGGATCTGCCGGACAACAGCTCCGTCGAAGTTTTGCTATTGTTTATTGTTTATGTTTTGTTGCCCACTGTTCGTTGACTACTTACCGTATATGTTGTTTACAGTGATCGAACTGGTGCGTTCGTGATCTTCGAACTCATCATCAACGACGCGTCATTGTTTTGCGGAACCAGCATAGCAGCGCGCGGCCGACGGCTAGCCGGGACCTGCGGTTGATATGCGGGGAGGTGGAGAGGAAGAGTCATGTGTCGCCCCCCCCCGCGCCTTTTGCGGGCACAAGTCCCCTTCCTCGCGATCGTTCGCACGCAGATGGGAGCAGGTAGGTGAGCAGCGGTTTCACGCAGGATGCGGGAGTGCCAGTGGAGCGCTAGAGCCAATTAACATTCACGTAGCATAACGTGAAGGATTCAGTCCGCCAGCACATTCTTTCAGCACTCAAGATCACAAAGATGTTGCGAAGAATTAGGCGATCGCTCGTCATCTTTGACTTGTTGCTGTTGCCCCCTTGGGTGAAAAAGGGAACACGTTGTGGCTTGCTGATGTCTTGCTCTTGATCAACGCCTGCCGTTAACAGGAGCCCGCTACTTGTGAGACGGCGGCTGCAGCTTTGAAAGTCACTTTTCTATGCCAACTCTAAAAGGTAATGTGGGTTACGTGGATTATGGAATCGAGAAAAATCGAAAATCTAGAGCAAATATTGCCAAGTCAATTGGTTTAGCAGTCCTCAACTGTGCAGCCAGTCAGACTATGTGCTAGCTACTGCACATTAACAGCAATTGCATTTTGGCGAATCTTGCGCGATCTCGCGACACGAGTACTGCGCCAAAGCCGAACGGCGACAGGCGAGCCCAATTGCATTCATGCCCCTATGCGGTTCAACAGTTACAAATTGCCTTGCTAATAGAGCACTTTATAATAGTCACGCAACGGCAAGTTGACCACGATTGACCGTCATAATTGCTCATGCGCGAATAGCGGCTGCGGCATGAGGACTAAAACTGCGAACTTTTGCGCATGAATTAGGCGAGACCTGTTATTTTTGATGCAACTTTTTTAGTTTAATCGTTGCGGGCTATGCGTCAGTGAAAGAATTTTCAGTCTGGCGGGGATGAGATGTTTGTGATACCGCCCAGGTTCAAGACATGACACATAAATTCATGGAGATGCACATATTGCGCAATACTACACTTCTGATGCAGCTTGTTCAACTGATCTAGCAACTCCAATTTTACGCCAAGGTGGCCACCATCTACAGTCCTGCGCCAGAGAGGCATGGCAGCGAACAAGGGGGCACCGAAGACGATCGTAGAGCGTAAACGAGCGCCACACTTTAAATTTTGTTGGCGGCGGCGCACCTGCTTGGTTGCGTCGGTCGAAGTCCGGAGCATAAATTAGGTTTCCTGTGAAACTCTCGTGGCGGGCAAAAAAAAAAGTATTGCGTATGGGCGCCCGACGCAGCGCGTGTTTTTTTTTTCACCGGTATTTGCTTCCCGATTTGACTTCGTTTTGCGGAATTCTCAGCCACAACGGGCACTGCGGCTTGCCCTGTTCTTGTGTGCGGGGGAGATCACGAGGCCACAAAACCGCACTCGAGACCAGGCCCCTGCCAGCTTAAATCCCGCTTGCAGTAGAGTCCCAAATGCTCTGTACCGGCTGCTCTGGTGCTCTTTCTGATCAGAGTCCTTGGAGGAGGTCCAGACAGACAAACGTAGCCCTGTAGCGCCGAAAGGTGGGTGGCCTGCAGCTTAAGCGAGTGGCGTTTCTCGGCCCGCTGGCGCCATGCAGCCACAGCTAGCCACCTCGGCCGGTTTCCTTTTTCGGCGCCGCCGGTCGGCAACTGTCAAGCTTGCAATTGAACCGGTTTCAATTTCAGTGCTCGACCACGGCTGGAATTTAAATATATATCGGCCTCGTCCTCCTCCGTTACTTCATGTTCTCAATAACTGAATTGCACATACTCAAAGATGCCCTCCATCCGCCCCCCACCATCCTACTCTCCTACTCTTTTGCCTTCTAAGGTTGACTCTCGGCGCGTGGTGGCTGCCGTCTCCGCTACCAAGCACCTCGCCCCGCGTCCGCTCGAGTTCAACCTGGTGATCGAATCCCCGCCTCTGATCTGCTATGGCACTCGCGACCATTCGACTGGCACTCTTCTTTCTGGTCTGCTGTTCCTGTATGTCCATGCCTATGCCGTGCCAATGGCCTCTGTCACCCTAGAGCTTGTCCAGGAGATTTCCTTTAAACGCCCAGCGTCGCCTGCTTGTAAGTCCTGCATCAAGCAGACAAACGTGCTCAAGCGTTGGGACCTTCTCTCGCACAACATCACCCTGCCACGCTCCGAGTACGGATACCCTTTCTCGCACCTGCTACCGGGTGATCTGCCGGCTTCGACCGCTTCGTCTTTGATCAGCATCGCTTACCACCTTCGCGCCGTCGCCATCCCTACCGCCAAGGATCTTTCTTCCATCAATCTTACTCGCCCGATCTCTGTCTTTCGATCAGTGCCTGCCACCGACGTGCGCCGCTGTCTTCGTGTCTTCCCTCCTACTGCTCTCAGCGTCACTGCATCTCTTCCCGCTGTCTGCTATCCCAAGTCTGAGTTCGACCTCAATCTCCAAGTGAGCAACATCGTCAACAAAGAAAAACGCACACGCTGGACCATGCGCAAGTTCAACTGGTCTTTAAACGAGATTAGCAAGTTGGATCCCGTTGCCTGCGCTAAGCACACGTCTTCTGCGGCTCCTCTCGAGGTTGTACAAACCATTTCTGGAGGTGAATTACGGCGCGGCTGGAAGACCGACTTCTCAAACGACGGCCAGATCGAGCTTGAGGTTCCGATCTCGACTTTCACTGACGACATCAGCATGCCTGCTTGCTGCAATGTTCTTGTTCCTGAACTGGGTTTCTCCGTTGAGCATTCGCTCGTTGTCGAGATCCTTGTTTCTGAAGAGCATATTCCAGTCAGCGGCCAATACGCACCTTCGCCAACCGGCGCCGCCCGCATTCTGAGAATGCAGTTTGCTGTCGACCTTACTGAGCGAGGCGGTTTAGGAATCTCTTGGGACGACGAGGTTCCTCCTACTTATGATGATGTTCCAATTTCTCCACCAGGTTACGATTACTTAGACTCTAACCAAGACGTTGAGCATTTCGTAATGTAATTAGGCTTCATGCTGTATTTGCTGTTTTTGTGTCGTTAGGCGTTTGTACTGTTTTTCTTTGGGCTGCTAGGATATATTTAATGATTAATACGGAGTTTCGAGAATTGAAAAGTGATTTGTTTAAAAATTAATGCAATGATACGATTTATTTATTACATATAAGCGCCATCATGCGTACAAACTACTGTAAACCACAATTTATAACTCCGCTGACGCCATGGGCAAAAAAGCGAGACGGGCCTAAATTTGGGAATTGAAAAAAAAAAAATAGAAAAAAAAGCAAAAGTTCGGTTTCACAACTCGCGTCGCGTCATTATTTCGAAAACAAGGCTCATCGCGATTTTAATTCCGGCATCGGACAATCGTTTAACTTCCAGCCACAGTTTTTACTGCGTCTGCAAGAAAATCAGAAAATAGAGTTTGAAAAGATTTATTCTAGCTTTTTCTAATTTGTGTTTTTCTTTCTTTCCTAAAGCAGAACTAACGACGTTGTTGTTACTGGTTTGCGTTTTTTCAAAAGGCAAAAATAGTTGTCCGATCTAGTAGTAATGAAGTAAAAGAATTTCTCCTCTGAACAGAACTAAGCGCTCAATAATGATGGGGCTGGTCATTTGACGTAAACTGAGCAAGCCACCCAGAGCAGAGTAGTAAGGTTCGCTAGCCAAACCCGTGCTCAAACCACGTTCTCCAAGCACTGGTTCTGTCTGGGCCGTGTCTGTTCCAGGACGGAGTTGAGAGCTGAACTGGAGAACAGGGCATGTTGCAAACCGTAGAAGCAAGGAGCTCTGGAATTTAAGTCCATTTTGGGTCTTGCCTGCCGTGAATTTTGTGCATTGTGATTTTCGGACAGCATATGCCGTAATCATTCTTACAGTCACGTGGATTTGAGTAAGACATCGCATACAGCGTCATTGATCGCTGCTATTCGAGCGCGAAGCTGCTTCAAGATCGTCATTACGAGAGGGGTTTAGAGTGTGGCTTTTTTTTGCTGCTCCTTCCGCACTTCCGTCGGCACTCCCGACGGTATGTAATCGGGTAAGGGGCTCGTGTTCATGCATGCTGCTGTCGCCTCGATTCTCACCGGAGGCAGGCGAAACTCTGGATAGAGCAAATTTTCTTCTGTTATGCAGCAGCTGGCCTGTGCAACAACCAGAGCGTCGGAACTGCCGGCACACAAAGACGCTCGAGAAACATGCGGACAACTAAAGATTACGCGAGGGAGGGCCTGACTTAACAGCCGTCGGGCGGCGAACGAGCACGGCGAGCTCAGAGTCTTGAGAAGATTGGAGGGCGAAGGCGCCTTGGTGACTTCCCTGCCGATCCACAAGGACTGCTACTTGGCCTAGAAGTCTACTTCACCTATCTCTGCTTATCCTCTGATATCAGTGCTGCTGTTCTCTATCGCAGCGTTTACCCGTGGTTGAATGGCCCACACGTTTGCAATTTTCCTGGCCCTACATTGCACCATTGCTACTAATCTTATCTGATTGCATTCGCGAAGTTTCCGTCATAACCCCTATCTCCATGACTCAACATCTATTAGGTCGCTATCTACTTATGAGTCAACATTGTGTGAGTTTGCCCTGCCCCTATCTGCTATCTAGATACTCCACCATAGTTATTGTGCATTCCAGATTCGGCCTCGCACTACTCCGTCGCTAACGTATCGTATCAGTCATGTGCTGCACACCCCACTCCATACTCTGATATCGCGGCAGCAGACGATGCTGCTTAACAATTTCGTAGTTCTCCGTAAGGGCGCGTATCCACCGTGTGACTTTTTGACTCAAAATAGTACATCGCGTAAACCGGCCTCTCCCCTCTGATCTTTCCCCCCCTTCACCCAATTTTTTCTGTAATATCCAGAATTCCACGAATTGATCGGGAAATTATAACCCTGCGTAAAAAAAAGTCTTCATTTGGAAAAACCTTGCTTGATCTAGACACCGTGCTCAAGCTTAGATTTCGACTCGCGAAGTCCGTGTCTTTTTGCTCGCCGCGAACGGACCACCGAGGACAATCATAGACCCTAGCCTGGCTTACAAAAAGACACTGACCTTATAATCTCCGTGGAAACTTGGTTCTGGCCTTGCGGCTTCTTCGGAAGACCCGGACTGCCGTCGCCGACAAGATTTGTTATCCGATCGTTCGAGTATTTTTATTTTTGTCCCTGATCTCTATCTCCTTGACAGACTCCTGTCTATCCACATCTCCGCGATAACTGCTGCGCATTACGTGCTTTCTGATTGCGCTATCATGGCGCGATCTTCCCATATCTCGATATCTACGCCCTCATTCTTGCCCGCGGCCTTTAATTGCTGCCTCTTTGATAATACGTAGATTGTAGATTTGCATAATTGTTGACTTCAGATATAAGCGTCGTAGATATGACCGCGACATCCCACCACATTCGGAGCTGACATTTGTTGGATGTTTTTTCGGTAATGTGTACTACACCCTCCCCCCTCCATACAATGTTCTGAACCTCCTACTCTCCTATATCCCACTCCCATTCGACAATAACAGCGGCAGGAGAATTATACCATAGCCGACTGTGTTCAAACATGGATGAACAGATGTTACCCGCCGGCGCACACCTGGTAAAAAGCGGACGCTCGTGTAGTAATTTTTTTAAAGTGCAGGTCTCCTTTAACTCCACCTCCGGCGAGCTCTAAACCACGTTCATTTATGTCCAAAATGGGCACTTCTTCGCTGACAAAGCCGCCACCGCCATGTAAAGTTCTTCTCGCTTGACAATGTTGACCCTACGAATGGGCTTAAGACACCTTCTCTCATACGTAAACACTTTGTCGAAGGCTTACCAGATGTGTTACAAATTTATCTGCGTCCGTCTTGGAAATTTAAAGTTGCAACTTTTCTACCCCTATATTTTGAAAGGGCGGCAGCGTCAAGTGATGAGAAGGTACAATTGAGGAAGCTCTTCAATTAAGCATAAGCGCGATGGATAAGGCCATCTCCGTAGCGCAGCCTTGATTGATACTCATCCGCGGTCCTGTCAATCGTAAAAACGACGCGATAGATGCTGATAGAAGCGGATAAGGAAACGCGACCTTGGCGAGAGATAGCGGACTTTCCGACTATCGGCTACGCAGTGGTCTATGTAAACCACTAGTGGCTTTCGCTGGGACGTTGCCTGTTCGGGCATACCTTGGCAGACCCTTTTTAACGTCCCATTTAATCACGACATTATCAAGGGCTTCGGCACAATCATGATTGTACGTACGTACGCCTACACTACACGGCCCGAGGTTTTGCTCTAGTACTTCTATTGCATGAGGCACATCTGTAGATAGCTTATCAACAATCTATACCATCCCTAGAAGATTAGCCACTCCTCTCCCGAGATACCAACGCTCGTCGCCTATCCTTTTTAGCTTGAAGGACGATTAAATTGTTAATCTTCGTCTCCAGTATCTTGCAAGTACACCTAAATCTGGCTGATGACCTCATTTTTTGTGCTTATAGAAGCAATGATAGTGTAGCAATGACTGTAAATAAGACTCCAAACACTCGAATGATTTACAGCATCAATAAAGATTAAAAGTTTTAGTTGAAAATTTCCAGTTAGTAATGCTGTATTCTGGTACAAATTTTACTAAATGATGCTTAATATGTTTGGAGAGATAGTATTACAAAATAGATATCCTGATGACATTCGCCAAATGTGCACCGCATCTTGGGCCATCATTAAAAATCTACTTTATTCATCAATCATGATATGTAAAAGTGGAGTGAGGATGTCAGAAAGATAGTGAGTGGGCAGCGCTAGTTTACGATAAGATAGACAGATTGGAACTAAACAACCACACTTATAGCTTTATTATCTCCCAGGTTATCAATCTCTTTGTCTATCGAACCTTAGAACCTTTACGGTTGTTGTTACCCTATCAGAGGGGTGAATAAGCGAAATTCTGTCAGCTGTTGATATCAAGACAGGTTTTGCCGGGAGGAGTTCATCAGTACCTTGTGAGTCGTGGCACTCCACGTGCTGTTCGAACTAGGAACAAGAAGAACGAGGCATGTGCAAGAAATTGCTGCTTTGATGCCGATGACAGGTTGGCTGTGAAACCAAATGTAATTTTTTAAGTCATTCACATTAGGAGGTTTGCAGCAATTTGATGCTGATATTGTACATTTACTACTATCTATACTACTGTTGAAGTCATCCACCAACTAAAACAGAATATGCAAGGATAGCTAGATTCTACCCGCTCTCTCAGGCCTATGTTCGAAGATGTATTCCTTGATAAGGTTTTTGCAGCCCAGTTAACAGTTAATCAATAAGCTGATCTATATATTCGATTTCCCTGTCGGAATCTGTTTTGACGAGGATACCGCGTTTGAGTGTATATCAAGTTTATATGGACTACATTAAGAGCTGTCTTACGATTAAACCTCAACCACGTGTAATTGAGTTAATCGCTGTCAAAGGTTTATCAGGGCCGAGTAACCATCATAAAAGTAGTTTAGCTGCTGTTAACTGGGTCATCACACTGGAATAATTACCTAAGTATGATGGACATACGAACATACAGAAGACATAAGTACTTTACCATATTGAAAGTGTAATTTTTCAACGTGCCTTTGAACACTTCGCCTATCAAATCAAGGGCCTACTATGGCATACTAATGTTAACACGGTGTGGTTATCAACTCTTAAAATGTCGATTTAAGATCAAATATGCTATAGTACCCCTTGTTTCACTTAACAGCTTGAAAAACTGAACGTCGAAATTGAAGAATAAAACATTCAAGCTCTATCGTAATTTCTTCGCGTAATTTTTCATATCTTAATCTCTTCTGCTCGCTTCGCTACATCTTCAAGATTTTTTCAACCACGTTAGATTAAGCGACCATCAAAGCCTTTTAAATTCCAACTGTCAAAACTAGTGTATCCGAGTGCGCTGAGTGCGGGGCATTCGTGTGACGTCTGTTTATTAGCGCTCTAGTCTAGAGAGGTTAAGGGATTAGAACCGAATCAGTGCCTGACTTGACAATTTTTCGGAGGTTCCGATCCGAGTACCTGTTGTACCGTGATTGGAGGCAGGTAATATATCTGCAGATGAGTCTGGAGCGGAAAAGTCTCCGAGCCTTCTTGCTAATTGACACAGGATGGGTCATTGTATATCTTGCTTGAAATCTGGATTTATTGCGTTATTGATGCGAAGCAAGCTGTGTTCTGCGTTCTACAAAGAGTTTATATGCGCTAGACGGGAATAACTTTGGGCTTGGTTTCAATTCTTCAAAAGCAGCGATTCGGAAATTCTTTGACTATTGACGGCTGCTTCAACACAAACTTGATGCGCAATTCATATTATTTGTTCCGATAAAGCCATTATATTTGCTATTATTTAGCATGTGTTATTCCCGGTTAATATAAAGCATAGGCACAATCGCTCACGGATTATAAAAATCACAGTAGAAGTAATAACTACCTTTTAACAGTCGAATGCAACAAAAGATTAGATATAACCTTACAATGGCAGAACATAAACGTTATAAGTCTTTACTTGAGGTTATTAAAGAGTGATACGCCTTGTATTATACAGCAAATCATTTTAAAAAGAGCCTCAAAAAGAAGTAGTATAGCCGATGGAGTAAAGCCGTAAAATAGAAAAAAAAGAAAAGCAGTCCGGCATTAATGGTTCTCTAAAGATATTTAGTAGACACCATCATACATGTATATAAATAAATCATCAAATAAAAATAAAAGCCAAATTAAAAAAAAAATTCACCCAAGCCATGCACCATATATGTCCCAATTCCCGATTCACACCAATATGACCTGCAACGTATATGTTACTAAAATCGCCAATGTAAAGATAAGTGCAATATATTGCGCAACTAAGCATGCGGCAAAGCAATCCATTTGAGGAATATGTTTTAAATCCTCAGGGGCGAAAAATGTTGTTAAATAGACTTGCGTTGTTGAACTAGGTACACCTGCAGACATGATAAATACAAATGCAAGTACAAGATTATCTTTATCGACTAGTCCAGCTTTTCGAAGACCTTGTGTAAATGCAATTGCAATAATCGGCGTTACAACAAGCTTAAGAAGAATGATTGCCACTAAGTACTTCCAGAATCCTTTCGGCAAGGACTTGATTGATATTCTACCAATCATACCCCCAAGTAGCAGTAATCCGAATGGAACACAGCCATTACCAATAAACTCTGTGTAATCCATAAAGAAGTCTAATGGTGGCTGTCCATCAGGAGCATGTCGCATATTTACGTTATTCTGTACAAATAAGGCCTTGACTGGATTAATGACGGCGATGACAATCGAAATAATAAGTGAAGCGATTGGAGGCTGATATAAATTTCTCAGAAATAAAATTAATCGAGCAAGAACAACGTTATGTTTCTCATTATGTATAATCTCAGCAGTGACAGCACTAACGACAGGATCTAATGCGTTTCCATCATCATCTTCATCGATGTCAACAGTAGCGGCATCAGATTCATTTTGACGAGCATTTAACCGTCTTCTAATTGCACGCACACCGAGAGACTCTGTAGGGCGCAGTGGATCAATAATAGAAGAAGAAGCTGTACTGGTGGGTCCCAGAGCACCTGCACGAGTCAAAGTATTCCCGCGACTAAGGGATCCAGCAGTCTGAACAGGTGTTAGTTGAAGAATATCCTGTTCGCTCTCTTCATTGTGTAATCCCGTGCGCAGCTGATCGACAAGTTTTGGCTTTGCACCAGCCTCTGTATAAGGATCACTCGACTCACTTGAATCTGAAGACGCTTTACCGTCCTCTTCGTGCCTTTTTAACCTCTTTAAATTGAGCATATTCCTTAATTTGCTAGCTTTTGAGGCACTTCTCTTTTCAGTGGCGGCTTCAACATCATCGATTGGAACATCAAAGTCATTCTCAATCAACTGTACTGAACCAGAAGAGAAAAGAATAGCAATATAAGCTGACATAATAATCGATACATATGCAATTCCTTTCGTCTCATCGCCAGATTTAAAAGGTTCGTGGGCGGTAATCGTCATTACGTACGCCATTGGAATATCTCCAGAGTTGTTAAAAATCGCAGCAACTGCTGAACCTCCGCGCCAATATTTAGGAACGGGAGTGAAGATAGGTAAAATGATGCTAAGTGCAGTATTAGTGTAAATATTCTCAAGAAAACTGGGAAAAAGAAAAAAAAAATCAATTAACGCACGCAAAAACACAACCAGCACCCATGTAAAGAACTGCTGCCAGAACTGCAAATCCTACAGTTCTCATATTCGAAGCGTCAATTGCACTGACCACTTTGTTGAAGATAATGCATGGGAAAAAGTAATTGATCAATAGCGAGGAAACTTTTTTACTTGTGTGCAAGTCAAGAACATCTATGAACTTGGTTAGAATACAATGTAATAAAATCAACATGATTAAAAAGTACGGCGCATACTCTTTTTTGAAAAATAGATGCCTGCGCAGACTGAAAAACAAATTTTTATTATAGGTTTAACAGCCACGAAAATTGAGGCACCAATACTCATAGTTGGCATATTTGCAATGTGGATCTGTAGTAATGAATGGGAAACAGAGGTATAATATTGATATTCACCTTGAAGTGCGAGGATTAATGAGCAATGATAGATTGTGCAGAGCAGGAGAACGGTTCAAAGATATTTTGAGATATGAGTCACCAGTAGTACTAATCGAACGTACTAAACACACAAAACGAAATTCTAGTATCAAGATATACTCGTTATAATATCACCAAGGAAAGACAAATGTTGGGAGAGGAAGTGGCGAAGGTAGATGAGACGGTGAACTGGGCTCTAGACATGTAGATCCCACTTTTGCAATGAAAATGGGAAACGGCTAAAATGGTGATTGTGTGTGCGTATGTGTAAAACAATAGCACTGTTACAGCTGTTTGGCGAATAGCAAAGTAACTAGAGCTTGATAAAAGTAGACTGCAGAAAGAGAAATATTAGCAATTGAGGTTTTACCGATATCGCGCAAATGACTAAAAAATTCATTGTGTAAACTTACAGATGAATAAATGGACGATGGCAGTCGATACCGTCACCAGAAATGCGCAAAAGCTACAGATATTCGGAGATAGCAATAAAAAAAGAAAAGAGACTGAAAAATAGGCAGGTAATTCGCTGGAGATATGGGGGGAAAGAAAGAGTGCGGTGCAGTAGGGTAGTCCGACTGGCTTTTCCGTGCACCGGGGGCCCAGAGGGGTAAGGTTTATGCTTGAGCGGAACGCAGCGTGCGGCTTTGAGAACTGAGAAATCGCGGATTAGAAAACAGAGGGCCCAGCACTAAGAAGACGAGAGGAGCACGAGAAACAAGGACTGGGAGGGGAATGGAGTGCAGATAATAGAAAAAAAATATAACGCTGTGAAAGCAGCAAGCGGGGAGACTCTTCGGGCCAGCAACCCGCGCGGGAGGCGGTCACAGGACAGAAAACAGTGTAAACCAGATCGCTTCAGCAGACGAACGCGACTAGTTTGGTTTGGCTGCTTTGGTTCGGTTGCTGGTTAATGGCCAATTAGTCAAGCTGAGGTCTGCTACATACGGTGGCCACTATTTACCAGAAGCAGCTTCCAATCACTACCGCAACTACTGTCATAACACCCATTTACGACTCACATACCCAGAAGAAGCAACTGAATTACTGAATACTGGTCAGCATAACTCATACAATCTCCGCTGTTTTGCATTGCTGCGATTCTGTTCACCTCTGTCTCTTGCGGCTTCATCTCCGGCCCGATTATCCAACGAAGCAGCCAACCTGCACACGCTTCAACCTGTTTCCTTGTGAGATTTTTCTACAAATATATAGATTACATGCCGCTTGCTTCTTTTTTTTGCGCGATCTGTTTCCTGATCGAAAACCTCAGACTCCGCCAACTTCATATCAGAAAGAGAGCCTCCATCTAGGTGCCTGCCCTGCTTTAGAGTTTAATTTCTCCGCGGGAGTATGCCCGGTTGCGGCCACTCCCCCACACCAGATCCTCGCCGCTTCTCGGCCCTATATTCCCTCCACAGTATTACACTATATAGTTGATGATGCTATTTGTGCATTGTTTGATTAGAATATTAAACCCAGCTGACACTGACGGGCTTTGTTCGCGGTGGCAGGCAGGCGTCTATTGTGTGCTTAGCTCGCGGGCAAGAGCGATTGCGGGGGAGACGCCGCTGCGAATCAGTTCCCCAGATGCGAGAAAGATATCCAGCCAAGAAACTGGGCTAGAATTGTGCACGAATTCTCTTCTTTTCATACTCTCTTTTTCATCATTTAAGTCGCTAACTTAATCGACAAACTTTTGCTCACTTATGCTTTCTGTCTCTTTTAGTACGGTATTGGAGTGCAAACTCTAAGTTTGTTTACATCCTCGCCGCACGTAAGATTTGGGCTAATCTCATCGTTGCTCATCGCTGCTCATCGCGTTTCATTGCTTCCCCCTTTAACTCTCGTTGGTATTCACAGTCAGCTGGGAAGCAACCACTACCACCAAATATCAACTCTAGGAGCAAAAGAGAATCTCAATTTATAATGAGCTGTGCAAAACACGAACCAAAAAATTCAGATTCCTCTAATGGCGACTGGCCAGTATGGCCTAGAAACAGCTTTGACTTCAGACCTACTACCACCCCTATATCAACATTTTCTCCAAAGCAGCCTACTCGCTTTTCTCCGCGACTGCAAGCCAATAACTCTCTTGCATACAAGACCGAATCATCGCTGAACTCTCTTAAGTGTCCGTGTATCCATGCTAATGGAAACGATATCATGGATGTAGACAGTAATAACTCATCATCAAAGATTGGCTTCAGTGGTAGCAATAGCAAAATGCAATATTTGGGATTACAGTCAGCAGAAAATACTTCCGATCTTTTTGAACAAGTTCGTCGACTCAAGAAACGACGAATTGGCCAAGACATTCCTGCAGGCGCGTCTTCTCGCCCTCAAACAAACCTCGGTTCACCGACTGAAGACGTTGAATTTCACAGTGCGGAGATATATACCGGATCTCCCATCAGCTTCTTTTTATTTTCAAATGACGATGCAACAATTCAAAGCGGCACGACACGCAAAAAACGAAAAGCTCAAGATATATCGGAAAGCGGCCAACCGGCGTATGACTACCTCACCAGGCAATCAACATCAAGTACCAACTCTGTATCTCTACACAAGCGGGCTTCCTCCCGTCGTCGTAGGCAGGCTTTCAGTTCACATCAGAGACGCAAGTCTTGCATTCTTACACGCGCTCAAAAAATTCATCTACAATCTACAATCGAAGAATCGTCAAACACTAGCAGACAAGACGAACTTATGGACGATAGCTCTTATGTCGGAGACGGCGATATCTTAATGGGGGTTGAAGATCAAGATGAGAGAAGAATAGCAAGTACCCACGCAATGCTAAAAGTCTCGCCAGAGTTGACGGACCAGGAAATGCTGGTTACCATATTCGGATATTAGTTTCTTTTGAATTTTAGCTTTAATTTTAGTATTTTGTGATTAATAATTGTAATAGGCGTTTTAAATAGGCGCTTTAATTGGGGGAAGGGTGCTGTCAGGAGGGTACAGTAATAAGGGTTCAAGGGCAAATAATAATTAATATATTTATATAGATAGCTGTGACTATCCTTGTACATGCAAGGGAAATTTAAGGGCTCAAGGTGGAGACGTTAAACGACTGCTCACTGAAACGGCGGCTCTATTGGTGAGGGGACCATGAATCTGTGTTCATCAGTATCTAAGCCTTGTTAATCTGTACTATTCACATTATTTTAAACAATCTCGCAAAAATTAATAGGGCCTTAGGCACTATTAACACAAACTCGCTCAGCGGCCTCGCAAAAAGTCTCGAGCTACTAAGACTGAAGGCGCAGTAAATCAGCGCACTTTGACAGAAAATATATAGCGAATAAAAAATAATTTGAAGGCGGCGGTAAGAGCCACAGCGACAAACGCGTTGTAAAGATTCAGGGCTGGGCTCTATTTGGAAAGCAAGTTGTCTCCAGTAAGGGGCCGAGTAAAGAGGGAGCAAGGAGGCTGGCGCTTAAGAGTGGTCTTCGCCGCCAATGTCTGCTGATGCGGCTGCTCAAACAGTCTTTACCAATCTGTAATACATGCCACGACTGATTGAATTCGTAAAAGCCGATAAGTAGTCAATAAAGAAAACAGCGCAAGGCTGCTGTGTCTGCACTTTCATTTACTGGTTGAGTGTGGCCTTGAAAGAGCGCACCTCAACGTCGAACTCACAGCGGCCCAGTGAAGCCTATATTGATGGCACATTATAAAGTTTCCGCTAACGACGCGTCTTCTGTTCTCGCGTGCGCGTTCGAACGCGTCCAATTGTCGGACAGCCCCCAACGACTTATTACAGCAGGATAAACAGTCAGTTATCATGCTAGCATTCACACCCAGTTTACGTAGACGAGGCTCAAAAGCGCAATCCGAAGCGCGTGTAAGTGATTACTACTCCTATCAATTGAACGCGAGTTAAGAAGGTTTATAACCCCTGTATTGTATATACTGTCCTGTAGAAGAAAGAGTGAGGAACAGCGAGCAGCACCACCACCACGAATCTGATTTGCGCGGAAGAGCCATTAGAGGAGGAGCGCCAGTGTTGATTTATGCAAAATTCAATTGAGCAATACTGCTATAGTGCGGGAGCACTTTAGTTACGGATCTGCGGTAAACGCGGACCCGGATAATGAACTTTTTTAAGCCGGGTCGGTCCGCGCGCGGGCCGGCAGAGCTAACCCTGCGCTCACTACTCTCCTCTCCTCGTCTCTTCTTTTCTTACTCCCCTTCCTTTCCTTCATCCTCATTCACTCTTCTTCTCTTGCTTCTGCATTTGCCGTACTTTGGATCTTCCTTCAGTAACAATATTGGGATTCTGATCTTCCGAACGGTGCCACTCTTTTCACCGTCGCATTCTCCGCTCCTTTTCAAGTCCTGCGCTGATCTAATCCCTCCTTCCTTCTCTTGCTCTATCCACAACCAAAATCTGCCGCTCGTTCCGAGTTGAACTGAACAGCTTTGTTTCTTTTGCTTTTCTTAGTCTTTAATCCTCCTTCAGAACTTCTTGTGGCTCTTCTCGTTCATTTCGAGCTGGCGTGTCGCGAAAATTTCATCCCTTAGAATCACCCAATTGCTGCTCCTAGCTTAAGAGATGATGCCCCACTCTCCCCAACGCACGCCTTTGGCTACGCGTCAGTCTTCTTCTGCTAATTGCTCTGACGGAGATTTGATTAAGGCTGAGAGTAATGAGTCTCTTGAGACTCCTAGTAATTCACTTTTACCGTCGCTTTACAATATCACGCCGCCCACAACAACCCCTCGGAGGCGTACGGACGATTCTCACAGCTCTGAAGCTATGCCTCACTTGCATCCTGCTGCAAATCTAAAGCGTTTCCGCTCTCTTGGCACATCGCCTGTTACCGACGATGAGGATGATGATGATCAGATGGTAAACGATTCCCTTCTTGCCGGCCCACATCTTGCCACTCCCCGCACTGTTATCTCCAGTTTGTCAACGTCCGACACGCTTTTTTCATCTCTTGCTGAAGCTCCTTTGAAACGTCCACGTCTTAGCCGTTCGTTTTCTACTTCAGCAACGCAAATTGCTTATTCCCATCGCGACGATGAGGATCTCTTTGGTCCCGGCTCAGCTGTTGAGCAAACCCCTATGGCGCCCTTAATGGAGCACACCATCTCTGCTCCTCCTTCATCGACTGCCATGGATATGCACCTGTTTCACCAGCAGCACCAGCAGCAGCACCAGCGTAATCGACAACAGCAGACTCCTCACCTATTCCAAACTCCGAATCAGAGCGGAAGACTTCCATCTTCGGTACAAATGGAGAAGTCGCTGTCGGATTTACCTGCTTACGGCGCGTATTTGGCGCGTCAGAGACGTGAGAATGGTGATGATGGAAACTCGATCTGGAGCTTTGACGTTGAGGACGCGTTTATGGAAGGTACTTATTGAATATCTACTACTCTTTCTTTGTGTCTGTGGAGAGATACTAACGGATTTGAACCCAGCTATCAGAAAGATTCCTAAGGTCGGGCGACGGAAGATTACAGTGAATGGACGACCTTGTGGACGAAATGAGTTAATCTCAGATTATATTCTTCGCAAGACTGGAAAAGTGAGAACTAGAAAACAAGTCTCGAGTCACATCCAAGTTTTGAAGCATCTATTGAAGGATGATAAAGAGTGTATGTGTTGATACATACATTACCGCGAATGTTATTACAAGTTTCTAATGATTACTTTATTCTATAGTTATGAATCTTGTGTCGGATAACCCGTCAACCTCTTTGACTGCTAATATGCCTATTCTCTTCACTAGTCCCACTGGCCCTGATAATGTTCCTAACGGTTCAAGTAATGGTCGTCGTCATACACTACCTACTAGTGCGACGACACCCATTAACAGCATGCGCAATACTGCTGGACAATTAACACCACTTTCTCAGCCTCATCAGGCTATGCGGCCAGGTTCCCATCCTGGATCTCGCGCGTCTTCTTTCCGCGGGCAGCCTAATATGCTTGCTTTGTCTAGCCATCCTCAATACACAAACCCATCTCCTACACCCAAGGTCGAGTCTCAGCGACAACCGCCTTCTCCTCTTCAAACCTCTCCAATCAATGGGCAAGGTAATTTATCGATTGAGGATCAGCAAAATTTACTTGCCGTACATCCCGGAAGTCGTCAGCGTCACCACAGCCACAATCCCTTTCTTTCCCCTACCGTGACGCACGAATTGCAGCAAGCTACGGATTGCACTTCAACTGATATGCAAAACGGAGGATTAATATATACAAATCCTCAATACATGCGCATGGTTCCCATGTCGCGCGCGCAGATTCAACAAGAAGTGACTGCGTCATATATGGCTGATCCCTCAAACAATGCCTCAGTTCAGCCAACCTTGGGATCGCAGTCATTAGGAACCTGGATTGAAGTTGAATCAATGTCAGATTCAGACGGCGTAGCAGCCAGTCAGATCACAGAAATTTATGCGAACGAGGATGATTTGCTGCATATGTGGACTTGAAAAAAACAGATTTTTTTAAACGTTTAGGCAGTTAGGTTTGTATGATGATAATTGCTGAAACTTATGGGTTTTCTTTCTGAATTGGCTCCTTTTGGATTGTCCTTGCTTTTGCTTATGTTTTCTTTTCCGTTATGTTTTTTTTTAGTATCGTTAAAAACGCGTTGCTAATCACGACTGTTTTATATTTTAATTTATTATGGCGCTGCTTGTAGGAGTATTGTGATGAATCGTATCTGAATTCTGCTGTTATTACTTTCTCTTTTGTTTTATTTTTTTTGTGTTCTGTTACATCTGTTTTTATTCTGCGGTTGATATCAATTTGCGATATTATTTTTTCTTCCCCTTTGTCTCATTGTCGTTTTGCACTTGAGGTTTATAAATTTTGACGAATTGGAATATATGGGGCAGTTGTTTGTATCAGATATGGAAATATACGGATGTTGTCGTGCTTTTTTTTATTCCTTATTCTCTTATGTAAATGGTTCTTTAGTTTTATGTTTATTTCTCATGTTTCGTTCCAGTATGCCTTTGAAGGTGTCGTTTTTTGAACGCGGTTCATTGCTGATATGCGTTTGTGTTTGTGTTTGAGCTTTTGCTTTATGATGATGATTATTACACAATAAATGACTTATATTTATAAATTAGCATCCACTTCTTAAAAATATCTTGACTGTTGCGATGATACGATCAGACTTTCTAGAGGAGAGGAAATACTGTATATGTGAAAAATAGAGGAAATAGATTTCACAATTGACCAATCGGCGATAAAGGAGAACATGTAAACATTTTAAGATGCTCTTTCTTTTCTTATTTCCGCCTATCCATAAGCAGATTCCTATCAGAGAATATAGAATGCTCTTTACTCGAAATGTACAGCTAGCTTACCACTTTATTGCTGATTATCGCTTATTTTCATAACACTGCTATATCCCTTCATTTCCGAATGCAAAATATGCAAAAGCCACATCTAATGGCGGCGCGCACGGAGCTAATCTGAGTACAGCAGGTAAAGCTAATCCGCGCAGGCTGTTCTATTCGACGCGTTGAGCGTATCGCGCCGGGAGTAAATATACAAAATCATTGATTGGAAAGAACTTTTCTAGGATTTTTCAAGGCGGGATATAAAGCACTGGAATTCGTCATTCACATTCCCTACAGTTTACGTTTACTACCTGTTTTCTCAGGGTGCAGAGAACTAGTAATTGTATGCCGAGGCTGACTGGGTAACTCGAAAAAAAAATTAGATTTCGTATGTATCTTTCTTAACCTACAAAGTACGCCTATATAGGTAAGTTGATTTGGTTATCGTTGTTAATCCGAGGCGCGCGCGGGTGTCGATCTCATTTTTGCTCATCGTAAACTCGACGCGTCTCTGCTTATATTTTTTCTCTTCTTCCCTTCACCGACACGACAGAATAAATATCACTCACTACCTCATGAACAAATTAGATGCGATAAAGAACAAAAAAAAAAATCAAAGAAGCAATTTTAATCACACGCGTCATTTTTCTTTTCCTTTTTTTTTTTTTTTGGTTTTTTGTTTTCCGCTTAATATTATCTTTAGTATATACTCTCCACACCTAAAATAAATGACTCTCTCACTATTGAAAAACCAAGGATTGTCTGTTTTGTCATCTCTTTCCGCTCTCTAGCTTGAAATTTATTTCGCTCGCTTTTAAATCCCCGGGTCCGCTTCGTGCGGCTCCGGGTCACTATGTCATCGGGTAAGGGCTTTATGCTGTTCTGTACCTCGCATAAGCACAAAACTAACGCGAGTTTAAATATGTAGACTTTCAATTTCACATGCATTTGTGCTTTATACATATAAAAGAAGAAAAGTACAAAAGAAATAATATAAAATTTAAGAAAAAAAATCATATCAGGTAAACATTACAAATATCGTTTGTTAAGTTGCTCAATCTTTGAGCGTTGTCAGATTTCTATTTGCTTGCCCTCTCTTCTCTCCCCTAGCTAGCGATCCAAATTACCCACGAACCCATTATGTATGTGCAGATTTACGTATCTTCCCATATTTTCATCAACGCATTAGTAAAAGAAATACAATATCGAAAAAATGAAATGCTGTCTCATTTTTTATTTCCCTAAAACAAAAATGATTGGTTACGAAAGCACACAAGAAAAGAACGCGTAGCTGACGCGTAACTATAAACTTGAAACATAAAACTTAAAGTTAGGATTCCTGTTGCGGGGTAGGGTATGACGTATTTATTTATTTTTTTGTGTATTTATTGATTCGGCCCCCGTTGTCGATTCTTTTTTGCGTGGTTTAATATAGAGCAAAGGTTTCTACGAACTTGGAAACGATATGTGCGTAAATAAACACAAGTTATAGTTTTACGAGATACTTGTCCTTGGTGTTGCCCGTGGTAACCTATCTCAGATCAGGTCATTCTCCTGCAACATTTCAACTACGAGCTATCAATCGTATTCGCTGCCCAGAGAAATTAAACATATGTTATCATCTTTCTATCATCCTTTTACAATCATAATTATAGGAGTCGTGAAATCTTTTATATAACCGTGTTTTTATCACACCATATTCATATACATACCCATTTTTTTACTTCTTCGCCACCTGAATCGAAGTTAATACATCAAGAGCATTTTGCGCGCTTTTCTGCAATTCCTCACTAGTTGAATCTGCTACCGACTTTGTGAATGTTCTCTGTAACTGCGGCAAGAAAGGTCTCAAGAACGCAGGAATCTTCAGTAACAGTATCGCAAGAGTGTCTAAGATTGCAATTTTAACCTCTGCTGGGAATCTTTCGCCGACTGTTCGAATAAGAGGTCCAACCATTGATGTAACAAACGGTCTTAGAACATCAGTAGGTGTACGCTCAACAATGTAACCAATTCCCCGAGCACCGTATTCACGCTGGTCTGTGGTACCGTACATCAAACCTTGTGAAAAAATGGGTAAAATAGCATTTGGACCTTTTGGCAATGCAAATCCGGCAATTGGAGTTCCCGGCTCACCTAGTAGCTTGAGTTGCTTGCAGGTTGGGATAACATGCCCAAGGAGTTCTTCCTTAGGAAGTTTAGTCACAATAGTAGACAAACATTTCCAAGCTTCAGAAACGACTTCAGAGCCTTCATCAGTCAATGATGAAAGACCAATAGTAATTGAAGGACCAGCAAAATCAGAGTAACTCTCGACATCAGCAGTTTCAAAAAATGTGGCCATATGTTTGAATGCAAGAGCACGTTTCTTAGGACTCTCATCCTCTGCCAATTCCAAGAAAACGTCAGTGACAAGTTCCACCCCATCTTCATCATCTACAGAATTAACAATTGTATCGATTGCCTCTTCAATAGCAGTCAAAGTCTCTTCATCTTCAATCTCAAGTAATTGATCAAACATATAATCGATAATCGACTGGAGTTTTCTATAAAGCGATGCACCAGCAACTTCCGCTAGTGATCCCATTGCGCGCGCATTAAACGCACTCATAGGAGGATTGAGAAGAATAGGAAGTAAAACAGGGAAAATAGTATCTGACTTTGACGACATGATCTCTTTCAAAGCTGCAAGTGCATACTCTGATTGTCCAGCAGTTTGTAAAAGGTTCAACAAATGAGGAAGGATTTGATCAATAGCAGCATCACCAAATGTTTCCTGTAAAGTATCAAACGTCTGGGCTGCAGCTTGACGAACGCCAGGGTCTGAATCGACTAAGGCCCCACGAATAAATCCAATTAAAGTATTTTCATGAGCCTCAAGAATATTCATAGGCGTAGCTTCAATAAGCTCTGACAGTGCAACACATATGCCTTGCTTAATATCCGAGTCACTTGAGAACAAGCCGTTCTCAATAGTAGGCAGGACCTGAGTGAGCAAACTATCACCAAATCTACGAACAAGTTCAGATAATGTCTGCGAAGCATTTTCACGCTGATCATCATCAGAAGAAGCCAACCGACGAATAATAAGCTGTGACAAAACCGGAAGAATATCCTTAACAGTTCGAGGCGTGTTGGGGACCAAGGCTTTCCAAACATCAACTGCGGCGTTACGAACAAGCGCGGTAACATCTGATCGGCAAACATAAAGCAAAGCAAGAATGCGATCACGACGTTCAAGGCCAAGGACTTCCTTGAGACTAGAATGGACTTCGCCACCCATTGTCTCTTCTCCAGCTTCTTCTTCAAGAGCATTGTTTCCGCTAACACCGGTGATCTGAAAGAGCAAATCTCCGGTAAGCTCAATCGAAGAAAGACGGATACGGTAATTCTCGTCAGAAAGACCACGCTCGAGCTCGGGAAGGAGCAGATCAACTAGAATAAAACCTATTAGCAAACTGGAAAACAACAGCAAAAGATTAATTGATTTATTCATACCTGCACGTGTTGCGTAATTCTTAACAATCAATCTACCGGCGCGTAGAGAAGTATCTCTAATCATCTCACTCTCATCAGCCAAACCAGCCAAGATAGGTGGAATAACTCTAGCCAAATAGGGACTAAAGTTGTTACCAAACGCTGCAGGTAAGAAGACCATTAAATTCATAAATGACTCGCGAATATCAGTCTTGGAGCTTGACAGATTCTTAAGGATAACAGGCAAGAGTTCCTCGAGTTTTCGGGCACCGAGACCAGAAATAACTTCGCTAAGGGCTTGAGCAGCTCCAAGTCTGTCACCTTCATTGTTATCAGCACGGAGAGTAGAAAGGAGCTTGGGAATAAGATCTGGCATTTGCTCTTCACCAAGTTTCTCAATAAGAGATCCAAGTGCGCGACTAGCTGTTCCACGAGTAGCTGGGACAGGATCAACCATCGAAATTTCGAGCTCAGCAACGAGATCTTCAAGGTATGGCAATAGATCTTTACTATCAGTCAATGAAGCCATGTTTCCAACAATCTGACAGGCTTTACGCTTAGTCGAAGCTGATCGCTCCCGTAAACCACGCTTAAGAATGTACACGATCTATTACTCATCAGTATCAAAACTCAATACATATATATAACTTCAAAAATTTCTTACCAAAGCAAGTGATGGGGCATCAATATAATGTACGAAAGCAGTCTTAAGCAAAGAGTCTAAAGCACTCTCAACATACTTTGTCGGATCACTAATGGCCTTCAACAGAACTGGAACCAGCGTCTGAATCTCGGGATTACTGATAACTTCACCAAAACGCTGTAAACTCAAAGTAGCAGCCTTGCGCACTTCCTTGTGAGTATCGTTCAAAGCACCTACAATCTCTGGAATAATATCTGATAAACTCTCTGAAAGTTGTCGAGGATCAAGATATGCCATTGTACCCAGAAGCTCAACAGCACCTTTCTTCGATCTCCATTGGCTTTGGTTAAAGAAATCAAGTGTAAGAGGAACAAGTTGCTTGATACCGTATGAGGTAGTATGCTTCATGATCTCCTTAGCGGCATCAGATGTTGCTTCTCTCACCTCATTTGATGCATCTCCTAAAGACGCCAGCAGAAGGGGCAAAATTTCAATTGCATATGGCTCAAAATATTTGCCTAAGCTCATCGACAAAGTCTCAAAGGCAAACTGTACTCCTTGTCTCTTTTTGGGATCCTTTTTATCTTCCAAGGCAAGGGAAAGTGACCGAATAATATCATAATCCGCAAGAGCAGAGATACCAACACCCTTAACGATACCAGCAAGGCCGTAAGCAGCACCGCGTCTTTCAGAATACTTGTTACCAGCAAACAATTGGTTGAGCAGTTTCTCGACATACTTGCCAATCGTTTCACCATCTACACGCTTAACAAGCGGAGGCAGACTCTCCGAAACAGCAAACTGAACATTTTCAGAAGGCGCCCGCAAAGTAGCAATCAAGCGCTCGATAATAGGCGGCAAACGAGCATCATCATCTAAATGACGAGCAAGGGTACCGTATAAAACAATAGCACATTCCTTAATTCGATCCTGGACTTCAGTACCATTGTGCTTCGCGCTTAAGCAAGCTTCAATGATTGGCATCAAGGTATCAACAGAGTTCTTCGCATGTAAATTAAGAATCAAAACTCCAGCATCTTGCATCTGCTGGCGAACCTCAGGCTCCTTATCACCCAAGGCTTCGTCCTGAATCAAAAATGTCGTGAAATCAGTAAGTTCCGACTCGGGAAAAATTGGAGCAATCTCCTGGAAAGTGACGGCAATTCCACTCCGTGCTTCCCATGGGTCTTTCTGATCTAATGAAGATTTGGCAACCATACCAAATTCATCATGGATAGTAGCGGGTGGTTTAGCTCGTTCACGATACAATTCAGTAAGAGCTTGTAGGAGGTCGTGAAATAAAGTAGGATGCCGTTCAGTCAACTCTTCCAATGACTCGCGAATAGCACGGGACGTTGCGCCTCGAATTTGAGGGTCAAGGTCCTCAAGGAATTCGAGCATCTTCAAAGGTGTAGTCTCGTCAATTTCGAGGTCATTTTCGTCCCAGATAGCATTGGCGGTCTTTGCATTAAGCTCAATATCATCATGGCAAGCAATCCAGAGTTCACTTGAGTATCCAATATGCGAAATTTCAAATTCGGACTATGAAATAAAGTAAGATGACTAGTTATAAACCCGATAACTTAGAAGCAAGAAAAAACTTACATCAATTCCTTCCAAAACCGCCGCGCGGACAAAACTATCTTCAGATATGCTTGCTTTTAAGAAAACACCTAACTCCTCATCTGTGATATTCTCAGCCATACTTTGGCATAGACCAAGCAAGCATTCTTTGATACTCTTGTTTTTCGAGGGTTGAGCCTTCATCAGTCTAATAACAGCAGTAAGGGCCTCTAATCTAGGGACCGAAGTATTTGAGACTAATAATGTTAGTTGGAATATCATACATTGCTATAAAGAAAGTAACTCACAAACTTCAGTGTGGAAAGTAAGAGTTTCGATAGCAAGAGTAAGCTGCTCATCCTTCTCCTCGGCATCTCTGCACTCAACTCCATTTTCTGTAAAAATAAGCAGAATCAAAGGTAAAATATATACAAGGGAAATCGCATCCAAAGGAATCTGCTCAGACAGAAAACGCAGTTTGTACATTAACCGAACGATAAGTTCGCGCAATGGCTCCTGACATAAACTCTCAGGAACATCAGCAACGTCAATCGCACGCAATAGCGCAACGCCAATAAATCGGCGTAAAGGGCCAACGCGAGCGCCCACTTTATCAGAGAGCTCGAGGAAAGTATCAATTCCAGCTGAACCAACAAGGAGAGAAAGATTGCTACGCAGAGCAGCAACAAGACTCTTAGTGGCAGATGGAAACCATAACTCAGCGCCGTTGTCTGTTCCCGCGGAACACAAGAAATGAATTAGCCTAACTCCGCGACGAACATGCAAAAAAGCATCCTGCACCTGGGCTCTTATTGCTCTCTCCAGCTTCAGTTGAGCATCAACCTTAGTTCGCTCGTCTTTGGTAAGCTTCTTCTGGGTTGGCGCCTGCTTTTTCGCCAGCTCAGCTCGTACTTCGGCTTCCCACTTCAAAGTAGCATAGTCTTTAGTGTTCTTGTCAACAGAATATTTCTCTCTATCCTTGCTTAATACATCTATGCACATCACGTTATCAGGAGTATGCCATATCCGCACAGACTCCTCGGTGATATTCTCTAATCTTGCAGCATCTAAATCTTCAACAAGCCAGTCTTTCAAAAATGGAGCAATCTCATCAGGTCTAACAAAAGCAAGAGTAGCAGCAGCCTTCATAGTAGCATCAATTACAGAGTCAGTCTGATCAATCTCAGATGCAGTCTCAGAGATAACAGCCTGGAGATCAGCAGCATGCGACTGCACCAACTGACCAGGATCAACTCCCACGCGCTGGCAAAGAGCAATCCAGTCCTGAGCCTCACGAAATAGCTCGTGGTGTGTAATCACTAGGATCTGGATCAGCAGAGATGAATGAATTTCATACGAGATTTCTGGTACCTCGCGTGGCGTGATTGCTTGAAGAACAACTCTCAGACGCTTGGTACCAGTACTAGAAATTGCCGGTGACGATTCCTTCTTGGTACGATCCTCCAACTGCCTAATCCATTTCCAGAGTGCCAAGGTTGTAGATTTTCCAACTGTCGCAGGCGAGTGAATATAAGCAGCACCAAACAATACGCCAGCTTCCTGACGAACATGGGAATCAACAGCGGGATTAGTGATGAAATATATAAATGCAGATGCCCACGCCGCCCCGTTCTCCTTCTCAGAAGCTATACCATCGGTGGCAGCGCTCAGTGCTTTAACACACCAAATTTGCTCTTCTCGAGTGCTGACCTTGGTATATATCCGATCCTGTAAACAGAACGACGCCTTGGATCCATTAGCTAAAGCAGTTTCCATTATTTTTGCTGATTTACCGATAGCAGTTTCAAACGCAGGTTCTTTGAGATCAAGAAGGCGCTTTGTGATTGCAACAATGACGTATCCGGCAACAATCATCTTGTTTTGAACAGCGGCAGACGCATTAGCATTAATTTCCTTCCATGTGTCTAAAAGCTTGGGAACGGTACTGCACATAAATTCAACCGATGCCTTCGATGACGAAGGCGTTAATTTCAGAGCAAATTCGCCAACCGCCATGAACCAAAGTCTTCTTAAATTTGCCCTCTTGTCAGCCAGTCCTTTCAAAATACTTTCTGAGACAGATTTATCAAGAGCCTCCTCATTATCAAGAGTAGGTTTAATATGATACAGCATGGCATCAGCAATAGCAGAAACAACGATTTCGCTGGATTCCTTCGAAGCCAATATCGCCATTTCAATAGGTATCAACTTAGCAAGAGTCGGTGAAGCTGAAAAGGCACAAAGAGACTGTATAAAAAGAGCTCGCTGATCCGGGGCTGTAACCTTCGAAGTTTTCAAAGGGGTTATCAATTCGGTAGCAATTTTAGGCACAATTTCTGAATTTTTGCATTTCTTGAAAAGTTCCGCTAGAGTTTGTGAGCTGTGTTCGCGAACCGTATCTTTTGATGACTTGAGCGCAGACAAGAGCGGATTTACAAGATGCTTTTGAACGGCCGTTGAGCAATCAACTGTTGGAGGCACTGAGCGAATAAGCTGTAAGCTCACGGGACCTAAGACCAATTCGGGAGCGCGAAGAATCGCACGCTCAAAAGGGCCAGCGATATCTTTCAGCAAATCCTCCTCAGTAAGAAACTCTTGAAAAAACCGGTTGAAAGCCTTAGCGTTATGAGCACCAACAAAAGCCTTTGCACCAAGAATCTCACGTGTATAAAACGCAGAAATTTCTGCTTTTCGGTCTTGAATCGTCTTGTAGGCCTGCTGCTGTGTTCTCAAATCACATGCCGTAACCACTAACGATCCCAAAAGCGACGCTGATGACAGTTTTGCAGCCCCGGAAGCCAACTGATCAAGATACAATCCGCATGAGTGCTCAAATGCAGTAACAACGGATTTTTGAGCCATACGAGTGCTCCGCTCAGCTGCCCCTGCAAGTCGTGATTTCTTATCAGAAGCAAATGAAAGGCAATTGTCGAGACAAAGAGCCTGGATAGCTACCAGATCGGTAAAATGCTTCTCGAAACTTGCCTTTCTGGAGTTCGGGTCGCTACTGTACAATGCAAAGATTTCATTTGTCCATTCTAGAAGGACAAAGTAATCCGCGGAAGTCATACCTTTCTTTTCCGACTCGCGCTTGAGTGCGGGAATGAACTTGCTACAGAATTCTTCTTGATTGGACTCAACAAGCGTCCGTATTGCCGAGATGACGCACATTCGAGAGACGTGGTCGTCGTAAAGTGTGTAAGTCGTGAACAGCAAATGCAGGATCAATGGCATATCTAAGCTATCATCTATACAAGTGGAAGTCTAACGTTAGCTTCTGTTTGCACGAATATAACTGCTAGTAAGAGCATTTTCTCACCATTGACTTTAGCAGCCGACGCAATTGATGTAAAGAGCTGGACTCTTTTCCTCGTCGAAGAAGACAGAACTTCGGTCATGGCATCTGCCTTGAGGTCGCTCCAGGCTACCGCTGATTCTCCAGCTGCCGAGTCCATTTCTTGAGATACAAATCAAAGTAGTCTATATAACAATCTCACTCTCTATCGCAAATGCAGAGGTTAAATGAGAGAGGAATTAATTATACAAAGTAGAAGGGTATTGCGCGATCCTCGAGTATTACTTTGTCTACCAGAGTTTTTCCTTTATTTCGGCATCCACGCTCAACTTTCTGAAAATTAATCCAAACGTAAATCCAGGAATTTAAAGTTTCGACTTGAATCAAAAATTATTTCATGCTTACATATCTACTACATTTAAAGCTTTAAGTACATAGTACAAGAGTGCATGATTTAACATATAGTCTTGCATCTTCTTCCCTCTCCCTTCTCCTTTTTTCTCTTTTCTCTTTACAACTAAACCAATCAATGATGTAAGTGTTTTTGCATCCGTTCCAGCTCTCGGCTGAGGATTGTGGATCATGAATCTTTACTCCTGTTTTCTTTTTTTATATTGAATTCTGGGAGATGGATGAGTGGTTCGTAGTCTTTTTCGGCTGGGCGGTGTGGATAGTGTCGGCACCTCACCACCATTGCGACACGTTTCTTTACTGAGATTGGCTGCTTTTGTCTATTGTGTTTGGTCGATGGATTTGGAAGAGGATGCGAGTTGAGGGGATCGAGGCTGTTGTATAGAACTCTGGAGGATGCGGTTTTTTTTTCTGATGATTTTGTTTTTACATTTCACTCCTTCATTTTGATGATCATAATGCATCTACTAAATCATACACCGTTTATACGCCGACTTTTGTAAACCCAGAAAAGAACTGCTTAAAGTAGCTCATGTTTAAATTCTTTCTTTCCTCCACCTCCCAAGTAATCGCCTACCACCTGTCCCGTTCCTCGAAGTTGATATTGGTAACATGTCAGGCCTTCAAGACCGACAGGCCCACGTGCATGAATTTTGCTGGTACTAATACCAACCTCTGTGCCAAATCCGTATCTGAATCCATCGGCAAAACGCGTGCTAGCGTTCCAGTACACGCCCGAACTATCGACGCCGTTCATAAATTTATCTGCGGTGTCCTTCGAGGAAGTGACAATAACGTCGGTATGCTTTGATGAGTGCTTGTTGATATGAGCAATTGCTTCGTCGACACCTTCAACAGAAGTGACAGCCAATACCAGGGAAAGGAACTCAGTCTCAAAGTCCTTCTCGTCTGCGGGCACGATCTGCTTCTCATCAGACACACCAGCGGTCTTAAGAGCGTCAGCAATCTCCGGAGTCACCTTGAGGGTAACGCCAGCCGCGAGTAAAGTCTTTGCAATTGCAGGAAGGATTGTAACGAAAGCCTCGCCCTTTTGAATAAGTAGACCCTCGATAGCATTACAGGCAGCAACATAGTTGGTTTTGCTATCAAGCACTATCCGTGCAGCCATATCAACATCGGCATCACCATGAATATAAGCGGAGCATAATCCGTCAGCATGGCCCAAAACAGGAATCTTTGTGTTATCCTTAATACTTCGTACAAGTTCGTTACTACCGCGGGGCACTACAAGGTCAATATATTGATCCTGCTTGAGTAATCCGGCGACATCCTGCCGTGACTCGATCAGTTGGATAGCTCCGGAAGGGATCTCTGTGTCAGCTAAAGCCTCTCTAACGTAATTTGAAATTGCAGTAAATGTTTTCAGTGACTCTTTGCCACCCTTTAGAATAGCCGCGTTACCTTCAAGTTGGCAAAGATTAGCAATTATACAGAAAACTAAACCAATATCAACAAATCACATACCCGACTTGATTGCCAATGCTGTAATGTTGGCAATAACTTCAGGTCTCGATTCAAAGATAACAAGTAAAACGCCAATAGGACAAGTAACGCGATGTAATTCAAGGCCGTCGTCCAACTTGCTCGCAAACGTGACTCTTCCAATAGGATCAGGCAAATTTGCGACGTCAAGGATACCCTGGCACATAGAATCAAATTTGTCGGATTTCGAAAGATCTAACCGTTTAATCAAAGGTCCCGCAATATTATTCTTCTCTGCATTTTCAAGGTCGATTTTGTTTGCCTCAATAATGCCATCTTTGTTAGCGACCAAAACCGCGTGAATTCGCTCGAGGGCGTGCACACGATCAGCATTGGAGACAGGGCGCAAAACCGACGAAGCGGCAGCTGCTGTTTTTGCTATTTGTTCTGCAGAAGACATTGCGAAGAGAACCAGTGGTAAACTTGAAGCTGAAAAAAATAGCTGGATAAGTCTGAGTGTTGAAGCTTCCAAAATTTTGAGTAATTGACGGGTCAGGGGCTACTTAGCCTTTTTAAGGGTTTGGTGTGTTATGACTAATCATTTTAATGTGCTTGATGGACTATTGCAGGGCGTTTTTGATAACTGAATATCAATTGATTCAGGCTATGTCTAAATAGAATGTGTATATGCAAGTTGGATACATATTTGAATTGCAATCCTTGTAGTTATATAAATCTTTGCGCTAAATAAATTCTTATACGTCGGATATATCGACAGCCTGATCTTATGGACCGAAGAACTGACTGATAAGGGCGAATACTATACAATGACAATTCACTAACTAAACTACAAACAATTCTTTTCCATTTAGCTCAAGTTCCTAGTTAACTTGTAATATTACAGCAATGGCTTTCTTTTGTCGCTGTACAAAATGATAAAATCCGGCTTGGCAATCTTGAAGACGTCATGCAATCGTCACACAAGCTTGTTAGCATCCTCTTTTAAGTAGCCAGAATCTTCCTCAACAGCTTTATTGGTTCCATATCAGTTACTCGTAGTTACACTACTCTGATAATGCCAAAACTACTGCTCACAGGTGCTTCAGGATACATTGGCGGAGCTGTTCTTGATCGCTTTGTCACTGACCCTCTTGGTCCCATCATCGAGATCATTGTCTTTCTTCGCAAAGATGCAGACGCTAAAACTCTCCAATCGCATTACGGCGATAAGATAACAACTGCTGTTGCTGAGAATGGATACTCTGATCCAACATTTGCTTCCCTGGTTTCCTCTGCAGACATAATCGTTCATACGGGAAATTCAGCAGATGATTCGGTTTCAGCAGACATAATCGCATCGAACATCAAAGATGGTGCCCTTCTTATCCACACTACTGGAACATATATTCTTGCGGACTTCAACGAACTTGATCAGGCTATTACTCGAACCTACGACGACGAAGTAGATATACCAATTGTTACTTCGTGGGGTATCGAGCATCCTCACCGAGATGTCGATATCATGATTCTTGATATTCATAAAAATAAACCCTCTGTTAATACGATTGTTGTCTGTCCGCCATTGATTTATGGAATCTCGTCAGGACTTATACATAGGCACTCAAAACAAATTCCGCTTTTAACTCGTATCGCCGCAGAAACCAAGGTAAACAGGAAATTCGGTAAAGGTCTTGCAATCTGGAGTAACGTTCATATCAACGATCTGGCTGATTTCTACGATTTACTTTTATCTTCTTTTTTAAAAAACCCTGAAAAATTGGATATGAATGAATCTGGTTATTATTTCGTCGAAAGCGGAAAACATAGTTGGGGCGATATAACTGCTGCGCTTGATGAGCCTCTCGTCAAATATGGATTGATTGACTCAGAGCATACTTCGGATGTACAAGATCCGTGGGATGTGACAAGTTTAGGAGAAGCCTGGTCTAAAGAGAAAGCGCTCGATACTATGCGAGCTTACACCAGCAATTCAAGTTCGAAAGCTTCGAAGGCTCGAAAACTTGGATGGACGCCTAAAATAGGGGATGTTTTCTCTTCTCTTGATGCGTCCGTCAAGGCGTTTGCAGATGGTGATGCGAAGTAGGTCGTTGTGGGTACCATCTCCGAACTTTGCTGAAACGAAATAATGATTGTAATAAGGGTATTAATAATTGTTGAAACAAAATAATAATTACTATAATTAGTAATAATAATGAAAACAAAAGCAAGCCAGATAACTCCCATATAAATTCCGTCAAAACTACCCACCAGGAAAACAAGAGCAAATCATAGCTTCATAAGACGCGACTATAATCTCCTCCCTGGAACAAGTCCAAACAACACGCACAAGCAAACAACCAACACGAAAATAAAAGTCATAACCCAAATTGCTCGCCTCCTCAATAAGGAGTTGACATAGGGCTCCCTAATTTTTTGATAATTAAAATAGGTAAGTTCACTGAGACCAAATGCAACGCATATAGGATCCAGGTAGTATTGATAAGACATACAACCGTAAACACCCACGGAAAATGGCAATATAAGCCATAACCGGACGGTTTTATGATAGTCAAGAAATATAAGAATGAACGCTACCCAAAATGCAGCGAAAAGAGAAAATAATCCAATGAGTAATCTTGTAATTGCACCTGCTGGGGCTAAATTACCCAAAGCTTTATATGCCAAAAAAGCTGGAAATGCGTCTCTTTCCATAGCTTGAAAAACGTACTCTTTGGCTTCGTCAAAAACTTCGGGATCATCGCGACAGTCTACTTGGATGGCACTTGTGATGCCCCGCGTGATGTGCATTGGAAGTGCGAGTTCACAATCGGCTCCAGGAACCAGGAAATTTAACATAATTCCATAAGCAGATTCGCGAATATGGGCCCGTGTAACCGTGGGTTCCGGTGATTGATGCCTATTAAGGTACTCCTCTTCCTCTTCTTGATTCGCCTCTCTACCTTTTCTCTCGGAGACGCTTGTACCAGGTCTTTCCAGCTGCTGTCTTTGTTTATCCAAGTTCATCCGAGCGTTATTTCGCTTTTCTAAAACCTCATCTCCATCTTGATAAGGGGTACCATCTGTAGATACAGGTGCGCCCTGACGCAAAATGTACGAAAGCCGCCTGCTTTCGGACGAAGGATGGTCTTTTTCTGGAGAAGTACTAGTATGCATTTTTAAAGCTTCTAGTACCATTGAAGAGCGATGAGAATTTCTGTCTGAAGCAGGGGTTTCAAGTAAAGTTGACTGTTGTAATTGACGAACATAAAGTCGGCATAACGACAAATGCTGCGCGATATCGAGCCTGAGATAGAGATATAATAAGCAACCGTTTGCGCCAATAACTAATCAAGAGAAAAATATCATACCAAAAGTCAAGATAATCTACTTGAAGCTGCTGATCGCGCATAAATATGTAAAGCGCATATAAATCGACTGGGGGCAAAGTTCTGCGATTTAAAACTTCGAAAAGTGTTGGTAATCGATTGGAAAGATGTTCCTTAGTCGTGGATACCATTGTGCGAATAATTCCCCTTTAAATGCAGAATAAGAATGTCCACTGCATCAAATGTAGCTGCGCAATAATTTGATAGCAGGCACACCAGTAAATATGGCTTTTTTCCCACAGAGAAATAGTGCGATCAAAATCTTCGAATCAAGGAATATAAGTTGTAGAGGAGGCTGGTGAGGTTTGATTGTTTACATTGCCCCCCTAATAATGAACCTTATTTCGCTTTCTGAGCCGGTTTGTTTTGGCACGCTTTCGAGCATGATCTAAGCCATCCGCAGAAATTTCGGGGGGCAAGTAAAAGACAAAAGAACAAGCTAATCGTTTTTAAAACAACCATTTAGTATCCTTTAGTTTAACCACCGCGTAAAACGCGGGCAGAAAGGACTAAATTAGTGGTACAAATGTATCGATTGTGTATCAAGTGCGACCGTTATTTCGTGTAAGATTAATATTATACAGCTAAGTTTTAGCAATTAAACTTACCCGGATTTACCTTAACCCCCCTTATTTTCTTTATGTTCCGAAAAATCAAACTATTCTACATCGACAAAAAACTTTTGAAACTGCAAAACACAAAAAACGCGTACTTTGAGTTTAGAGTAGTTATTTCAGTGTTTACTATTTGCCTTTATTGATATACTGGCAACTTTTATAATCCGATTTGCCAAAATATGAATAATTATGTGAATTTAACATAAACCACCAGATGTGCATCATGGATATGGATAAACCTCACTATAGTAACAAGACAGTCTGGACAATTGATCGCGATGTTTTCGTTTTGGATTTATTGGCGATAGCAGTTCAGGATGGACTTGGATCAGCTATCGGATTCTCAAAAGAAGGCTGGCGTGTCGTTACTCTGAGATTTAACGAACGGTTCTCTACAAATCTGGACAAAGCACATATTAAAAATCACGTACAAATTGTAAGTATATATCCAAAAGTAGCACTGTAGAGATCTTTACTAATGCGACAATCTGTTTAGTTAAAACGAATGTACGAAGCATGGATACGACTAAAGCAAACACCCGGATTCGTATGGAATTCGCGACGTCTGCTTTACGAAGCGCCTGATGACGTTTGGGATGAGTTTATCTCAAGGTATCGTCAAGCAAAGCATTTTAGGAAGAGGTCATTTTTATACGAGCATAGAATGCGAGATATAATCCCAACTTTCAGAAATGATTTACCACCTGATTTCGACTATGAAGCTGATGCGGAGCAACGGCGGTTACTGGAAATGGAATTGCAAAGACAACGAAATCTGCCTGCTAATTCTGCGACGCAACAGAATCTACAAACGACGCCAGCTTCTTCATCACAGCAACAACCACAGCAGCAATCACAAATGCGAAGTGCAAATATCTTTGAGGCCGTAGCCGACTCAGCGAGATATCTACCATCTCAATCAAATGAGCCATTTTCAAATCAAGAGCCAATAGCTTCTCCACTTCATCAACTCCCTCAACCGCAAATGCAAAATTCTCCCGGGCAAGTGGTTCAAACGCATGCTCTTACTGTGCCAATCGCAATACCGCCAACAGAGCAAACAGATAATCATCCGCCAAAACGCCAACGCACAGCTGGTCCTGACCTATCTATATCTTCCTCTGTTCCATTACCGGCTTCTTCTTCACAAACATCCTCCACATCGGACACTTCTCCATCTCAAATTGACGATTCGTCATCCAGATTTCAACAGTCGCAACAACCACAAGCTTCAATTACTCAGGACACACTTTTGGCCGCAGTTACCTTACTTTCCGATACATTCAAGCAAGCTCTAGAATCATCACCTGCTCTACGGAACATACAGCAAATTTCAAGCAGCGCAGCAACAACGACAGCAGCATCGACATCAGCAATCTCTAACGACTTGCAAACTCAATCGACAATAGCAGCCCAAGCTGACACAAATAAAAGATTTCAAACAGCTGTGAAATTACTGTCTACAATGCGGAAAGAATGTAACTGGTCAAAAGAGCAATACTCTTGTGCCATAACTGCTCTTAAAAATATGAATGAATCCGGCGTCATTTTATTGCTCGAGATGGATGAAGACATGCGCGAAGAGTATTTATTGTCCTCGTAGTATATATATACTCCTACAGACACTTTTGTATAAATCAAAAAATTAATATCATATATATTAAGCACGCAAAAAAGAAAGTTGTGTATACTATAAAACGTAAACTATAAACTACAAACTAAAGATGATGACAACAGCAAACTCCCATCCATTTAACATAATAATTGAATATCACTTTAACAAAATCGATAATGATAAACAAACGAGCAAATATCATGCTCTGTAAAAAAACCATTTTTTAGGGCAAACAAAAAAAGACTCAAATTAGATAAAAAAAAAGGGTGTAACTCAAATCGCCGCGATTCCAGGTTGTGCCATCGTATTAGTCCCAAAGCTAAAAGAAGAATCACTAGGCATCACAGCTGCAGCTGATGAGGATGCAGACGACGATCGAACAACAAAAAATTCAACTAACTTATCTGGAATCGGAATATATTCGGAAATTTGGAGTCCAAACATGCTCATTGCACCATAACATAGCACCACAAGTAAGACCGGTAACTAAAAAATATAGTTGTTAATAGCAGATTTCTTCGAAAAAATGAAAAAGAAAGTGCATACCCAAAAAGCAAATAACATCAAATCATTACGCATCTGCTTCTTCTTTTTATTCTGCCAAAATTTAAGCAGCATTTCCTGTTCGCTCAACTTTGGCTCCCCTTGCTCTTCGTCAACAGCTGAGGTGGTAGTAGCATCAATAACACTAGTAATCTCGACCTTCGTATCGGGTGCAGCATTCATGCTGGGATGCACATACGAAGACTCGGGATAAATTTCTTCATAGCTCGGTGGTGCTGCCCCCGCATTCATTGATTTCCTACGTTCCCCACCGGTTGCACCCATGGCATTTACTAAATAATCGCCAAGCCACGAATTCTCAAAGGCACGGCGACTATGAGCGGGGATATTTGTCGCAATATTAGCAAGTGTAGGTCGAACGGCCGCAAATGAAGTAAAAGCATCATGCATAAAATGGTTTGCAGAATCCCAATTTGGACGAACTTGCATACGATTTAATGTCTGCTCTTGAAATTGCGCAAAATAATCCGCAAGACGAATTTGAAATTGCTTCGCACGGTCTGCTGCAGAATCTCCTTGCTGTGGTTGAGATTTCTGGGGTAGCTGTCCTCCTGAGGAGCCTTTAGAGAAGAGCTTCCGACGTGACCATCTACTCTTTTTCTCGCCTTCTTCAATCTTCTCCGGAGAATTGTCTGATGCTTCGTCGTCAAGAGAATCGACATAGTCATCACTAGTAGAAGCAGCAGGCGACGAAGGACCAGAAGATGTAGGCCAATCAGGGAATTCATCTCCACTTTCACCAGCACCATGTCTTCGTCTGAGATCACGTCCACGTGCGGAATATTCAAACGAGTTGGAAGCAAAGCTCTGAAGTAAGGAAATAATTGCCGAATCAGTCGCCAAATCGATACAAGAGTAGTTGAGCGCCGACAATGACATAGGATCGGCACCGCTGTTAAGCAATCTCTGCACAATCTCACGATGACCACGTAAAGCAGCACAGTGCAAAGGAGTATACCCCGCGTGATCTTTTTGTCTATAGCTTGCACCTCGAGCAAGTAAAGCAGCCACAAGTCTCTGGAACCCAAGGAACGAAGCTAAATGAAGCATACTTTGGCCAGAACTATTTTGCAATTGCCACTGTACCTTATGCGGAGACTCGTTATAATCGACAAGATCAAGGCATTTGAGAAGTGTCATCTCCAGAGTAGAAGCAGTCGTCGCAGCCATTGTATTTGCTTCACTACGATTAGAATCGCCACCTGAACCAGTTTGCTGAACAATACGCATTGCAATCTGTCGCGCATCTTCTAGACGGCCAGTCATCTTTAATCCAATCACCTGAAGAGCGAGTTCCATAAGTTGTCGATCTGTGTCGTCAATGTAAGTAAAAAGCTTTAAGTTATCATTTGTAGTGTTGATATCAGCAGTACCCCGTAGCCTTACAACGACAGGCCCGGAAGTAGCAGCTGGTGGAAGAATAGCTACGATGGTACTCTCGTTCCAAATATGCGTCTTGACTGCAGGCTGATCTCCAAACATGACTGTCAGTCCTTGTCTAAAAGAATTTCCAAGAATAGTAACGTCTATGCCCCCTCTGATCGGTCCTTCAGTAGGAATCAATCTTTGCAATGACGGCGTATCAGTAGCGGGAGCTTGCGCCGCAGGTAAAACTGTGGTTGAAGGAGAACTCCCGTTAATGGACCGTCGTGCCGACGAAGAAAATGGCAGGACTGAATGGCTTGATTCGGGCGTACTAGCATTCGAAATCGGACTAGCGTGTGACATGGGCGATGAGGCATGCGAAGACATTGCTGGCTCACGCTGCTGGAGTGAGAGTGGAGTACTGCTACTATATGCAGGAAATCCAAAACTTTCGACGTTATGCGAGCGGGTAGCAAAATTCGCGTCGTCAAACGCGCGGTAAAATGGTTCCTGCTTAACAGTACCAGTCGATGACCCGGAAACATGCATAGGTGTAGCAGATGATTGGATAGTTCGTGTTCGTATGGTCTCTGACTGGCGTCGAGATTCAGGGCTAACTACGGCTGCACCAACTTGTTGCGAATTCCACGGTGACATTTTCCGTTTGCGAGGATTAGTAGATTCGCTAAAGCCATATTCATTAGTTGGAGAACCAGAGAGAGAATTATCGGAAACATTGGCTGATGAGGCAGGCTGAGTGTTTGAAGCTGTGACTGTCTTTCTTCGAGCATTTGCATTGGATGTCTTGTGGTCGTCGGTAATCATAATCGGTTCAGTAAAAGTTCTGGCAACGACACGTCCTGTGTGATCTTTCACGACAAAATAAACTCTGCAAAAATGAATTAGATTTGAATAAACAAAAACGAACGAGACGTGCTTACCTGAAACCTGCTTTTTCGGCGTGATGGCGGCAGTAACAGGGAATGCGGATAGGGATTTCGAGTTGCTTTGTATTGTCGCTTGCAACGGTTCCTTGAGCAGCAAAAGTAGTATTCGGATCAGGAATGTCTACTAGTTCTGCACAATTGAACATGATACCGCGATTATCTTGCGACTCAAGCCAATGAGTATCGTCGACAGAAGGCAATTTTTTTCGTGAGGCACGTTTTCGTTCTCGGTTTCGACATCCTTCGCAAACATAAATGTACCTATATCTATTATGGTCGCAAACGACAATCGCATCAAGTTCCAGAGTCTTTGGGTCTGGCGTGAATGTTTTTCTCAGCTGTTGGCGCGGCTTAGCGATCGTGCTGGTCGGTAGATGCATATAAACTTCTTGAGGAGCAAGATTGAAAGTGAGTACAGCTTTGATCTGCGTCTCGACGCGGGATTTGAGAGTATCAGTCACTACTGATAAATGGTATTGAGTGTCATGTCTTAACCAATCGAGAGGGTCGAAGTCAGGCATAACTGCAGGTGGAGCCCAGTCGAGAGGCTTTGCGTAGACCGATTCATCTTCAAGCGGGGGAGGGGTGGAGAGAGGTGATTGTTGCTGTTGAGGAGGCGTTATATCGCGAGCATTGGAGCTGAGCTCAGGCATTTGATTTGACTTGTCGACTAGAATAGTGGATTGATGCGAAGCGATTGATTTTGGCGAAGGAGGGTATGAAAACCCATTTCGCTTAACGGAGGCGAGTGAAGAATCAGAATCACTCGAACGGATCGTTATACCAGCATTTTGTGCAGGGGAGGAATTGCTGGGAACAGCTCGAGTAGCGGCGGCCAAGTCAAAATCAAAGTGCTCAGCCATGTATCGCTCAACGTCGTCATCTTCATCAGCATCGTCCTCATCATGTGTGAGTATGGGAGTCGCGTTTGACGAGTCTGGAGAACGGTCAATCGGAGGCGGTACAAGTGACGCGCCCGTCATTATTTGACCAAAAGAATCAGTAGAGGCATTTTCAGTTGTGTTTGCAGGCTGCTCAGGAGGCTGGTCGAGCGCGAGGTCGTGGAATGCGTAGTACTCCGGGTCGTCGCCGTCAAGGTAAAAGACTGGCGAGAAGGCCGAGCGCGGCTCCACGGAGTCGATGAGGGAGTCCATCAGACAGCCAGCGCGGAATAAAGGCAATAACGCACGACGGCAGAATGTGTAAAGACGAAATGAAGGCGCGCGGAAGGGAGAGAGTGTGGTGAGAGTGGCAGAAGGCGGGCGTGGGGAGCATGAAGTTTGCGGGTCGCACGCAGAGCGATGCAAATAGCGCAGAGATAATAAGGTTTGAGTGTATAGCGCTCACCAGAGGCAGATGGGTGGCGTAAAAAACTCTAAATCGCATGCGCTGTGAGATACCCAACAATTGCTAAACGCTGACAGTTTTGACTGAGTCAGATTTTAGTTATCAAGGCGCGACGTTTACATTATTTTCCCACCGCCGATCTATTACGTCCCCTTAAAGGCCAGCTTTGCAAATGGACAGCGGCAGCACTCGAACAGGCTGGGGAAAAGTGGATCTCTGTGAATCTGGAGTAGTTAGCGCGGATACGGTGTACCACGTCGCACAAATGGCAGAATCCCGGAAGCTGAAGCTGCTGGCGCGACGAGCGAGAAATAGCTCTACACAACAACGGCGTTGAGTTGATGTCGCAGAACTCCTTTGGGATTATCGGTGATTGCCATCAGATTCTCTTTGGCTCTGTTCGCTGATGCACCGCAGCAGCGGATCAGTAATGAGTAACTCGAGCTACTACGTTGCTTCTCTGCACTTGGTTGCGCGTGAGCTGTTGAAGGGCGTAGCCGAAGGGTGGTTACTCTGGACTTTGGGGCTGCTCGCGAAGGATGATACAGAGGGAGGGAGGCACGTAGCACCTTCGCCAGAAAGGTTCCCGGAAATCCGCCCAGCTCACAACTCGGCAGATTGCTTCGCAGGCCGGAAGTCTGATAGTCGTTCTAATCGTCTGTAGGCCGCGGAGCTGTTCTTCCTAAGCAGGCTCGAACGAATCGAACCAAGACGTCGCGTCTCCCTCTAGCTACGCCCAAGCTATGCCATCGCGAAGATGTGATAGCGCTCGCAAGTTGCTGCCGTTGCTGCTAATATGTTACCATCTCACAGACACGCGGCAAGTTGCTGCACTCTTCGACGTGGTTATGCGCACTAGGGTTGAGATGTTTGAGATCGCTTCTGAACACCAGTTGCGCACAAACAGCGTCAAGCAAGCGTCAGATGGGAACATAGAAGCTTGATGGCGGCTTCTTGTAGCGCAGTTGCCTTATGCTATTACGCGCTTGCTCAGGAGCTCGCCAGGCAGAGCAGGGAGGTTTTTCAAGCCGTTAGATAAACCCTCGAAGTCATTCTCAGACCAATCAAGCTGTGGCTGATCTGAGGCATTGTTCCTTCTATTATGTCCCATCTGTATCTCTCCCAAATCAATGCTCAAGTGCAGCGATACGCGCGTAGTGCCTTACGCGATGAAAGTCCCCCAGCCAGTAGGGTGCGCCACAGCAGACTGAGTTCATTTCGGCCTGTCTGACGTAGGAACACACTGTCACCTGTCAGCGGCCTGATCACCGCTTGATCAGCTGCTTTTCTTAAGAGCCGCGAGGAACTACGATTGCAAGGCAGAATAGCACAAAATACTGCCAGCGAACTTGCAGTCCACCGAACCCGCTATTATTCGCCCTGCTCGGCGTAAGGGGACGCGCCGCCAAATTGGGTGCTATAAATTAGACGTGAACTGCCGTTCGTCCATTTCAGCGCAGGCAGCAGGCACATGTGCCGCCTTGCTCTTGGTTTTCTCGGGCTTTCGCCGTCGCCTTCTTCGCTGCCAGTCCAAAAAATTCGGATTGCATGTCGGTGCATCAATGGTCTGCCATTACCTTCCTCGACCTACCTTACCTAGGCCAGGCATTCTCCGCCTGTGAGCTCCGACGCCAAAATCCTTTGGTGGCGTGCATCATTCAGGGGTCTCGTCTCAGTAATTTGGCCTATGTAGCTTCGTGATCAGCACCTCGCTGGCCCTGTAGCCCTACATCCGGCTCCAGTTAACACTTTTTGATACCCTTCTGTAAATTCCGTCAATTGCTTTGTCTGGTACGGTTCCTGCAACTAAATTAAAAACTTTTCCCGGACAGCACTTTCCTCCGCCAGCTTGCACCAGTCTCCTAGATAGGAACTACGAACCCCCGCAATCGCGCCCTAACCCAAGTCGGACAAGGCCTTCTCGACGGGGCCTCTGTTCGCCCCTCGAAGCCGACACCGTCCGCCGACCGTCGTACCTTTCGAGCCTCTGGCGCTTTCTCTGCCTTGTGTTGGATTCGTGTTGCGAACAGCTACAGATCTGCTTTTTTGTCTGCGTTTATCGCATCCCAGACATTAAATACGGCATGTCTTCGCCAGCGCTTTTCCCGCCCGCAGGTGTCCGTCTACAGCCAGCAGTAAAGCCACGGCCTTCGCAGGTCCTGCACATACGACTCTCAGAGTCTGCTTTGGCGGACCTGCTCTACAGTGCGGAGCGTGACCCTTCTTCGCTCAAATTGGTGCTAGGCGAGAATCCGGTATGTTTTTGTTCTTGAGCGCTATAGCCGATATCTTGTATCAGTAGTATGCTAATTGCGAATGTCTGGCCTCCCAGGGAATCCGAATAGGCAGCGGTTTCCACTCTCTTAATGCTGTTGATGAGCCTTCTTTGGTCAATGTGTATTCTGGCCCCGATAAAGGCTCGGCAAATTTTCTTGGTCGTATGTCGCATAAGCTGACGGTCGATAACTTATCACTGGACTCTTCTTCTCGAGTAAAGTCGGCTATACGTGACAAGGACTCGCTAAGGTATTTTGTTATCGCTCCTTTCTGCCAACAACCGATTCATTGTGCTAAATTGTACAGAACCACGCTTCTCGATCCTGCTCCTTCGCGATCCTCTTCTCGCGCCCTTTCCTCTTCTCCGCGGACGACTCCAGCGTCCCCTCACCTTTCAAGTTCACTCCATGTCCCGGCCAAGAGCCGTCCTACTCTAGCACCATCCTCCCCGCGCAACTCTCTTAGATCTCTGGCTACGCGCTTAACTCATCTACTTGCACTTTCGAATTCTGCGTCTCTCGCTCAGCTTGCGTCTCGCACGAAGGCCCCAATTGACGACATTAAGTCGCTACTCGCGGAGTATGCCGCTCCCGTTGGCGACAGCACTTCCGATGATGCCTTATTTGCTTTGTCCGATGCTGCTTATCGTGATATTGTGCGACCATGGGAATGGCGCGCTTACAGTCCGTCTGAGCGTACAAACGCGATCGCTCGTGCAACAGAAGCATTTGAAAGGTTAAGAATTCCAAAAGAAGACCCTGTGTGGATGAATTTAGTTGAACCGAGGTTACGGAATGTCGAATCAGAAGATAGTGTACCGGTTATGAAGCTAGATGATATGCCTGTTCCTTCGCCTGTAACTACACCAGCACCTCTACCGATTTCTGCTTCTAGCAGCAATAGCTCATCGAGCAAGGATGCTCCTGCAAAGCGTGTTAATGGTGCCATCTTGAAAACAAAAATGCCACCGGCGAAGAAATCAAAGGAGGATACCAATAAAGAGAAGAGAGATGTCAGAGAAAAGAAGGAATTAGTGAATGAGTCAAAGGAAACTAGTAAAGCCCTCGTTAAGCCAAAGGCTAGGTCATTGAAGCGCGAGCGAACAGACAATGCTCATTCTTCCGACTCCGATGTTGATCTTATGTCTCGTCGTAAGCCTGACGCTACGAAAAAGCGGAAGACCGCAGAATTACCTACGACTACCCATACTTTTATCACATCTTCCACTGCGTCTACAGTCACCGCAATTTCAGGAACTGCTGAGCCTATGCAAAGATCACGTTCAGAGAGCACTTCTTCGTCTGGTACGAAGTCACCCAAGAAACCATCACCACTTGGTGCATCACCACCCATAACAGCCGCTGATCTTGCCGAGCCATCGAAATCATTATCTCAATCTGTTGACAAGTATGACGAGTACGAACTTCGTAAAATGGCAAAGCGATTTAAAGCGCTGTATGCTGAATATAAGAAGCTATACCATGAAGTCAAGCAGTATGAACGAGCTAAAGATGGCTCTGTTAAGAAAGAACAGCCACTGCAGCCGACTGTGATTGCAAACGAGCACCAGTATTTATCCAAACGGGATCGATTGCTAAAACTTCATCATAAACTAGAAGGTTGGAAAACAACCCTCTGGCGTGCTGCTCCGCAGTTTACTTGATTACTTTTACTATCTTAACAACAGTTTTGATTTGCATACAAAGAAAACTTTTAATTTGTCTTTTATAATAATGTGGTTCGCAGGAAAAGTTGGGTCGATGCCTTTGAGGCAACCCACAAAAAGGTTTTTTTTTTATTTTAATGATGTTTTACCAAATACTATTTGCTTTCTATACCTTATTTTGTCTGATCAGTATTAGCACATGATCTTTATTTGATGATGGCAATTGAAGGTCAATGGATGGTTTTTGACGACAATGATAATATGCACAAATTTTGAATTCGCATTTTGGTTTTTTTTTTTTCATTTTGATTTTTTCGTTGCAGTTTCTTGCTTTCAAATCTAGTACTCGTTAAGATTTTTTTTTATGCATTTATATATGGATCTGGGAATAAATTTCTATTTTATTGTAATACTTTATTATACATTTACTATGCAGAATTCTTGTAGCTGACTCCAGAGAGTTGGTTACGTATAATTGTTTTAGCTGTAGCAGGTTGATTACGAGGCGTCGGAGGCGTCGGATATCATAGCATTTTCTCTTCACAAATTTTTACTGCTCATAGGTTTCGTTTCGGCTATGACTGCCGGCACCTCCGAGATCCAGCACAGTGTTTTTCGCTGCTGATCAATGTCGCGCGCTTTCACTTTCATTATTCATATTCATTATTCATTCTTTTATTTTTATTTTTTATTTTGTTTGGTCCCCTGTCAATTAACAAATCTGACAGGTTATCATGGTCATTGCTCACATTTCGGCTGGTGCTATCAACTACCGCGTCGCAGTGGAAAGTCACATTAAATTTGTGCAAAGTTTACACGGCTTGTTCAAACCGATGAAAGATATACTAACTGACTTCTTGGCTGCAAGTCCGGAAATTCTAGATTCCTGTATCACTTTAAATTGAAGAATAAGTCCAAGCGCGTCTGAAGCCAAAAACTCTATTAATTTTCGAACACAAACTGATATTATATCATACCACTGTGCCTTATCAACCCAGAAGGCATCGGGTTAGGGCGTCAAGCAGCTTACAGGCGAGAATCTATTCTGAATAAAAAAACTTCGATTTAGTAGCTATAACAAAAATTCGAATATCGGATACATTATGACGCGAAAAAATGAAAAAAGTAGCGAAGTTAAGCGAGGATAGCGAAGTTTGAAAGAGGGATTTTTCCGTAAGATTTATTAGTAAAAAGTTGTAGATTTATTGGTCAACTATATTGTATCATGATACAATACATACTCCAATTTTGAGTGGGGCAAAAGCAGTCATACTTTATATTCATCTTCATGTAAACAGGTAATTTGAAGTCTGCGAGTGTAAAGTCATGATTGGCAATCAAGCAGAACTCGCGTACGCGCTCGTTTGCTGCCTTCAAACTTCTATTAAATCCTGTTGAACGCTTCAAGCGGCCAGTAAACTGCGCGACTCAGGTTTAAGGTTTCAACTTGGCGCCCTTTAGTAAACCGGTCGACTCGCCTGACTAGTGTTAGCTTGAATTTTACTTCAATGAACCTTAAACAGGGTATTTTTAAACGAGCTAGTCCGGTTTCGTCCCAGACGCCAGGTGTGGTAGTTAAGGTTCACGGTTGGCCGATGACCGGCTCTTCGCCCTAAGAACAAACAAGGCAAGCCAGAACTACGGGATTTGTTTAGAAATGTTTACGAAAGCTGCTGGGATACGGCCGGCTGCACTCTTTTACGTCTTAACCAACTGCAGGTTGTAATTAAAACCCGAGTTGGACAGCCCTCTTCTTGGCCTATCAACCGTGAAATTAATCTAGTAGTGGTTGGTACTTCTGTCTTTAGTTTATTTAGCAAGCCTCTTGCTGTGAGATGCGCCCTTCGAACCGGTTGCATATCGTGCAGCCTCCAACGTCCTACTGTCTGTTGCAAATTGGCCTGTCTTCCACCTGCACAGTACGTGTATGTTGTTTAAAATCAAAGCGCTCTCCGAGTTCCGGAGTAATTTGCTACGCAAGGTTGCAGCTGCCGTAAATGAACTTTTTTAGAGTGGGCGCTATTTATTGTGGTGTTGATTGTGTAGTACGGACAAATAATACGGTGTCGAGCCAGATGGTGGACTAGATACTAACTTAGTCTAAGCACAATTTGAGTCTGATTTATAGCAATTGATCCCCACGCAAGCGCAAGGATACTCACAGTGATATATTATAGCTTATGATTTGCCTGTAAGAACCGAAAGGGTGAGTTCAAAAAGGATGGAAAACTTAAACTTCTTTCGAAACTTCATTGTAAATGAAGCGAAGCCGTCGTAGCCTCCGACTTAAACAGCGCGATCTCGCCTTAGAGCTTTCTAGTAGAAAGCACTGGATTAGCCATAAATCTAGTAGTTTTTCTAAATGACAAAACTATTGCAGTGATGCCAATTTTTATCCCTTGATGAACATGTTTTAACTTGAAATAGAGCTCCGAAATTTCACAGTTACATATTAGCTCTTAGTTTTCCTCGATCTTGAGTATCTGCCTCGTCTAGAAGCCAGAAAATGAAAGTAAATCGGCGTGCCTTGGAGATCTTGATTTAAACCCGTAAAACACCGCCGAAAGTTGTACGTACACCGTTCTCCAGTGAGTGTGTACGTAACAGAGAAACAAGCTGCCTCATTTCACTGTTTGAATTTTTTAAAGTAGTCTCTTCCAGTCTTGTTGAGAAAATGGCATCACTTGCCACTGCCCGTTACAACCCGACTTCTCCCAAGGTAAAGGGCAAGAACAGTTCTGGCCAGTCCGGCAACGAACATGCTAGCAATCAATTATAATACCCTTTATTTTGCACTTAGAAGCTTTTCGATGAAAGCAGGTATTATGTAGTTATTAAGGCGTGATTGGAATCAGCTCAATCTGGATGAGTTCTTTTCATTTATGCTGTCATATACATTGCATAATCTGCCGGACGGTTGGTCGCGTACCCTTATTGGTACCTACATCGTGCTACGACAGCGGAATATTGATCGTACTATATGGCGTGCAATGTATTTTGGGATCATCTGTAATATACTTGCACAGACCTGGCACGCTACAGTTCGTGTTATATGTGACATTTCTATAAACTGTTTTGAGAGAGGTTGAACTGGTGGGACGCATTAAGCAAATGAGATGAAAGCGAGTAAATTCTTAAGACGGATAGACTACACGAACCCACTGTTCTATGAAAATGCACAATACGATCAACGCATTGTCCAGCTCACTGTCAGTCTTATGCAAGCCGCTATTAACTTTCTGTGCGATATGTAAGGCATATTATCATTGAATGACCGTCGAAAACTATTAGAAGGTTTAATTAGTCCAAGCCTACAGCAAATACTCGTATTCCTCTGCACATGCATTCGTGTAAATTTTCCAGTCTATGCTACAGCGAAATTAACAGGGGGTTTGGATTAAAAACGAAAATTTTTAAGCGCGTTATTCTTTTCTAATCTCTGAACAAAAAACATTTTAAAATTCTCATTTTCGAATTCTCATTATCGAATTCTCATTCTAGCTCATTACCACCAGGATTCGCCCAAATGTCCATGTACCATATTGCTTCCTATTTCGAGCCGCTTGGACCCACTAAAGCAATCCAGCATGTTGAAGGGAAAATTTCACACTTTAATATGAATTTATCGCTTGTGAATTAGAGCTGCAGCCACAAGCAATAAACCAAACATTTCAATGAATCGGGGTTAGGCTTAAAAACTTTAGCAGTATATTGGGCAAAGCTTGCAATTTGGCTATCTGTAGGTCTTGTGGCCTAAAGGTAAGGCGTTGCTTTCCGGAGGCAAAGATTGCGGGTTCGAGTCCCGTCTAGATCTCAAACATATTATGACAGAATTTCTGTTATAATAACTTTTAGTACTAAATGTACTTTTTTGTTATTCTCCCTCTTTTAATTTTTATTTTCAAATGCACTGGAGGAGTTTTATGGGGGTGAGAATTGGCTGTAAGATCCACCTTGGATTAGAACGTTGCAATCGATTGTACTCGATCACCAAGCGAGGTACTCAGCCATATAAAGAGCGTTTTCAGCCGCTGTTGGCAAGATTTTGAGCGTGATGGATCTTCGCCTATACTAGGCTTGAGGACTACATATACTCTGATTGAAGAGATACATGGATCTTGAACAGGAATCCTAGTGTTTTACTCGCAGGTAAGGAGGGGGGTGTGACTATAGTCTATTCGCGCAGTACGGCAGATAGTTATTTGATCGGGACGCGCGGGGTCCCTGCATGAAAATGATTTAAACAGCTAGAGCAGTAGCGCTTTGGTAGTGCTGCAGCGATCACTTGGTCCACTTATGCTCTATTTATGTGCGCTTTAAAAGCTAAGTACCGGAAACTCGGTGTGCACATGCGCAGTTGAAGGAGGCAAAGGCCCGCGAATGGCAGACTAAGTAGCGGAGAATGCTTTGCTTACGAGCACATTTTTACCAGGGAAAAAAACAAGAAAAAAAAAAGTTGGGAACGCAACCAGGCTGGGAGTGACCCGCAGGCCTCATTTTAGATGGGTACGGACAAATGTATCATAGCGCCACAAGCTTTCGATTCAAACCAGCTGCCGTCAGTAATACTTTCTTTTTGCTACTGTTAGCCAAATCCGACGCGCTGTAAAGTAACTGTGCACATCCTTTGCTAAGCGACGCGTGGCGAGACGGCTACAGGCAACCACTTGGGTCGCTACGCTCTTCGTTGTTTGTATTTTGGATTTATGCATAATTAGATGTACGGTCCTCAAGATGAAAGAAAAGACAGCAGTAATTGCAGCCAAACGCGTCTTATCTCGGCACTGCATAGCCGGTCGGATCTCTCAATGAGCGGCAAATGTCCACCCTCTCTGTCATGTAGGTTTTATCCGAACTGGACCGCACCGGCCGCCCGAAACTCTCTATTGATTGGGTTCGTCTATAGCCAGGCGGCAAGTCGGTGGGTGTGGGGGACAAGGGAATAGCACTGTAAGCTGGTTCACACGGGAGGGGGGATACGAGCGTACCGCTGTTGCAGTGCTAAGACGGCAAGGAAAACGCTAGACGGCAGAGACGATGACCGTTTTGGGCGCCATGATGTGTAACTGGCTCAGTAGGCGGTATATATTGCACTCTACGCACAAACCCACCTCAGGCGTGTCCCGGAAGCACAGCTTGAGAAACTGACGAACGGACCGGCGTACGTGTACCAAGGCCGACGTAGACTGCGGCCGCTAAAAGGTGCTGGCTGACTCTTCTGCTGTGCGTACAGAACCGACTCGTGAAACTGGGCGGCCGGCACAAGACTTAATTATGTGACAGTTCAAGGCCCACAGGGGGCGGTGCAGCACGGCCACGCCGACTCCAGTCCAGTGTGGGCTGGTGCATATCGCTAGAGCCCTACATGCAGCGCGGTGTGCGAACAGCCTGCAGGGCCCACCCACATGCAGAGACGGCTTGGGTACCCAGACTTCTCCGTACCCGCAAGCGCTCTGTCCGGCCTGACAAAACCAGCCCAGAGCAAGTCTGCCCGTGCCCCGGCCAACCTCTTGCGGCACCTCTTTCTTTTGACCTTCCTGTTTGTTTACAATTTCTGTCTGCTCCCTCGTTCACTCGCAATTCCTCCTGCACGAGATTCTTGTCCCCCTCTTTGCTCTGCCGTCCACTGCCTGCCCGCGTTGCCATCAAACCCGCCCCGGCTATCTGTGCTCCTCCGGCCCCTCGAGCACGCTAGTCCACCACCTGGATCCCGTCCGCTCTTCCCCGATCTCTACTTGCTGCTCTTTCCTTTCCCTTAGCTTGCTCCGGTTTCCGAGGTATGTTTCTATCGATAGCGCACTGCGTAATCAAAAACTTCTCCAATCGGTCGACGCGCTGGCGCAGTTTCCTGGGTGTCTTAAAGATGAGACCGCAAATGGCTACGCTATCTGGCAATCGCAATCCTTCCATACATGACTCTAGAGAATCTGCCAATGCCTCTCGGCCAGACGCGAAGTTCTTTTCTTGCAAATTATTATGCGCTGTGCGCTAACAAAGCTTCTTCTTTTCCTCGCAGGCGCAATCTCTCACGCGAATTTTTTTCCTTTTTCCCGATTGATATTTTTCAGCACACCAATGTATGCTTTCACAGTCATTCCTGTTATCTAGTCTACATTATCTGATTCTTATAGAAATTGCATGTCGGACCAACAACCATCCTCGATTGGTATGCTGACCGCGACAAATGGCACGATACCTTCTAACGCGCCGGCCGGCGTCGGCATTATTCCCACACCTCCGCCACTTCACTCGGCTCCAATGGCCCAGCAATATCATGTTCCTCAACACTATTTTTCTGCCCCGGTTTTTGCCGACGCTTACATGACCACTGCGACCCATGGGTACCCGACCGCTACAAACTTTGCTGATTACGGCCAGCAACTCCCAACTCCTCCAGGCGGCCATCAGGCACTCCAGGCATCGCAGCAGAGCCAACTTCAGCAGCAACAGCAATCTCAACCCCAGCAGTATGCCATAATGCCACAACTCCCTACTCCACCAGGAAACCACGTATATCATCCAACGACTATGGCCATGCCCGCTCAGCACGCGTATTACGTTCCTCATCCCCAGCAACCAATAATGCAATATCACTACCCTCCTCAACATGCGCAGCCATCGCCAGTAATGAAACCTCATGACCCGACTGGTCAATTTCCTCCTCCAGGAATGAAACCCAGAGTGACTACTACTCTGTGGGAAGATGAAGGTACACTCTGTTTTCAAGTAGAGGCGAAAGGTGTCTGCGTTGCGCGCCGAGAAGATAACGATATGGTTAACGGAACCAAATTATTGAATGTTGCTGGGATGACTCGTGGCCGTCGTGACGGAATTTTAAAGAGTGAAAAGGAAAGACATGTTGTGAAAGTTGGCGCGATGCATTTGAAAGGCGTCTGGATCCCTTACGAACGAGCACTGGACTTTGCAAACAAAGAAAAGATTGTTGACTTGCTTTACCCTCTTTTTGTCGCTGACATTAAAACCTTTTTATATCATCCTACAAATTATGCTCGAACTGCTCAAGTTATGGCAGCGGCTGAACGAAGGAGAATGGATCCTGCGCGGACTCCTATGCGTCATCCACAGCAGATGCATGAGATGCAGCAAATGCAGCAAATACAACAAATGCAACAAATGCCACAGAAACCACATCAAATCGAAACTTTGGTTTCACCAAGAATGACTACTACTCAAGACCCGTCTTCAAAGTCTTCAAGTAGGGCAGAAACTCCTGGTTCGCAATCTCAGTCTCCTGGTATGAGTAAGGAGCATGATTACAATCACACACTTCCTAGAGATGACCAATCTGTTAAGAGAGAAAATTCTCATGCTTTACAAACTCAACATCAGTCGCAGCCAACTCTTATGCCATACGAAAGTTCTCCGCAACCGCAACAACTGTCGCAACAACAACAGCAACAGCAACAACAACAACAATATGGCGCTCCTCCTTTACCTCAGCATTCGGTCCTTTATAGAGTCAGTTAGCCGCTTACTTAAATAGGCTGCGCTTACTATCAAAAAGAAATTAAATAGAATAAAAGTCAGTTTTGGCTCTATGTTCGAATTTGGCTGTATCGTACTCGTTTTATTTATTAAACTGGGTATTCAAGTCAGTTTGCTTAATGTATTTTGTAATTTCACTTTATTTTTCCTTTATTTGGCGTTTTTCATAGTTTCATTCTATTTGTTTTAGAGCATGCTTTCCTTCCTCGAGTTTCGTTGTTGTTTTTTGTCTCGTTATTCGTTATTTTTTCTTAGGGACAGTGTTCGTTGTGGAGTGTTTTCTTTTCTTTTGCTTCATGTTTTTCTTTTTCATACGGAAATTCTTTTCGCCTCATCCTATCATTCTCTAAAGGTATAAGATCATTTACGGTCAGAAAGAGATGGAGCTTTTATGGATTTTGTTGCTTATTGTCGCGATTCTCGCCTCTTTTTTTTTTTTTTTTTTTTTTGCGCATCAAGGATAATGCGATTTGTTATGATATTACGTGCTTGCTCATATTTTAATTGCGATTTTTTATATTAATCCAGTAACAATCTGTCTCCTTTATATTTTCAAGTTTTTTTTTTGCATATTCGAAGTTACAGTTTATTTGCATTTTATATTTCCTACGTGTGCTTATGTTGATCTGCTGTTCTATTTTTTTGCTTTTTTTTTTGGGATCATATAATTACTTTTTTGTTTGTGGACTGATTTGACAACTACGTTTTATATTCATGTATTTATATATAAGCCATTTGATAATTCCATTAATTCTCATACAAGAGTTGCAAGTTGGTGATTCAAAACATCTTTGATGGTAAAATTTAAGGGAATTTAGAATTCGCAAAAGATGATATTAGCTAGTATTTGATATATCTGTGCGTGCGGTTACGCGGTTTCATAAAGGCTTTGTCTTTTTATTTGCGGCCCAATCAAATTCGTAAAATCTATAAATGGATAAACGAAGGTCAAAAATACGAATTGAGTGTTTTTTTATGTCGTGATTAGATGGTAGAGACGATTCTGAATGGAAATATCAAGTTCCTGCGATTTCGAATGGATTGTTGGATGGCTTGATCACGATTACAATTAAGAGTATATTGTTTAAGAGAAAAACAGAGAAATTTCGACGATACGCAGCAGCCTATGCCGCTCGTCTGGTTAAGTTTTACGGTAAATTATACATATTCACACTCGGGTTTGAAAATGGCATGTAGAACAGGATTAAGCTGTGCCTTCCATTTTCGATCTTGGGTAACCATATACTGTATGTACTATTGCATATATGTGTTGATTTTTTGTACATAAGAATACGGCGCTACAAATATATATGTCCAAACTACGAAATACACCTTCTTGTATATCGCCTTTTTCATGTACCACTCACGACCCCGTCCCCCAACAGGGTATCGAGCAACAAAGCACATTCCATTGACAGAATCGGCCAAATTAGACTTGGACAGATCAGACGAAACTTCACTTGCTGTAGAAAATCATCTTGGCATTCACCGCTAACTCCACCTTTCTGCCGTCAGTCAGCGTCAGTTGGCCCATGTGCAGTACCGGCGGCGGATAGACGCTGCAATGCAGAAGAAGCTCGCCAAGTTCCAAAAATCTAAAAAAACGATAAAGATCTCGTCAACAGAGCAAATGCGCTTTCACACGTCGCGGTTTTGCCATTTGCACGTTCTTGCCAATGCCCTTGAGTTTAATTTCACTTGTTGCAGGAGGAAAAAAAAAACCTCGCGTGCGCTTGTGCAAGTGTTTTAGCGAGCGGTTGTAATTATATCGAAGTGTAGAGACAATATCATGTACCAAGAAATAAACAGTCGTCTTCCATCCTTTCGCCTGCAATATAAAGGATTTCAAAATTCGAAAATTAAAAAGAAAACTATGATGGAGTGACTGAAGCAGGGCATTTTTTAATCAATAAATCTCGATATAGTTTATAAACGAAAGGATGACACAGAACGAGCGAGGGGACAACTTCGAAATAAGCGAACTAGCTATAGAATATTCCTCGAAATCTTCTACACGTCAAAAGCCTGCACAATACAGCTTGATAGCGTAGTGTTGTGAAATCAAGCTTCGTACGAATATTTAGTGTTCTACTTCTTTAATTTTCTTCTCGGCGTAGGACGCATATGCATGGCTCCAGCATTAATGTCGCTTTTGCATGCATGTGTCAGAAAACTACGCGATATTTTGTGGTTCGGAGGCAAAACAAAACAATTTCAGCGAGAAATTGCTTGCTAGATGTCAGTGAGATGTTTAATGTCAACTGAGGCACATTTTTTTTTTGGCTTAGTATAATGGTTTCTTATGGACAAGAGCTGATAGAATATGCAAAACCTTGTAACAGAAGAGCACGCCTTGTCAACTTGTCGCAGTAACCCACCCGTCTTCGGAACGGCGCGGCAAAGAACTGCGTCTACGCATAATTTGTTACGCTGCAAACTCTTTCCTGCTTCCCGGCTCGGTCTAGCTCGGAGCAGGCTAAAAATAAAAATAAATAAACAGGAGAGAGACTCTTAAGGTTCGGAATTTTCAGCTATCCAGAATAGGTTAGTTGAGTGGCTCTACAAACCAGATACCTGCTCATAAGACATGTCCACAATGGCTAGCGAATCACCAACCAAATATCGCGAAAAGAAGGGTAGTTGAAAAGCTGCCTCATTTCGTGCCTGCGCTTTTCTGAAATGATCAATGAAGCAAACAGGCAGTGTTATTCGTAAGTTTGAGCAGCTTTATTAGTGATTGTAACCTTGGTTGGTCTGTCGATTCTGCAACCAGTTCTGAACTGCTGCCTGCCAATGAGTACCTGCGGCCATCGGGTAGACATTTCGTGCGGCAAACCTGTCTGCACACTGCACGCACCCGACAGATGCCGAACAAATCACTAAAGTAAAATACCGCACGATGAGAATACCAACTGCGATGAGCTGCATTTAGTTCATCGGCCCAAAGGAGGTTATGTCGGTCCGATAAGCATTGATATGAACCTTTACAAAAAAAAGCTGTCGTCGTAATCTGGCTCTGTTTCCCCACAAGGAGCTCGTGGATTGTTCAAGAGCTTCTGGTTCTGTGCTGCGTGCAAGACATCCCGTTGAACAAAACCCCCAGCTGACAGGCACTGTAACGTGCGTGGAAGCGTCTGTCTACGATGGTGACTTACTGAGGCTTTTCGATGTCTGGCATATCTCCTCTAGTTTCAGCTTGAGGGCACACAGGCTTTTCGTCGAGCAACTTATCAAGAAAGTTCTACTGCCCATTCGGTATCGGTTTTTTGTGGATGGAATATTTGCTAATATTGATATCTATCAATCGTATGACGGTACACGAGTGTGGAGATCAGAATGGCCGACAGCGTAAACCTCCCAACGCTCCACTACTTAAGTAATAGCAGATTGCCTACAGCCTGACGCGTAATTGCCTGACAAGATAAAAGGGTAGACAGAGTGCAGGCACGCAATATAGTTATGAAACAATTTGCACCCGCCAAGTCTCTTGAGGTGATACATTTAAACCTATGTCTTGTAACTGGCATGATTGTGTGGTTTTTGCTCATGTCTTCTATACAAGCACATGGCTGTTCCGTCTGTTTTTCGTTTGAGTAGAAAGTTTCCGTAGTTACTGGTGACTGTGTGTACCACGTCTTGGCAGGTCAAACCGTGCTTCGAAAACTCTGCTTTGGTAGACACTAACCCAGGGAATATCGAATTAAGCCAACGTTGACTACAGCCGTTTTATTGTTTTTGGGCCAAGCTCTATGGTATAACTGAAACATCGATATTTGCTAGAAGCAAACATAAATGAGGGAGTTAGCCACCTCGTTGGTGCAAATTATAAGTTTCTAAATTTCCCCGCTTATACTGTATTTGGGTATATCAGTTAATCTTTTGTGATTTCTTAAACCAATCTTTTATACTTCATTCCCGTAGCACAAGATATCACTCTAAACCGCATTACATTGTTTTTAATTGCAGACCTCTAGAGGAGTTCCAAATTTTAAGTACTTTTCTTCAATTATTATTCCTTAGATTTGTGATTACAAAAACGCCTGTTGCCTCTTACGTTATCTAATCATGCTACTTGTACCAAATTACCACTCCTGTTGCTCTTCAACTTCGATCTTGTAGACAGCTGTAATCTTTACCTCTTTAATAATCTAAGCGCTGCGAGTTTTACCGCTCAATGCGACAGTATAACTCTAAACCACAAAACGTTAGGTCGAGAGAAAAAAATAGACCTAAAAGCTCTTTATAAAGCATATAAACAAATACGGAATATTGGGGTCACAAAAATTCACCAGGAAGAGTTTGTGTGTTGAGCGCACACTATCAGTAGTTTATAGTAAGTAGCTAGGTTTTGCGAAAAATGCCACGACGCAGAGTACACTTACAAACTGGTCGCAACTTGCAACATGCTCAAAAATTCTGTTGCGGATTAATTAAATAAAGATACAAGCACTTTTCTAAATCTTTTCCTTTTTTTGCGATATATATAAAGCTGTAAGATTTTCCTCTTCTTCGTATCCCTAAAAAAAGACATATCTAGATCAATTCATGTTGATAGCTTCATACAGGAGAGATATTATAATTGAAAAGATGCCAAAGACAATGGTCTCTGAGACCTAAAATAATCTGTCACGACATACTCTTGTAAAGACATACCCGGGGCCTGTAGAGAAATACAGTCCTAGGATTTTGTTGAAATCAACTTTGTGTACAGTCATCTACTACTAACCTTGCATTATGCGAGTCAGGACGTCGATATTGCTCCGTGCGAATGACTGGTTTTAGAACTGGTACTTAGCTTATTGGATTTACGCTAGTTATGATAATAAGCAAACAGAAGAGCATATCACAGAAATCAAAACTAATACCCACATTATTAGGTTCGATACCACCATTAAATTCAGAATTAAATTACTCATAATTTGAAGAACAGAGCAATGCAAAGTAAAAAAAAGTTTAATAGCTGCTTTATATACTAAACTTATATACTAAACTTGAGTGTTTCTATCACTTCCTAGTTAACACGCAGATGACCTGTTGAGACCATACCGAGAGATGGCCCATAGTCTGAGATGTTGCAATGACCTTAGTTTGATTTTTGCTTCTTTTAAGTCAACTACTTTTCACTTTGTATAATAGTTGAAGTAGTACATATTGAAGGAAGTCGTTTAGGTTTTTAGTGCCACGTTCATAAGAATACATGTGCTTCTGGATAATAGCAGCAAATATACAGCAAAAGGTTTAGGGAAAGGCAATTCAATGTGGAGATCCTTATCCGGTTATAATCCAATGCTCTAGTTTGTAAGTGACGTCTGTCATTCAATTTGAATGAGGTTTCATTAGATTTTGTTTTACGGCAAAGTACAAGAAAGCATTAATTCTTATTTTCTTCTTTTTTTCTGAGAATTCGATTGAAAACACAATAGCACAAGTAACAAAGTGTGAGTGGGAGATATAAGCTGTAGTTTAAGCTGACGCGAAATAGATCACACCTGTCCCCAGTCGTCACTAGAAAGCCAGATCATAACACATCTATAAACCTTTACAGAAGCTCCACAATATACTATCCTGCCTTGCTAATGATATCAAATCAACATTAATATTCACTAGATAATACTTTAATATAATTACTATAGTACGAGAATACCGCGTGCTGCTAAATGGATGATTGTTTGAATTCTAACTCTTAGATATGGATCAGGTCCCAAATCAGTCTCTATTTTTGCAATACACCAGTGCCATCCTTATAATCTCCAATTGATATTAATTTTCAGCTCTGAATTAATACACCCCGCAGATATACAGAAATAATTAAACCGATAAAGAATTATTTGAGCTGCGGAGGAAGTTAAAACTACTAAACCATAAATCCTGCCTGAAAATGGCGGCCGTGGACCGTTATATTCAGGACGAAGAAAAGACAGCCTTCTTCACACAACAGGGTCGCTATCAGTGAAACAATACTGGCGCATTTGTGAGACCAAACGCCCGTCATCCTCTACTGATGGTGACCCGATTGTGTGCAGACGGCTGTCTTTCCTTCGTCCTGCGGGTGTATTGGTTTGAAGATAGTATTCATGTTAACCTCCATGCCACGTGATTGCGAGACTTAAAAGGAAGTACAAGGAAGTACAAATTCGGACCATCGCGTTAGATAAATCTAGCGATCCACTAATAGCAAAACGAAATGCCACAAAAAACGTTGCATATGCCGTGTCAAATGAAGCTAAGTAAGCAGTACTTAAAGAAATTACGTGTTGGGAATTTGTTGAAGGTATAAGTGAGCACAAGGGAATATAGTATGAGAATCAAGAGTTCGAGTTCGAGGTACACGCGCTAAGAAAGAAGAATACAGTTATATTTACATGTGTGAGATATCGATTGTGTAATTTATGTTTTGATATTTGCTATTTATTTAGTGGGTCTCTAAGCATTTGTAACAGCTAGTATCAACATGCTTTTCTGTCTATAAGTATACGTCTGCAGCCAAAGGATTGTTAGTTCTTTGTCAGTTATCGGAGAACAATTCTCCTCAGAGATATTCCTGACTCGTTTCAAGATATTTTTACATGAAATGGCAATCTGGCCGAGTTGGTCTAAGGCGTGAGATTAAGGTTCTCATCTCTTCGGAGGCCTGGGTTCGAATCCCAGGGTTGTCACTATATTTTTTTTTGTTTTTGTTTTTAATTTATTTACTTATATCTTCCTTAGAAAACGTGCACTCGAGATGTATGAACGAAAGTGGTAAGCTACAGAGAATAGTAGAGTGTCGTCTTAAAATTACGATGATTTATAAATACAAAAATCGTAAAAACTTCTACAAGATATACTATCTGTTATTCTCAAGCCCAATCTCCCTAACAATCAGTATATTTTCAATTGCACAACTTCTATACATATTAATAATTATCACATTAATTATTTTTTTACGGGGTTTAAAAGTAAAAAAAGATACGTGTAACCCAAGCATAATCGAGGTCCAACAACTCCTGCAGCAGAAACGAAATAAAAAGACAAAGAATACGCCAACCTTGTACGAAAACTTATACTAATTGTATAAACAGCAAAAATAGAAAATGGTGTAGAAAAACAAGACAAGGACAAAAAAGTAGTAATCAAATATCTCATAGCGCCAAAAATACTCCGGTGGTTTTCTTTGAAAGTTATATATTCTGTAGTTTGGTGTAATCTTTAACGAAGAATTAGAAGACATCTTTACAACTTCAGAAAGGGAGTTGCAGTTTAAGAAGAAGAAGAAGAAGAAGAAGAAGAAGAAGAAGAATAAGAAGGAGATGAGCAGTATTTTTGCCATAATTCTTCTTCTAAATCCCTTCGTCCAGCTAATTCAAGCTGTTCTTTAACAGTTTGTAAACTGTCATCCGAAACTTGACCAAAGACAAAAACACCATTATTAATTTCTTTAACAACGAGTTCGAATTCAAATTCACCATCAACAATACGTTTAGCAAGTTGTAACAAAGGTTCTCTGTAATCTAAATGACGAGTAGCTAAAGGGAAAACACGATCGTCTGCTGAGAGATCGGGACGTATTTCACTTTGTAAAGCGGGAACGACTGAAAGCAATCGGCTGACCATTTTTTCATAGTCAAAAGTTCGCGGAACAGGCGATAGCCAAGAAGAGAAAACGAATCTCCTCGATGCTGATGATGATGATGATGTTGTTGTTGTTGCTAATGAGGTTGTAGGCGACGATAAATGTTTATGTTGTCGAACGTGGAGTGAATATAAAAACCAGTCAACTTTTAATCTTTGTGCACGGCGCCAACTAAACAAATTCTCCAAAGCAAGAACTTGTGCAGGTACATTTTCTACATCTGGTCGACGTGAAGTTGTAGTCGCGGATTGCTGTGATAAATCTCTTTGCGATCGGGTATGACAAGAAATCATAATGCGTGAACACAAGTGATGGATACGGTCATTGTGACCCGTTCTTACTTCAGTTTTTTTGAAAAACAAAATCGCTTTAGCCAGATCGATAGGTAGCCCATCATAACCAGGTTCCGCAAACCATGAATTTGACTGCCGTCCTCGTAAACCCTTACTTTCAGCATTGGACACGGAAGTAAGCTTCTCAGTTGTAGTTTGGTATAATAGACTACCTCCAATGCTCGATGATCTTATCAGCGTTAAACTACTCTCTCGACCGTGTGTTCTGCACCAGCCGCTTGAAGATGCGGGGAAAGAAGATACCGACATTGTCCGGGTATGATTTAAAGAACGTGAGGAGGTGTGATAATGTTGTTGCTCCATAAATTGTAGTGAGTAGGAGCATATAGCATTCTTTTGACGTATGTGATTTGTATGTAGGCTATGATCTGCAAGCCAAACAAAGGGGGCCAGAAAGGCCTGCTAATTAACAAATCTGGACAGTAAGGAGAGGCGGTCACGTACAAATGCATGCTTTTATGCCCGCAACCGTGCGAAGAGCTAGTACTATGTTGGGGTTAAGAGTACCCTACACTACAGCTATAAACGGCCGTACTCCAGGCCCCGAGGCAAATTAAAGCAGCCTTGCGCTTGCACGGCGCATGTGTAGATTCAGAGCGAGCCGTCCGCCAATGTTGAAAGCACACATACGCGGTACAGCACGTACAATGGAAAAAGCGGCGCATGGATTTCTAGTGTGCAGAGATGTAGAGTTTGTCAGTCTGGCTATTAACGAATTGCCGCGGGCCGGAGTTTATGCGAGCGGTCAAATTATTAGCAGTTGCTTCGTACATGGCGCTGGCTGATTGTTTTTCTTCGAGAAATCGCTAATAGTACTCCCAGTCATTGGTGCCGTACGTTCTTTCGAAACACAGTATAATATATTGATTGTAAATGGTCTGCTACAATACCTGCACAATACATACCAGCGCACCTTGATCGCTTTTTTGAACGAGTCATATTCGCTGGACGACTTAATTGCAAGCAATACAGACGTTCTGAAACTTTGGGAGAAACAAAAACGAATAGCACTAAAGATGACGGAGCTCAATTTTGCTTTGACTAATACAATCACAAAAATGAATAAAGATATAGCTTTATGAAAGGACTTTTGGTGATAAAACGAAACTTGAATAAGAAGGAGAAGAGCGAATCAGAGTTGCTTTATCACTTTTGATTCAAGATAAAATAAATGGCTTCTATATTGATAAGTAATGAGAGCAACAGTTATAAGCTTTGTTCAAAAAGCGGAAGCGTTTCTATTCAGAATTTCGGGTTGAAGATACTGTTGAGAAAAGATACTATTAGAAGAACCAGACAAAATCATTTCATGAAGCTGTGTAATCGAATTAGATGCAGAAGAGTTTGAATATGCATCGGCTGATTGATGTCGTCCTGTTGCTGTTGCTGTTGGCGTTGCTGTTGCGTTTAAAATATTGCAAAAATCCTGTTCCTCAATCATATCATCCAACTGTTCTGTTTCATGACTTTTAGCTCTTTTTAAATCTTCAAGTAATACATGATCTGAATTTTCAGTAACAATTGAATGATTTGGATTTTCTGTAAATTGAGCACAAGCAGCAGCACTTAACAATAAGAGCACAAAAGCTGCAATAACAATAAGTCCAAATACAAGAATCACAAGACTCGCAATAATAAACACTGCTGAGATTACAAAAATTGCGAATATTGCTACAGCTATTTTTTTAGGAATCGATTGCGGCGTAGAGTGTTCAGTGGAAATGATTTCCCGATCACCCATTCTTACGCTATGTAAACTGGATACTATGGCTAAATCACGAAGAAGCATTGTGTTAATACTTTGAAATACAATATTGTTCTTTCAAAAGTTGAAAAAGAGTGGAGAACAAAGGGGAATGAATGAACTGGAAGAAAGATTTGTGGTCACTTGCTCCCCCCGTAGTGTCGTACAATAATGCACAGATCTATCGGGGCCCCCCGCATCAATAAGGTCATGTAATTTCACCTCGACATCCCTTATTCCGGATTTGTTTTCAGAAAAAGGAAATTATACACTAGTATTTATTCATATTACGCAATTTTAGCCAACTAAATAGCGCGAGACATGTTAAGCATGCAAACGTGTTAATTATTTGCTGATCCACAAACATATGAGCGTCGTAGCCTTCGTTGTACACGCTTCGCACCATTTATGCTAATCAGCATAAAGTTAAACCGAATCAAACCCCAAAAAAGTAAAACAAACGCCATAAATAAACATGATATGTACAGTGACCAACTTATAAACACGTATACATAATAAATGTACGTATAAATTGATTACTTCGCGGTATTCTCAAACGCAGCAGCCTCGGCAATTCTCCTCTCCTTTTCCTTCTCCGACAAATTCGCATCCGCGGCCTTGCTCTCTCCATTAAATCTATTGAATTCAATTTTATAACGCTTCATTGCTAGTTCATACAATGTATGTTCAGGTTCTCGATCATCACGGCGCTCGTACAAGTAAAACGCGGCAACTCCAACAAATATACCGAAAATTGGATCCGCGACTCTGGAATATATTGCATTAGCTTTCTTAATTTTCTTTTTTTAACTCAATTTTGTTTTATTAAGGCAAAACAGTACCTCGAGATTAAATAAGGATATTTTAATGAACTCATGATTCAATTCTATATATCACTTATGTCACAAGTCACCGTAATTCAACCTTGAGGATTTATCTTCACAATCCCAAGATGATTTTTTAGATGACTTCTGAAGATCCAAGCCGCGCATCTGGGTGAGGGCTTCTTTAACTAACAATTAAAGTTTTCTATTTTTTTTTTTGACGAAAAACTCCCAAATCGCTGATTTTTTTCTATTACGAAAGGGTTACAGAAAAAAATAAATCTGTCAACGAATATTTGCATTTCTCTTTTTTATTTTTATTTTTAATAGAGGTTAAGGAATTGGGTTTAAGAGAGCACTATTTGAGGCATACATTGCGTTTGAGAATAAAAGTATAGAAATGTCTGCGCCATTACAACGGATACCGATTTTGCAGAATGCAGTTTTACCTGCCCAGACGACACCTGAGCAACGATTTTGGAGAGCATATCGCGTATGTTTAAAATTTTCTTGTTTTCATCAAGATGGAACAAGTGCTAATAAGGATATTGGAATAGACTCCGTTAATAGTTAAAGAGCATGGTTCGATTGTTCATATAAATTTCTGTCCTTCGAGTCCTCATGATTTTGCGGTTACATCAGGAGCGCGGGTTCAAGTATTTTCAGCCAAAACACGACAAGTTATTCGGACTGTTGCAAGATTCAAAGATATAGCGTATTCGGGAGAATTTCGTTCTGATGGGAAACTTCTTGTTGCAGGTGATGCATCTGGATTAGTTCAAGTGTTTGATACGAAATCAAGAGCTATTTTATTAACTCTCAACCCTACGCATATGGCCACTCATGTTACTAAATTTCATCCAAAGACGTTGACTACCTTACTTTCCGCATCTGATGATAGAGTTGTTCGACTATGGGATATCACATCTTCCGAACCGACCAGCGAGTTTAGGGACCATACCGATTACGTCCGTTGTGCGAATTTCTTGTCGGCGGCTTCAGATACGGTCGTGACTGGTTGCTACGATGGTACAATTCGCGTTTTTGATCCTCGTGCTCCTCAAACTCCTAGTCTTTCACTTTCTCATGGCGCACCAGTTGAATCTATTTTGCCGCTAACTTCAACCACTGTTCTTTCCTCTGGAGGTCCCGTTATCAAAGTTTGGGATTTGGTAGCAGGAAAGATGGTGAAAGAACTTGGTAATTTCCAAAAGACTGTGACATCATTAGCTATTGGTGGAACTAGTGGGAATGCAAGTGGTGAAAATACAATTATTGCCGGTGCTTTAGATGGTCATGTTAAAATCTTTGATCGATCAAGTTGGGAAGTTAAGTTTGGTTGGAAATTTGGTGATAGTGTTCTCGCGACTGGTGTCTCGGTAAGTTTCTCTTTTTCTTTTATATTGTAGCAATGAATGATATTGTTTGTATACTAACGATATCTTATACAGCCTGATCAAAAGCATTTTGTCACAGGTTTATCGTCTGGAGTTCTTTCAATTAGAACTCGCAAGACCGAACCTCGCGTCAAGCAAGGTGTTAAGCAGGTTAAATCCTCAACCTTAACGCGTATCCAACGAGGCAGTGAATACAAAGGAGAAAACGAGCATCAGATTTTATTGGAAGATAGACCTAAACGAAGCAGGAAAACTCCATTATACGAAAAGCGAATCAATGCTTTTAGATGGGGCGAAGCACTCGACGCCGCATTTTTGCCTGGAACAGGACCTGAAATTACTGTTACTATTTTAGAGGAACTTAAATTCCGTGGAAAAGTTCGAATTAGTTTATCAGGTCGTGATGAAGGTCAATTAGAACCTATTATGAAATGGGCAATTCGCAGTATTGATGATTTCCGGAATGTAACGATTGTGTCGGATTGGATGGCTTGTATTGCTGATATGTATGCACCTGTTATTGAAAAGTCTCCTGTTTTAGAAAGTTTGGTACAAGAGTTTAGAAGACGACTTGAGAGACAGATCAAGACTGCAAAGGAAGCCCAAAAATTAGAAGGTATGCTGGAAATGTTGATTCAGAGTCATTAGAAATTTGGACTTTTGAGTTTATATATATATTTGTATTTGTATTTGTATATCTGTACTCGTTTTGTTTTGTGTTGGCATAGGAATTGGAAAAGTTTTAGTGTAATAGGATGAATAATCACAGCATATATATGTATATCAAACAGAAACGAACTGAGAGCACTTTAGAGAACTGAGAAAGTTTGCTATGTGATTGGTACAATAAAATGACGTTGAATCAAGAAATAAAAGCACATACCAATTGCCAAAGATTTGTAGCTTTCGATCACGACGATCATCTTAAGACATAACTCTTTAAGTCACCAATCAAAAATTGAACAAGGTTCTCATAAACCTCTTTTCGTATGATCAACGTATACTCATGAATGTACTAGCAGGCAGCAAATCTTCTTCGTAATGAAATAACTGTTCATCATTTTATTTATATACATTAAATTCTCTTCTCAAAGCCGTGACACTTTTAGTTATATTTCCTACTTTTAAACCGCACGATCCATTACTCGGAGATAAGAAATAGAAGCGTATACGACTGAGAGCGCCAAAAGGAGATAAATCTAAGATGTGGTTATTTTCTAGACTGATATTGTAAGTATATAGAGCTGCTTGTTGTTTGCCCAAAAAAGGGAGCATAAAATCACGGAAAACTGATAATATGACGTTGAGTTGTCTGTTTATCTACAATCCTTCCGTGATTTAAATCACGAACTTTTATTAATTGTCGTCAGCACAGACAGTTGAAGGTATCGAGTGATTCGAGCATATCTCAGTCTATAAATGATATGACAAGTTAATAAAAAGTAGACTGACACTACTTTGCTCCGTGTACTATTTTAAAACAGTTTAATGAGATTGTTGTTGTGTGATTCAAATTGCTAAATAAAGAAATATTAAGTAAATCAGTTTTTGTGATGCAAAATTGGTAATTGCTGCTTCAGCGGCTATAGCGCTTCTTCTCCTGCTGCAGTTCTACATGAATGACTTGAATAGTACTACGAAACAAAACACACAGTTCGTATACACGAAAACCCGAGAGTAGTAACAAAGAAACAGCCAGGACGGGAATTTACACGAAACCGGAACAAGATGAGACTATGTCGATTAATAAGTACTATGAGCACATCGCGATCTGCTATCGTATACATGTATATTTTCTTTGGCTCCACTCGTCTACTTGGCTGAGTTTGATCGGACCATTCAAGTTCATTTGCTGGTAAATGAGTGAGATGACACTTTTGTTTAGCAGGCTACACAAACACTGCTCTTCTTACACGCGCTTGCTCACGAGCAGGATTCATGATAGAACAATCCTATTATCAGGTCCATAAATAGCAAATATTAATATGTGTTTCACCGGATTTGAAAGTCACACACGTTCAGACATAGTCTATTTACGCAGCGTCAAGTCAGTCGCTGACGGCCACGCTGAGCGCATGGCAAACTACCAACCCACGTGCTTTCTTATTCTATTCGATATCTTCGATATCGTGCAAGTCAAGCACAATACTTCATCTTCCTCGAGCAGACTTTCATGACAGGAATACGCCCAGCTGCGGCCATTCGTATGGGACGTTTCTGAAGGAGCCATTCAACACCAGTCAACACGAAAAGACATTATCGAGCTAAAATTGTGGGGCGCTGATCGGTCTAACCCGTGAACAGTGTTTCTCCCGCCGGGTCCGCTCACACTTTAATTAACACACGCTCCCGTGTTTCGAGTTTGCTTTTATAGAAATAACAAAGTAATCGAAACATTTATCGCCTGCTCACAAATTGCTATTCTCGGATGTTACGAATTACTAACATGGCCTGAATTGATAATAGTTCACAGCAACAACGTTCATTTTTCCATTGGCAGAAGATCAAAACAGGAAAAAAAAGTTATTTATAAATAAGATATATAAAAGATCAATATTAATACACCAAAATAGCAAAGAAGCCACAAAAAATAAACCCAAAACACTTGATAAACCAAACACTCTTAACCCAAATTTAAAGGTAGATTTTAAGAATAAAAAAGAAAATGCCATGATAAAAAAACACAAACTACAGCATGCTAAGTCTTCTCCTTTTTAAAACCACTCTTTCTTCTTTCTCAATTCCTCAAATTCTCACCTACTCTCCCAAGTGTAGAGGAGAAAAGCGAGGCAAAGCATATTTACTCGCAAGGAGTGATGACAGTTCCAACAGGGGGAGGATTGTAATCAATGAAGTACTCAATGGTACAGTCACCAGTGCACTTAAGCAAGTAAGCGGCATACGAACCAGCAGGGCACTTGAAAGTAGGAGAGTAGGCGTATCCACCACGGACAAGCTCAACAGTGGCAAGCAAGTCACCGGTAGCGGGGTGGCTGTTCCAGGTGTCGGACTCAGAAACTTGCGAAGTAAGCTCGTAGATCTCAACCGAAGTCTCACCCTCGAGAACGAAGGGGAAGGTAACAATGTCGTCGGGGAACATAAACTTAAGCTCGCAAGTTCCGGTGTATTCGGAAGAGATGTCGTACTCGAGCAAGACATCCTGCTCCTCGCTGCCGGACTTGGTGATGTTAGCCCAGTATCCAGTTCCAAGAGCAGTGTCGGGCTTCTCAGAGTTGATAGGAACAATGAGGTTGGGGTAGATAGAGGTGACAGGAACGCAGACGGACGCAGTCGAGGAGGCAACAGAAGAGGAGCTAGGGGTCTCGGTGACGACAGAGGTGGTGGTAGGAGTAACGGTGGACTCCTCAACGACGGTAGTAGGAACGGAGATGGTGGACTCCTCAACGATGGTAGTAGGAACAGAGATGGTGGACTCCTCAACGATGGTAGTAGGAATAGACACGGTGGACTCCTCAACAACGGTAGTGGGAACAGCGACAGTGGTCTTCTCAACAACGGTAGTAGGGAGAGTGACGGTAGACTTCTCGACGATGGTAGTAGGGACAGAGACGGTGGACTCCTCAACGACGGTAGTAGGAACAGCGACGGTGGACTCCTCAACAACAGTAGTAGGGATAGTAACGGTGGACCCCTCAACAACGGTAGTGGGAACAGCGACGGTTGAGTTCTCAACGACGGTGGACTCCTCAACGACGGTGGTAGCGGCAACCTCGGTGGAGTAGACGGTAGCAGTCTCAGTCACGACAGCAGTAGCAGTGACGGTAACCGGGGTGTAGACGGTCGAGCCAACTGCAGTGACGGTGACCTCTTCGGACTCGACAGCGGTCGAGTAAACAGTGACGGTCTTGCCAGAGGCAGTGACGGTAACGGTCTTAGCAGGGGAAGTGGAGTAGACGGTGGAGAAGACGGTAGCAGAAGAGACCGAGGGGCAGACACCGCAGTCCTCTGATCCGATAATAAGCTCGATAGCAGTGCAAGCAGCCGCGGAGATCTCCTCGACGTAGATGTTTGCCTGGTTCTCGACACCGGTGTCGCAAGCATAGAAGGTCGAGTTACCGTTGTAAGTCAAGTATCCACCCTCCTCGCAGAATCCATAGGGAGTAGCAGTGGGTTGGAGAGCAGCGGTACACTCAAACTGATGATAGGGGGTGACGTAGCAAGGTCTGCCAGTGATATCCTATAACAATAGTCAGCAAGTGAATCATCAATCTTAAATAGAGAGTCCGGTGGAGCGTACAGAGAGAGTTCCGTTGGAAGAGGCAACAAGGGTAAGGCACTCAGTGCTGTTTCCTGTACGGATCTGACCATCCTCGATCTGGCCAAGGGAAATACCGGTGCGGACCTGTCCATCCTCGATCTGTCCGAGATTACCGACAGAGGTAGTGAGGGAGAAGGCCGAGGTGGGAAGACAGGTGTCAGCGGCGGCGGCGAGGGCCGCGAGGGGAGCAAGAAGAAGGGCGGCTCTGGAGTACATGGTTGAGTGCGTGAGGAGGTGGAGGAAGAGAACGACGACGGGGGCAGACGGGGCCCATATATATAGGCGGGCGACGGCGGCGAGCGGATTTAGGTACGCTGAGGAGTATACCGAAGAGAAAAGCGCATCGTGAGCTGTGACCTGCTGTGGCCGACGATCTGCCGGAGCGGTGCTGCTTTACTTGCCCCTGCTTTTCCACCGCTGTCTCGCGTGAGTCTCAAGTAATGCCTTTGAAGGTTTCAGCAGCAGCAATATGTCTCCAAAAATACATTCATTGTGGTTGTGGAGGAGGTGCAGGAACGGTGCAAAGCGGAAGTGGTTGCTGGAAGCGTGGTCGCACATCAGCCTCGATGACGTGGGCTAAATTGAAAATAGAATTCGAGGTACGCGCTGTGAGCCGACTTGTCCCTGACGCTAGCGCTGCCTCTCCACGAGCACCGCTGCCGCTGCCGCTGCTGCTGCCCCGCCGCCGCTGTGTGTCGAAACGTGCTCGCCGAAACCAGCAAAAACTCTAGTATTATTTGCAAAAGATGTCATTTTCCCTGAGGTCATTTCCTGTTTACTACGAGAACAGAACAAATCCAGAGCGAGAAGGTCTAAGAATAAACTAAAAGTCACAATGCTTTTTCGCTGACCCGCGCTAGCACACGCGGCACGCCCTGGGTCCGCTCCTGTTCTTCGCGTCCCTCCCCGGGCAAGCAGCCTCAATCGTCATTACCAGCCCCAGTTTCTCCTTACGAGTGGTGAAGCTGCTGATATACTATCTACCTGAGCTTCGATGATCAATTGCCCCGAAAGCAGACGGGTGCCGCTTTGTCGTCGACCGGGGCAGCCAGCGCACGAGAGTCTGGCAATTAGGCCCAAACAGGAAGTGTAATTGGTATTCTGAAACCTCGTTGTTCTCCTCGCTCACGGGCGGATCACCAGCGCGCGCGGCCTCAGAGTGCCGGCACCACAGTCCGTCACGTCGCGGCCGCACTCTCTGCCAAATTGCACCAACGACGCCTAATTATAGCTCTGTCGTGATCCGCAAACGCGCAATGACGGCTTCGGCGCCGCGGCTGCCCGATTTATCATCCCCTCAAAGTACCCTCCCGCGTCCTCTTCTTGTTTCGATTCCTTCATTTGCGCTCATTTGTGATTCGATTCTCTTGTCCTGGCCCAGAAAGGAAAACTAACTGGTCAATTGCAAAAATAGACTAGCTCCGCTGCTGCCCGCCGGAACAACGCGTCAGTCTCGCCTGTTGCTGGCGACTACCACGACACGACAAACCGGCAGCTGATTAGTCGCCGGTGTTCTTTCTATCACATTCTACTTTCTAGTCCATCCGCTATCCTTTACAGACAGAACACAATTCAGCATCTTTCTATTATTTCGGCTTCGTGAACCATATCAAGCTCGTGTGTGACGAGATCTTTGTTTATGGCCGTGGGAGTACGGCCCGCCCGATCCGAAGGTTTTTGTTTCTCTGCTATAATTAAACTCACGCGTGTTTTAATATCAGGACAAAAGACATATTCAAGCATTGCGTAATGCTGTAAACAAACCCCCATTTTCAAATGACTCAAATTTAATCCACATCCTTCTTAGCTTGGAAATCGTCACTCTCTTTTTGTATCAACATCTACGTCTCCGTCTCCCGTTTTTGGTCTTTTCGCAATCTTCTTCTCTTCCTCGTCTTCTTCTTCTTCTTCTTCCTCTGCTTCTTCTAGTTCTTCTCCATCTTCGAGTTTTTCAATCGCGGCATTAATATTGTCGATATTTTTAACAATCTCTTTCCATACCGCCTTGGTTAAACTCACTCCCTGTTTTCATCAGCCCATTAGCTATTCTGCTCAGATTTCATTTCCGTATCTGCGATATAAAACAAAAAGCAAATCAAGTAAAAAGTAAAAAAATACCTTTTTTCCTGGTAACATAACATCGGGGGAATCGGCAGTTGAGTAGAACTCTCGTATATCAACAAGTGTACTTCCTTTAAACTGCCTGACCTGTAATCTTTTTTTACTTCCGAGCTATAAAAGAACGGACCGGTATTTAGTAACTGTCATTCGGCATTGTAAGAACTGTAAATACTTCAAACATTATTGTTTACATCGACTTCAAAAGCATTTCCCGTTGCTGCAGCTGCATCGCTATCACCACGAGATCTCTTTTTGAATCGTTTTGGAGGCATAGCTGTTCTTTGTTTCTTAAACCCGTTGACTGGAGACAAAAATGCAGAATTTCTGATCAACCGAGGGATGCGTCGTAGTGCTGTTGTCGTTGTTGATATGACGTGTATCGTGGAATGTGAATTCAATCTTACCTTGCTTACTTTGCGCTCTAGCACGTGACTTACGCTGTTACTAAACTCTGATTCTTGCTTCTCTTTGTATACATACGTCTCAGCAGTTGTGATAACTTATTCTCTATATTATATTTACAAAATAAGATAACTAAAAACTTATCTCAATGTATATATACACATACACGCGCTATATAAAAAAAACCTCCCTGTCAAAAATAAGTGGAGACCTTCGACAAGCATTCTCTTTCTTTTTTTTTGTTTGCCTCGCAGGTCAATAAAATATATGCTTGCAAATATATCGTAAGACAAACACAAATATAAATCATAACCAATATTTTGATATAGAACTGTTTTTTTTTCCTTACTTTATCGAGTAAAAATAAATAGATAAGCTCGGAAATCTGTTTTAAGTACTTTCTCGACCGCCCTTGAATACAGCTGGGTATCGCTTTCCTCTAATTCCAAATACCTGTTGATTAACCTGATACGGCTCATCAGGTTTCATATCATTAATTTCCCATTTTGCACTTGAGAATTGGTTTTCTCCAGGCATCATAAGAACATCCAATTCATCACCGAATTTCTCATTGACCCACTCCCAATCTCTCTTGTTGTCAGATTCATGGAATCCAGTGACAAGAATCGCACATTTGGTTTCTAATAACGCAGGCATTGATTTCTCCCATTGGTCCATGGCTTCTGGTGCCCCAAGGCCCGGATGGAATAAAAAGAAAACATCATAATAAGGATCATACGGCGTAAAAGTTTGACTTTCATGAATAACGTGGAAATAATCTGAATGGAAAGTGAATGCCAAACTAGGACTAGCACGCTCATGAATTGGAGTAGGTGAATATATATACTGTTTCTTTGTACGATCATAGATAGCTTCAGGACCAATGAAATGAATATGAACATTAGGTTTATCGAAAAGATAGAGCATTTGTGCCCATACTTCAGCAGGTAATTGAGATTCAGATCGTGCTCCTAAAATGAAAATCCGAATTGGTTGACCCTGATAAACTGCTTCACCATCTGTATTAGATCCTGCACGCTTACGTGGAACAGCAGGGAAAAGAGTATATCGAAGTGCTTTAGAAATATAGTCAGTATAAATCAATTGAAATTTCAAAGCCGTAATAAAAACTTACCAGCAAGTGATTTTAATCCTTCCAAAGTAAGTCTTTTCGACTCAGTAGTATGAGGAGATCCTTGATGCAAAATACTTCCAACAGTGATCGGATATGTCAAGACTTTCGTCGAATGAGCAAATTCGAATTCCGTATCCATAGAGTGAAAATCTCTAGTATACAAAAACGTATCCCAATTTGCAAAATTAATTTCAACATCTAGATCTTGAGGAGGTGACATTTCAAATTCGGGAAATGCTCTTCCTGATCTGATATCGTGTTCAAAAACATTACCAAGCATAAGTTTCTCACATACTTCTTCATGATGATGAGTATCTGATTCCCAACTCTTTTCATCATGATGAGTAGGAATTCCACAATTAGGGCAAGTAAATTCAATCGATTTATGAGTAACAGGGCATTTAGCAATTGCTTTAATAGTTGCTGCACGATTCCGTAACACTAAAGAGGGAGAGGATTCCCAAGGATGAAATCGATTATCAAAAGTAGGATCACTATCTTTTCCTTCATCAGTAAATCCAAGTATCCATTTGAAAGGTTTGAGTATTGAAATAGGTCGAGAAATAACTGCACTCTTCACATGGCAAGCGTTTTTATTATTCAATGTAGGACGAGCTCTTGAAGATTGCGAACCCAAGCATTGGCTTGACGCTGATAATGTTGAACTTTTCCGAAAATTCGAAATTCCAGTAGAAATTGATTTAGTGCAAAATCCTGATCTCTGTACTGTTGGGCTTATTGTACTAGATAATGATACAACTCGCCGAGAATGTACTGGACGAACTCTCACTTTACACGGTGGCATGTTTAATGCTTTCGTTCTTCCTATCTCTTATTATTTTTGTTTTCTCTGTGCAAAGTGAGTTCTTCTCTTCAATTCAGACAAAGAGAATTCTATTCTTTGCTAGTCTGGCCTTGAAAAAAAAGAAAAAATTTCACAAACGAAGAAAGAAAACCTCCAAAAAAAATTAACTGACTTTGCTTTCTCGAGTGTGTTGCTTCGTTATTTTTTTTAACCCTCCGTCGAGGATAATCGCCAATTTGCAGGCACACGAAAAAAACGCGTGCTCGGGATAACATAGGTCTAATCTAGTTATCCATCAAACAGTTATTATGTAATACAGTAGCTATCTGACATAATCAGGCCACGTCCGTGTCAGCCCGCTTTCACTTTACGCGACGTGGAGTTGCTACGAGGCACGCGATTGCATAGGATACGTACAGGCTAAGGCATTTCAACACTACGAAGATCGAATAGTTTGCGATGGATGGTGAAGCAGCTGAGGATGCTTTTGACAGTTCGTTTGAGCGGCAGATTTTATTACGGATAGCGTCACCTTCTACACTTCCACAAGCAGTTTCATCAGCACTGGAATTTCGAATGTCAGTTAGTGCTACTGTTGAGAATGTAAAACGAACGATTGCATCACAGTTGCAGGATTCGTTGTTGTTTGCAACAGGGGAACCTTGGACTACTGGTGTTTATACTACTGACATTGAAGCTGTTAACGAAGAGCTTTTGGGAGATGTCAAGGGAGATCGGGTTATGAGGATGATATTCCAGGGGAGATTTCTTAAAGACGATGTAGTTCTTGCGGATATAGTCCGAGATGTGAGTTTGCACAAATTTACCTGGTCATGGTTCTTTTTTTGGCTAGTCTTGTATACTGACAGTTTTACAGAGTGACGCAGTTACATTCCATATGGTTCTCAAACAATCGATAGCGGATGAATTAATCCGAGCATACGAGCCTTCGTCTCGCGTCAGATCTCAAGATCACATTCCGACAAATCAGTTTCCTTCTATTCCAATTACGCCCACGTTAGCAACAGATTCATTGCCGACTTCAGCACCTCCTACATCTCATCTTTACGGCACAACAACAACCACGACTCAATTAATTCCAGCTATACCTTCACCACCACCACCATTTGGTACAAATATAGTTATTTACCAGGATCCTCGCTCAGCTACTCCACTTTTGTCGCCATCTACAGCAGCACCTGTCATCACTACGTCAGGCTCATTGGCACTTCTTCTTTCACCGCAAGCAATTACAAATTTCTTGGCAGCTGGAATATCAATAGCTCCAGGTGTATCCAGTGATCGAGTTCCTGGAGTTCTATACGCAAATCCTGAACTCAATGAATATTTCAGATCAGGAGCTCCTGCGACAGCAGATGGAGGCGCATCAATATTCGCAGCTTTAGTTGATTCACAACATGACCATATAAATCATCGAGCTCCACTTCAAAACATGCAAAATGGTGCTGCTAATAACAACATGATAAATAGGCCTACAACATTTGGTGAATATATGTCATTACTTCGCGCGACGTTCTCAGATATCAGAAACAATGCAGCTAGACTTCGAAATACATTAGCATTAACATGGCTTTTTCTTCGATTAATCCTGTTTGTATACATGTTTTCTGGAGAGTTAGGTGGATCGAGATTTTGGACTGTAACGGCAATTGCAGTATCGGTTTTTGTACTACGATTAAATGTTTTTCATGGATTTTTCCATCGTTTACCAGCTCGTCAAGCTGAAAATGGGGGTGATCAACAACAACATCAACAACAACAACAACAACAACATGAACAACATCAACAGAACCCAGCTGAATTGAGAAATAGACCAGGTGTTGTAGGCGCTTTTTCAAGAGTAATTCTTCGTCCTGATGAAAATGATGAACATATTTTCAATAACAGCAATAGTAATAACAACAACAACAACAACAACGATAATAATAGTAACCCAAATTCTCAAAATCAATCCCGTCAAGCTTCATTTTTTTATCGTTTATTTTTAGAGGTTCAAAGAGTTTTAGTGGTATTTATTGGTACTTTAATCCCGGCTGTTTACGATACTTGGCATAGACATGAAATTCAACGCGATGAAAATAGATTACGAAGAATAAGAGAACGAGAAGAACAAGTTGCTGCTGCTGCTGCTGAAGCGGCTGCTGAAGAGGCAGCTAGGGATGAAATTGCTGTGCAGCAAATGATGAGAGAGATTGAGGTTAATGATGAACTTAGCGCTAATTTAAATGAAGAGAATGAAAATTAGTTATATTGTAGAAACTTGGTGCATTGTTTTTTTTTCCACTTTTTTTTTTTTCTTTTTTGTTGTGTGATTTCGTGTTTTTGATCGATGTATGGACAGTTATGGTTTACGATTTATAAATAAGAAAATTGATCTTAAAGAATACAGTTGTCACAAATGCAGAAGAAACATAAGCAAAACCAAACAAAAAAACAGAAAAAATCAATATTAAGAGAACATAATCAAAGCTAAATTAACTATTACAATGCAATCATCTCTTTCAACATAGAAAACCGATAAATTTATATTATTTCTTTTTGTAAAAAAAAAAAACATATAATATTTGTCAAAGTTTGGAGAACAAAAAATACCAAATAAACGATAATCAAAAAAATATAAGAAAAAATAACCTTCCCACGCAATCAAATGGAAATATTCTATACAACGACTCTCAAATTTCGAAAATTTACTCACTTTGCTAAAGCAGTTCCGACATTAGCTGTCCACATGAGAATAACAATCAACAATAATCTCATTCTCATATCACCCATTGCTCTATACACTTCAACTGTAACGGGATGCTGAACGAATGCAGCTACTAAATCAGTTGTCCCGCTGACAATATCGCTTGTGGTTGTAGTGTTTCCGTTACTTTTAAATGCATCTGCCTTTTCGGGATCGATACCTTCTGTAGACTTAACAACTTCAGTTACGGCTTGTTCTGTGTTTGCCGTGACTGCATCGGGGGCAGGCGCAATTGTGTCAATGGCACTCTTAGAAGTAGTCTCAGGGGTAGTGGAAACTGGCTCAACTGTCGGCAATACACCTTCACCGGCAGCTTTCTCGATATCTTCACTTGCGGTAGGCGCAACAGTAGGCGCAGTAGTGACCGGAGCAGGCGTAGGAGTAGCAGCAGGAGCAGCAGGCTTCTTAGCGTGTAAACCATTAACAATTGCACCAGTAAGTTTCCCAGTAGCTTCACTGGTGAGGTTCGAGACTAACAAAAACAACGGAGTCAAGATCAAAAAGTTCAAGATTCGATGCCGAGTTCCAACAACTTCCAAAAATCCCTTAGTATCAGCAGCCATCCAAATATGAAACTGTAAAGTGAATGTCTCTAATGAACAACCTCCAATCCACGCATATGCAGTCGAATACGTATTTCGAAGCGTAGGAGTAGCATTTCGTAGAAATAAAAATCCCAAAATTGGTAAAAATGATATATAAGGATGGTAAGCATTATACTCAGCCTTCGCGTTCCAGTAAAGTGACATCAAATGATACAGCACGAGAGCAACCGCAGATCCGGCTAAAGTTGCAAGTCGAACTGTGGGCCATAAAGGATGCGAAAGTAGTTTCATCTCTGCAATTTTGATTGATAAAATTGCACCAAGCATACCTACATAAACAATATACACATCCAATAGCACTCTAAATCTCCATTCACGAAGATCCCAAGATACGAAAAAGACACGAGTTAGAACCCACCACAGAGTTTCCATAATCCCAGGGACGGATAAAAACAAATTCATAGTAAGAGCTGAGATTCCAATCTTGGTGCATACAAATTGAAGATCCTTGTTCTTTTCAGATTGAAAGTACATAGTAAGGTAAACAGTTATGAACCAAAAGCTCGACAACGGAGCAAAGTAATAAAACAAGTAATCAGTGTTCATGATGTATGCAAGCGAGCAAGAAAGAAGGTTAAGACGAACGAGCACATTAGCAACGCGCTTAAGTCCAAAATCATTCTTCTTGTAGAAATAAACAGTATGACCATATCCCGTCATAAACAAATAAGCAGCAACCATAACACGAATGTACTTGTAAATTGGAAGGACTTTAGAGGCACCAGTAATATGATAAATCAAAACCATAATTTGCATCCATCCTTTCCATTCATTAGACTGATCACGCCCCATAAATCCTTGTTCACTATCGGATTTGCGCAGCGTAACTGCGCCGATAATGATTGATAAAACACTCAGGATTGTGAATTCAGAAGCCCAGAACTGCTTAGCTGATTTGTTGAATAACGAAGATCGATCGGCAATGTAGCAATAAGCCAGTGTAGTAGCAAAAATGAATAACGCGGTAACCAACGCGTTTGCAGTAGTCGCCTTGTTCCATATTTGAGGAGAAGTCAACAAGCCAGATGATTTGATGTACAAAGCAGGGATAATCAAAATCGAAAACACAAGCATGACAAACTGAGAAAAGGTAGTTTGAGGATAGGTATAGCAGCAAGTCTTGTCATAAGGGTAACCTAATTTATCTTGAACAAGCTGATTACAACGCACGTTAAGTAGTAAGTTGGCTTTAGCTTTTGCAACAGATTGAACAGCGTGAATGCCACTTTCATCATAAGCGCCAGGAGAAGCAGTCATCATATTGTTAAACGCGGTAGGCACGATAATGTTTCTCTGCTGGGAAAGCCAGACAAGGTATGCGTTCATATATGTAATTTCCGGTTTCAAGATAGTTGACGTACGGGCTTCGTCAAGCACTGCCCAGTTCGGCTCAGAAACAGGAAGGAAGAAAGGAACAGAATATTGAGCCTCGCACTTTTTGACCAAGTCTACCGCGCGGTCGGTGGAGGTCTTCCACATCGTAGCACCGTTGTTTCCAAGGTAGCGAGCATGCCACAGACCACTTCCAAGCACAATGTACGCATTAGTCTTGACAGGAGGAGACGTTGTGCACGAGTTGAGAAGGTTGACGACGGAGCCGTTGAGATATGGATCCCAGAGGAACTGGATGTCGAGGCCATCCTTCTGGTAGCGGATGTCGGCGTGACGCTCGGCGGTTTCGGAGATAGAAGGGTCAATTGTCTTGACGGTTTCCCAAAAGACCTGGCGGACGGTCGAATCGCCCACGAAGAGAACTTGTTGATCAGAGAGACACGCAGCCGCTTCTTTCTTCTGGTAAGTGTGGAAGAGGCATCCGTCGGGTTGCCAATTTGCAGGTGCGACGGCCGGTTCGGTAGAAGGCTTGAGCCATGAGCCAGTGGTGAAAAGCGATGAGCACTTGTAGGGATCAGAGATGTCTAGAGGAAGCAGACGAGGTGAGCAGAAGCACCACGAGCAGAGAGAAGTACTAAGCGAGCCTACCATACGCGGCGTAGCGCCAGATCGCGAGCACGACGACGAATAAGCCGTAGTAAGCAGCCGAGCGCTTTGAGTGCGCAAATATGGCATTTAGCGACTCAATTAAAGGCATCTCCATCGTGCTGAGTATTCGGCGGCGAGAACCAAAGAGAGTGAATAAACTAGCTGCCGCGAACAAGGAGGATATGTCGCGAGCTGAATAGCCGCCGCCTACCGCCGGTGCGGGTTGCTGCACACGCTTGTGCACTCAGGGGCTTTACGATTATGCTGCAGCACAGCCGCACTAAAGTTGTTTCACATGTGAGATTTATATTTGTATATTATTATTTCTATTCGTTGCAACCATGTATTTCGCCGCCATTAGTCAGTATTGCGTCTCGTTTTCATTACCCAGCATTCTACTTTAGATAATATAAAGACATCTACCAAACACTCCCGTATCTCTTTTCTCTGACTCTGACGACAGCCAATACGCACTGTATTGCCTGCGCGCGGAGTCGCTCGAAACTATCGTATTCTATAGCATCTACTGCCTCTTCTTGATCTCCATCTTCTGGGGCTTGACACCAATGCCGTTGCCGTTGCGATACATCTTGACGCCGTCGCCCTCGACGAACTGGCATGTACGGACGGTCGTCCAGAGCGCGGCGAGGATGTTTGTCCGGTCAACGCGGTAGTGCTTGCCCATGACCTTGCGGATAGCCTGAGTGGCCTCCTCGGCGTGGTAGAAGGGGATACGGCTGGAGTAGTGGTGCGCGACATGGGTCTCGATGATTTCGTGGAAGAAGTGGCGGCCAATGGGGCCAAAGAAGCCACGGTCAATGGTTGCGGCAGCGCCACGGGCAAAGTTCCACTCAGAGGACTCGTAGTGCGGGAGAGTGGGGTCAGTGTGCTGTAGATAAGTGATGCCGACGAGCCAATGGTTGACAAAGAGGTAGGGGATGAAGTAGTAGAGCGTATAGTTAGCGATGCCGTACTTCTGAATGGCAAAGTACGAAAGAGCGAAGGTAGTCGCGATACCGGCGTCGGAGATGACGACGTCCCAAAAATCCTTCGGGTCGAACATGGGCGCGTTTGGAAAGAAATGGCTGAGCTTCCAGGCGGACACACCAGGGTATTTCTGGCCGGTGACGTTAATCAAGAGGTACGTAGGGAAGCCAAAGAGTTGCTGGACAAGAAGCCAGAAAAGCGAGGCAATGGGGGCCTCTTCAGTGAGCTCGGAGAGGTTGCGAGAGATAAGGTAACGCTCCTGCTCCTTGGGCACGAAAACCATGTCGCGGGTCAAGTGGCCGGTGGCTTTGTGGTGCTTCGAGTGGCTAATGCGCCAGGAGTGGTAAGGAACAAGGAGGGAAGAGTGGAGGACCCAGCCGACAATATCGTTTGCGAGACGGGAATTGGAGAAGGCGCCATGGCCGCACTCATGGGCGAGCACCCAGAGACCGGTGCCGACCATGCCCTGTAAGATGCCATAGACAGACCAGGCGACAATGCGCAGAGGGAGCGAGGAAATGTACTGGATGTGAGTAGCCGCGTAGAAGAGAACAGCGACGTAGAAGTAGTCGCGAATGACGTGAGCAAAGGAGCGGACGAAGGAGCGCTCGAAGCAGTGCTTGGGGATGGCGTCGAGGATGTCCTTGATGGTGTAGTCTGGGGGCACGAAGTCTTCGCCGAAAGTGTTTTTGTAGACCTTTGTCTCTTCGACGACGGTGGTGGTGGAAGATGCTGACGCCATCGTAGGAGCAGTGCGATGGGGGGGCGAAAGAGGGAGAGAAGGGGGGATTGGGGAGAAGAGAGAGAAGAGGGAGAAAAGGATAGGGAAAAGGACGAGAAAGATACGGAGGAGAGAGACAAGAAGAATGGGTGAGACAGAAAGGGGAGACGCGGGTTAGCCCAGCAAGCAAAAATTATTGGGTTTTTTGTCAACAGCTTCGCATACGCCTGCTCGGCAGCAGCCTTTGCCGGTGCCGTTCCATCCTCTACAATTCCGCAATTGACACACTATAGTCTGCACAATCTACTACATCACTGTTTGCGCGCGGTTTGCTCTGTTTCTGCCTGTAAAACACGCGGGCGAGACCCACAGCGAGCCGCTGGCACAGGGTGGGCTGAGTCAGTAATCATTGTTAAATCAGATAAGCAACTCACCGCAGCCGCACCGTCCCCAACAAGCAGCGGCAGGCCAGCCAGCACCCGACTCTCTACTACTGCTGTACTTCGTTACTGGAGCTGCTTGAATTCAATGCGGGCTGCCTCCTCTACGAACGACTCTCCACGGCGTATCCACGCTCTCGACGACGCGACAGCGGCGGTGGCAAGCAGCGCGCCGTGGGCGATTCGCCACAAGACCCTTGCCCATCCTTACGTTCGCCCCAACACACCGCGCAGCAACCCAGCACCGGCACGTGCGAAGCGGTCCTTTTTGCGAAATGCAATACTTTATATTATTTAACAAGTTGTTTTTTTAAAATGTAGAGATATTATTCAGCACATATTACAAAATAGACAAAACATAAACGCCACTTTTTATGACAAAAACCAGCCAAATGAAAATGCAACCCTCTATTCACATAGTCAAGTAGGCTTGTAGTACATGTTTATAGGATGAAGCTTTGAGTTCCAAGTCAAAGAAAGCATTGATTTCTAACCCCCCCTGCATATGTATATAATTCATCAGTGTACGGAATGGGTTACAGATCGTATCAAAATCTTTCAAAATTTGGTGGCTGGCCTCCACTAAAATACTGCTGAATCAGACTAAGTACTTTACAGCACCTACGTTGAAGTGGGTCGTCCCCAGCATCCCCGAGTCTATTACTATCATCTTCATTCTTGTTACAGCGCTCAATGTCAGAGCAAATGTATAAGCTGTTTACAGAAAAGACAATACTGACAATGACAGAAATAGTGCCATTGTTGCAGTACTGTTGCTTGAAGACTAACTGCTTGTGGTTCCAGAAAGGCAGTCCAGCTCCAAAGACAACAACACTAGCTCTCAGATCCCTGCAGATCTAAGTTGATGCAGGAGATCCAAAAGCAAAAGTGTATTATCACAAGAGATGCGAACTTTGAATGCCTTTGCGTTTGGACCGCTCCATTGGACACCCGTCTCAATGGTTCTGCTCTAAAAAAAAGTACTACATCGGCAACACTAATACACAACAGTCTGTCTCTACAATCTAACGTGTCTGTGTGTGTATCTGAAAAAGACGTGGCCTCTCATACGCTGCTAGAATGACTCTATCATTGCCTACATGAATCAACAAGGAAACCAAGCTTTACTTATTTCAGCATATTTTTCGCAGCATGCCGTTTCCGACGTAAACTTAAGCGCGTGGCTTGAAGCAGCCGTAATTTTAATGAAGGATCTTTCTTTTTTTCGGAAACCAAGAGTAAGAGAAAAGATTGCCTAGCTGATAGGAGATAAGGGGGGGTGAAAGATGATGAATTTTAAAGAGGTGTAGTTAGAGGAGGAGGACCTTGCAGGCTTCCATTCCTGGGGAGCAGGCATGTCTGTTGACAATTACTTTCATCCTTGCTCTGGTAGTTACGTGTTCAATCAGCTGACCAGACAAAATGGGTCTATTTTATTTCTAATCACGTGCGCATGCAAATCACGCGTATTCTTTTGTCGCCGGCTGCCACGCCTCAACTTGCTCATACTCCGCCAGCTTTCCCCGGCGCGTCCGCTCGCGTCGCGCGCACCACAAAAACACAATGAGCGCACCAAAGTCAATTACGTCAAACACGGTCGTCATCACGTAGCCAATCGCGTAGTGCGGAGCCTGGTACGTGGGAAATAGCAGCAGCGGCAGCCACAGCGAGAAGCCCGCGCCCAGCGTGTTGCCCACTGCGCACAGCAGGCCGCGCAGCTCGGCGTCGTCTCGGAACTCCTCGGACGCCCATGTGATGAGCAGCGACCACACCGGCTCGCCCATGTAGCTACACATGTTGGCGAAGAAGAGCACGCCCGTCGGCAGGTCCCAGACCGCGAGCAGCAGCGAGCCCGTGAAGCGGAACCCGGTAGCCAGAAACAGCCACGGCCACCGCGCCCGCGTCCGGTCGGATAGATTTGCAAACACAAACCCGCTCACAAAGCCCAGCAAGTACCCGAACGTGGGAATGATGTTGAGCTCTTCCACACTGTAGATATTCAGGCTTTTAAGCCACAGATTGAAGTAGCTAGACGTGCCCGAAATCCACAGCATCGTGTACGACACCAGAAAGGGCCACGGCCGCCATGACCTGAAAAACATGTCAAAGAACCGCCCCGCGGTCAACTTACGCGGCTCCACCTTGCCTTGCAGCTGCACCCGCACCACGCTGATCTCCCGGTCCTCAGCACTTAGCCAACGCGCGCGTGTGTTGTTTGGAAAGTCTGGGATGCTGTAAAATCCCCACAGCGCAATAGGGATTCCAACCAGCCCGTCGATGACAAACATCCATCTCCATCCTGCCATGCCCCAGACTCCGTTCATAAAGTAAAATATGCCCGCCTGGATATATCCCGCAAACACTTTCGCAATGTACCCTGCGCAGTCATATACTCCCATGCGCTTGGCCAACTCATCCGGCCCATACCAGCTACCCAGGATGTATGCGAATCCTGGATACGATGAGCTCTCAAACAGGCCCAGGAAGAATCTGATAATATAGATTGTTTTCGCCGATTTGGCTGCAGCAATAAACACCACAAGACTACTCCAGATTAGTTCACAACTTGGGATCCACAGAGAAGGTCGTATTCGGTTGATGATAATCTGCGAGGGAGTAGATCCAATCAAATATCCCGTATTGAAAAACGTATTAAACAAATTCCGTTCTTGTCCATATAGTCCCAACTAGCAATATTTAGTATCCTGTTGCCTCGTATATATAAACCACAAACTACTCACGTCTTCTTGCATTCCCGATACAAATGCATTGCTAATATTGGATGCGTCCAGACTTTTCAGTCCATAGCTCAATAACGCGTATACCAATATATACGCGTCCAATTTCTGAATATACCGCCTTTCATTAGGTGGTTTTGCAAAGCTATCCCAAACTTCTCCCAACATTGCCATAAATCTTGACGGTTTATAATCCAAATCATCTCCATAGATGTTCTTATCCTTGACAAAATCCGTCATTCCGTCATCTTCGTCGCCACCGCCATTAATCGTGTCGTTCGTCTCAATCTCGCCTGTCCCAATCTCGCCTTGCTGCAAAACTAGCAATGGAACATCAATGATCTCCGCGCTATTACTCCTAGCAAGAATCATGTTCTCTTACTTAGAGACGGTACGAACCGCAATATTGACTTGTTAAAGTAGTCCAAATTTTGCTGCTATCGTTCGTTCATAGGGTGCGTAACGAATTATCAGCTAGGGGGTGGTCGCAGCATCGCGCTTTCGCGCAACGGTGCGGCACTCGGTTAATTATAACTCTAATTTATCAAAATCTTTGAACAGCGCTGCGCGAAAGATAGGCAATAATCGCATTCAGTTTTTATAAACCTCAGCAATCTTGTAGTTTTCTGTGGGGAAATAAGGTAATTAAAGAGAGTTAGATGTTATGCTACAAATGCTGAGATTTTATAAAAAAATTTTAAAACAAAATGCTGTAGAAAAAAATAAATGTGAGCTTGAACCCGGATTCGAACCAGGAACCTCGGGATCTGCAATCCTACGCGCTGCCATTGTGCCATTCAAGCAATCACATACTTAATTTAGTTTTTAGACCACTATACTCTACGTCTCTCTAGAGTCCCATATATTCTTTGTGTTTGCAGCTAGAAGTGATGTTATATTCAGTCAATTTTATTTTCTGTGTGACAAGAGGGCATTACAGAGCATCTTTATGGTCAACTTACGTGCTTCTGAAGCCTTAAACTTCGAAGTAGCTTTGGAGTAACCTGGTAGTTGAATATATGATGAGAGTTTACGCGGATTTGTTGGATTTGTTTACGCGTCGTGTCGCGAAACTTACGCGTAAATATAGTAGTAAATGATATTAATCCAGAATAGAAATTTTCTCCCAATTTTCACTAATTCACAATTTGCTTTTCAGGCTTAATAGTTATCATCAACAATAGCAATCTCATACATTGCGACCGCATCTTCAGCTAGAGCATTAAAAGCAAGTCTTACATCATTACTGAAAATCAAATCCCATAAAATTTTTGAAAATCCATATTGGAGCAAAGTAGCTTCGTGAGATTTCAACGAAGGAGGTCGAGACTTTTTGCTAGTTTTTTCTTGATAGTGTTTGAATGTTTGAAGAAATATAGTGAAACCTGTTATCTCTAAGTCCGATTTCTGCGGTTCTGACTTAAGCGGTGCTATGTAATGTAATGGAGAAATTAATACATCAACAGATACTTCATACTTATCACTTTTGAAAGCATCCTTACTCATGATATCAATGTTGAAAAATGGATTGAAAATCTGAAGGCAAGTTCTACTCCACTCCCTCTTTGCAAGGCCATATATTACTTCTTTCCAACGTAGCCCTTTTAAATTGATGTTATGAATTCTTGATAAATGAGAAATCTGGGAATATTGTTCAAGTTGAGTAGCGTCGGCTTTAAGGTCATTTAAAGCTTGAAGATAAAGCCAGTGAGTATTTTCCACTCCTAAAAATTCTGTGTTTTGACGTTTTTCAGGTGGAGTAATTGAGGAGGTGATAACTAGATGTCGAATTGGCTGATATATTGATTTTTTATTTATGCTATCAGGATATCTCATTAACTTAATAATAGATAATTTCCAAAGATCAAAATAATCCCGATCATTGGGACTCGAAGTTCTTATACATTCAGATTCATTATTTGCCGCCCGTTGAGGCTGAGAAGAATTACGTCTATTCTCAGCAATACAAGTTGTGCTTTCACGACTAACAGGATCCTGAGCTTTGTTTGGTTCTGGCGTATCTGCGGCTTCCATGCGCGGTCGTTCACTAGAATCCCTTTCTACTTTCATTGATTCATGTCGACGATAGGGAATACGAAATTTCAACCTTCTCGATTTCGTTTTTGGAAGTATAGGACCTTGAATGTCGTGCTCTGGTTTTATTCCTATTTTACTAATGATAGCCCTAACTTTTGTTGATAATTTCATTCTGTGATCTTTTTATACCGCTAGATGAACAATTTGACACAGTTTCACACTTCAGCTCACATAATCAATATTAAATAAAAATCACCAATCACAATATATAACAGCAAAGTCTGGAAGGGATGGTACAGCTGCTGATTACAGAATCTTTGGCAGAAAAATCTGCTAATGTGTGATGAACACTAGGAGTTGCATCTAGTTCTTGGTCGTGCTAAAGCAGGTTGTGATGAATGTACTCGCACGTGGCTCGAATTCATGCCCATATAGTTATAAACAGATTTTGAATATATTGAAAATAACAATAGGCTAGCACAGCTCTTGTAGAAAAAACTGTAATCATTAAGGGCAAATACTGCGCTGCACTTTCGTGAAGTTTTGGATGCAATAGATTCGAATATTGGATCAAAGCTCGTCGAGTTTACCCAAAGCAGTAGAGCCACTGATCGGCGTTGAGTGTTTGAATTTTGATTTTACCAGGTAATTAACATATACAGGGAAATTACATGTTACTTAAATAAATGCGGGTGTTTACGTACAATAAGAGAAGTCTTCTTTAAAGTAGACAGCTGTAATCCGAACTACGTATTGTTGGTCCCGCTAATTAGAATCGTAAAATTAAAAACCTTACATACTATTCTCAACTTTTGATATATTCTTTGGCCCGGTGATTGCAAAATTACAAGACTGGAGAAATTGTAAGGAGAACGTGAAATTACTAGAATATTTGAGTTAAAAGAGCGGCCAGTTTCGTGGGTACATTAAACCTGTGCCAACCAGCTTCCAAATGGCTTTGATATGATTGCGATATTTGTAAAATACAACAAAGCAGAGTTTGTAAAAGAGATAGTAATTTGCCTGTCTATTGAATGAAATCATATAACTGTATTTTTCAAAAGCTCGTACAAAAAATACTCGCTTATCGATAAGCGAGATTCTAGCTACGGTTACCGCACAAATATAAGGTATTCAGAGTAGAGTATCCGTGCATCTTTTCCGTCGTGGAAGTATTTATATACCGCACCGTTAAAATCCGCAATTCTAAAAGTCGGGGTAACAGATATAAGGAATGAGTAAAATTATATTTTACAATGAGAAGAAGCAATTAAACGAAGAATGTTGGTTTGTCTTATTGTTAGGCGAAAGATAGAGAGAGAGTGGATATATTTGTTATCAAAATTCGGGTTATCCGAAATTGTAAGGATCATCCACAATGGCTTTGCAGCGCCCAATTTGATGTAAGCTCACTATCATCAAAACGCACTAGCTGTGATTGAGCTTGCACCGCAGGAAAATTTCTGTCTATTATGTTGATTAGTACTTGTTTATTTTATCAATGAAGTGGCGGTGTGGATCACCTAGGCCTCTCTTTCTCCTTTCTTCTGCTTTTTGCCGTTTTGATACCCCATTTTGCAGGTCATACCAACTTGGAGAATTAAGCAATGGCTGAATACGACTCAAAGAAAGGTCTATTATCGGTTAGTTCCCAGTGCATTTCGAGTCCTGATGGGAGTGACGACGAGAAAAAATGCCTTTCAGAGGAATCTTCATTACTGCTTATCTCTCCCTCAGAGCATGCGGATGAATTTAGTCATTTACCACCTCACGAGGCAAAAATCCTCCGTGAACAAGTTCAAACCGCGCCTTTTCACGCCTCGTTTTTCTCGTTATATACATATGCTACAAAGACCGACGTTCTGTACCTTTTAGGTGCATCAGTACTTGCATTTATAGATGGTCTAGCGAAACCTCTTCAGATGTTAATTTTTGGTGGAATTGCAGAAGTGTTTACAGATTATACAAGACAAAGCGAAACAGATTCTACATTCTATGGTAACTATTTGAATAATGGGACGTTTTTTAACGCTTCTGCAGCATTTGATTATGAGTTGTATAATTCAACTCTTGATGATCAGTATAGTACGTACTATATGTCCAATGGACAGATTCTGAAATATATCTCTCCTGATGATTTCCAAAGAGCCATTAATAGGTTATCATTGTAAGGACTTTTTTATTTTGACCACTTTATATTGCATTTTTAACAGCTTTTAGGTACCTTGTTTTCATAGCAGTCGGAGACGTTATCAGTTCTGGCATTGGCATTTTTATATTTATTGATCGAGGCATGGAAATAGCTGCTAGAATTAAAGAGCGCTATTTACAAGCTACACTTCGACAAAACATTGGGTTTTTTGATAAAGTTGGAGCCGGAGAAATTTCAACTAGATTAACTTCTGATACAATTTTAATTGAAGAAGGAATGTCTGATAAAGTATATTATGTACTTTCGAATATTTCGCTATTAAGTGGAGCTTTTGCTATTGGGTTTACTAGATCTGCAAGGCTTCAGTTTATATTAATCTCGATTGCAGGATTTGTTTCTATTTTGTTCTTCCTATTAACAGTCCAACTTAAAAAGATATATAAAAAGGCAATGGAAGGTGCGGCGGCTGGTGGAACTATCGCGGAAGAAACTATTGGTAGTATTAGAAATGTTCATGCTTTTGGAATTCAAGATAGACTTGCAGAGAAATATGACTCGCATCTTGCTGTTTCTGAGAAATGGAATTATAGAGCAGGGTTGATCTTGGTATGATTTCTTCTTTCACGACGAAGAATTAGATTGGCTAATGGAAAACTACAGGGAACCATTTCGGGCATTATGTGGTTTGGAGTATATGGTAACAATGCACTAGGATTCTGGCAAGGTGCACGACTTATTCGTGAAGGAACCACAAGTGTCGGTGGCGTTTTGACCACACTTATGTGTATGGTTCAAGCAAGTTATGCATATAACAACATCTCTCCTCATCTCCGAAGTATAGTCAGTGCTGTTGCTGCTTATGACAAGCTTCAAAGTGTTATTAATCGTGAGTCAAAAGTTGATCCGTGTTCAGATAGTGGTTTCAAACTTAAAGAAGTCTCTGGAGAGATTGAATTACGTGATATCAGATTTATTTACCCGTCTCGCCCTGATGTTGCCATTTTAAATAAATTTAATCTATTAGCTCCAGCTGGCAAAACACTTGCATTAGTGGGTTCATCAGGATCTGGAAAGTCTACGATTATAGGTCTTATCGAACGATTTTACCTTCCTCTGTGTGGTCAAGTTTTCCTTGATGGAGTTGATATATCTACTTTAAACGTTCGCTGGTTACGACAACAAATTGCACTTGTTCAACAACAACCTGTTCTTTTCGATGCTACAATTTTCGAAAATGTCGCTCAAGGTTTAATTGGTACTACTTATGAATATTCATCTACTGAAGAAAAATTAAAATTAGTGATCGAGGCTTGTACTCAAGCCAATGCGATGGTATTCATTAATGCTTTCCCTCTTGGTCTTAATACTGTTGTTGGCGAACGGGGATTTCTAATGTCTGGAGGTCAAAAGCAACGAATCGCAATTGCTCGCGCGATTGTTAGTAACCCAAAGGTACTTCTACTTGATGAAGCAACTTCTGCGCTTGATACAAAATCTGAAGGTATTGTTCAAGAAGCACTCGACAAAGCCTCAAAGAATCGAACGACGATAATTATTGCGCATAGACTTTCAACTATCAAAGATGCCGACTGTATTGTTGTTATGAAAAAGGGTATAATTACGGAAAGTGGAACTCATGACGAATTACTTACTAGACAAGGTGATTATTACGAGCTTGTGAATGCTCAAAAAATTGAACAGCAAATGAAGCAGCAAGTTAAAAATAAAACTGTAGAAACGGTTGGAGATATTCAAATATCTGATCTTGAAAAAGCAGCAAATGAAGCTGCTCATATTGCAATTTCGAAAACACTTACAAATACTTCGATTTCAAGCACTTTGGTCGATAATCAAGCTCAAACTGAAGTACTTCAAACTCCAAGTTATTCAACATGGGAACTCTTTAAATTTATTCTGCGCCTTAGTGAAGGATACAATGATTATAATGTATACGGTCTTATAATTTCAGTTTTCTCTGGTTTAGGATTCGTTGCCATGGGTTTATTTTTTGGTCGCTGCATGGAAGCGTTTCGTGCAATTCCAGATTACAGTTATATGACACAACAGATCAATTTATTTTCGGGGTTATTTTTAATGGTTGCGTTATTTTTGGGATTTTCATCAGTGATTACATCTGCTATTTTTGCTTACACTGCGCAAAAATTAGTTCGAAGAATTCGCTTGCTTTTATTCAGACAATTGATTAGACAAGATATCGCTTATTTTGATCGTGATGATGTATCAACTGGAATGCTTACTAGTGTTTTATCGCAAGATGCTCAAGCTGTTATGGTATGTTTTCCCTTTCCTCTCCTCTAGTTGGAGATTTATTAGCTTACAGATAATTTTATAGGATTGAGTGGACCTTCATTTGGTTCAATTTTAAATTCGGGAATGATTCTCATAGCAGGAGTTATTCTTAGTCTTTCAGTAGCTTGGAAACTTGCGTTGGTTTCGATTGCGTGTTTCCCAATTGTTGTCGGTAGTGGATATTTCAGATTCTATATTCTAGCTCAATTTCAAATTTTAGTCAAAGTATATAACGAGCGGTCAAGTTCTTATGCAACTGAAGCCGTTGCTGCTATTAATACAATTGCAACATTGACGCGCGAAGATGATGTAATGGCAAATTATCATATAATCACTCGTGAACAGATTGACAGTTCCAGAAAATCTACTCGTCGTTCAGCTTTGGGATATGGCCTTGCGCAGGGATTGCAATATCTTGTATTTTCTCTTGAATTTTGGTACGGTGGAACATTAATTAGACAGCGTGAGTACACTCTTTTCCAATTTTATGTGACATATATGGCTGCTGTACTCGGAGCAGTTTCAGCTGGTGCGTTATTTGCTTTTGCGCCGGATATGGGAAAAGCTAAAGCTGCTACTGCGAGTATTAAAAATATGCTCTCAATGCAACCTATAATTGACACATGGAGCAATAAAGGAGATTTTCCTACTGATGTTCGCGGAGATGTTGAATTTGAAGATGTTCATTTCAGATATCCTGCACGACCTCGAGTTCCAGTTTTAAGAGGCTTGAATTTAAAAATAAAACGTGGTCAATATGTCGCTTTAGTTGGATCTTCTGGTTGTGGGAAATCAACTACTATTGGTTTAATCGAATCGTTCTATCAACCTCTTTCGGGAAGAATCTTACTAGACGGTACAGATATCCAAACATACAATATTAACAAATATAGAGAACAGCTAGCGTTAGTTCAACAGGAACCTACACTTTATGATATGTCTATCCGTGAAAATATTGAATTAGGTACATCTCGTGCAGTCACCATTGAGGAGATAATCTCAGTCTGTAAACAAGCCAATATTCACGATTTTATAACTTCATTACCTGATAGCTATGAAACTCTTTGTGGTAATAAAGGGTCCCTTTTATCAGGAGGTCAAAAACAACGAATTGCAATCGCTCGTGCACTTATTCGTCAACCTAAAGTTTTACTTTTAGATGAAGCTACTTCTGCACTTGACTCTGAATCCGAAAAAGTCGTACAAGAAGCTCTTGATGCAGCGGCTAAAGGTCGAACTACAATAGCAATTGCGCATAGATTAAGTACAATTCAGAATGCTGATATGATTTATGTTTTTAATGGTGGAAAAGTTGTTGAGCAAGGTGGTCATCAGGAATTATTGGCGAAAAAAGGAGAATATTATGAACTTGTGCAGATGCAAACTTTAGACGAAGCTCAATAATTTATGAACTAGTTTTAATTATATTGAATCTCTGTTTTTTATAATTATACTTAATAGGTATACAAGTAAATTAATTATTTACAATCAAACGAAAATAAATATAATAGCAACAGCAAAAATAAAAGTTTTTTTTACCCAAGTTATTGAAAATCAAGTAAATGATTTTTATCGTCCACTTACCCAAAAAAAGAAAATAAATTAATTATGAATGCATGTACTAATTCAATCAACGACGACAACAACAATAACAAAAAAAAAAAAAAGGCACAACACATAGTTAATCCTAATGATCTTACGAAAGGAAAAAAAAACATAAAGCAGGCAAAGGTTATAGCTCCTCAGTTTCTGTATCGCACACATCCCCCCATCCACTTCCAACATCATATCAATATTTTCTTTAACCAATCGTTGATTCTCGTCCCCTGAAGGTTTTAAACAGTTTACCGCTTTTCAACTAAATAAAAATGCATACCAGCATAAGCAAAGACAATAAACGCTAAAAAGAATACAATAAGTCCGATAGCATCGCTCTTAAACGCGGTAGTATCAAATCCAAATGTACTTAATATAGTAGCACCTGGAACTTCAATTGAAAGTCCAAATTTGTACTCAATTAACGTTAAATAACGTACTTCATTGATTAACATAGCCTCGAATGCGTAGTGGAATATTGAAAAGTTTTGAATCCATAATGCACCTGCTGGAATAGAATCTTTGTTCAAAAACATACCGGCAAAAAGTAAACTAAATAGCATTACTAAAATTCCAACCAAACTAGCAACACCACTATCTTTGATCATCACGCCAATGAAAAGACATATAGCTGCTGAGGAAAGATTGAATAAAATCAAAATAAAGAGAAACTTAAGCATTCCATATGATTCAAAATTCAATCCAACCAAAGGATATATAATCAATCCAAGAAGTAGTGGAGGGAACACGCGTAATGGTATAATATCAAAAACAACTTTTGAAGCAAAGTATGAAATTGGAACGTAAAATCCATTTGCGCGTTCGCGAACAAATATTTGACGTTCAGAAGCAAATATATGCAGGGTTGTAAGTGTACTGAAACCAAAGAGTGTTAACAGGAAAAAAAATAATCCAAGTCGATTTTGGAATCCTGAAATATCATTCACAATGTCATAGTACAAATAACCGACCAATGCTATTAATAAAAATTAGAATTTGAAGAAAAATTAACCAAATATCAATAAACCAACATACCAGAAAGAACTAACGCAATACCGTAATGCGTCAACAGTAACATTGGATTTCGATATAAATTTTTAAAAGTCCGTCCAGAGAGAATCACAAATTGCTGGAAAACACTAATCTTTTGAGAATCATACAAAAATGAAGGAATTTCATCCGTACTTTCACTAGAAGCATGTAAACTTTGTTCTATTTCTGAGATAATATTGTTTGAAATTTCGGACTTTTTGTATTCGCGGACGATATCTGCTAAATCAGGCGACGTGGAAATTTCGGCAGTAGTAGTCGTAGCTTCTACGCCTTCTGCGGGATCACTCTCTACATGACCATTTTCAAGAAGAGAATGATTTTGTTCACCAGCTTCCCTTGTTGATAAAGGAATTAATTCACCTTCCTCATCAGCATTCTCAGAAATAGTTGATGAGCTCGAACTTGAAGTAGTCGAGAGAGTGATATCATGGTACGAATGACCATTTGCACGACTAGTTTTGGAAGCCATCATAGTAAGATCAATCAAGAAATCAGCCAAGTTAAATCCAGGAGGACAGTCGTATCCAATGTCAGCAAAGTAAGATTGACAGTCTCCTTGAACACCAGAGTATACAACTTCACCATGAGAAAGTAACAAAAGTCTATCAAATAGAGCAACAATGTTGGACCGGGGCTGATGAATGGTGAACAAAACGGTTCGTTTATAGCTTTTCGCAAGAGTTTTCAAGCAGTCAATCACATTGAAGGCGTTGAACGAATCGAGACCGGAAGTAGGTTCATCTAAGAATATGATCGATGGACTTGTAACTAATTCACAAGCAATAGCCACTCGACGTTTTTCACCGCCAGAAATTCCACGACGCCCTTCCCATCCAATGATTTGATCTTTAATATCCATAATCCCAAGTTCATTCATAGTTTCAAGAACTCTTAATCTCTTCGCGTTATTCGACATTGACTTTGGTAATCTCAAAAGTGCAGAATTCAAAATTGTCTCGTAAACAGTCAATGTTGGCATAAGTGCATCCTCTTGATCAACGAATCCAATAATACTCTTGAATTGATTCTCAGTTACACTATACCCATTAACCAAAATTTGACCATCAACGCGACCATCTTTATTTTTATGCGCAAGAATATCTAAAAGTGAAGTTTTTCCCGCACCTGATGCACCCATAATTGCCATAATTTCACCAGGATGAACAACACCCTGAACACCTCTCAAAATTGTTTTATCATGAACTGTGTATGAAGTGTTTCTAAACAATAAAGTAGTAGGAGTGTGGCCAGCCATGAGTTTATAGGATTCGTCGTCAGTAGGTAATTTTGCACTATTCGTTAAATCCTGTAATTTCCGAACAGCGAATAAAACTCCAACTGCAACAACAGCAAGAAAACCTAATATAGAAAGAATTCCAAATACCAAGACTTTCTTATTCAATTTCTTTTTAGGAACTTCATAACCTGGAATTTCACTATAATGCATACATTCACCGCTATCGCATTGCAGAGTAATTGATTCATCACCAAAAACAGACTGAATTAAGTCATCCATAGCGGGTTCGGAGAAATCACAAGAATCCGAAGCCGAATCGCATGAGAAATATCCAGGGCCGGCAATTGCTTCAGTAAGGAAATCTGTAATATCAATAGATCCATCGGCGCCGCAAAGCATACGATCCGGGATACAAGCACATTCAATGTTCGGGCAAGAATACATAGTTTTATTCGTATCAGAAGTTGACTCTGACGTCAAGTTAGACAAGTCATTGGAGAGAATTAATCGAGGAAGAAACTAACCTGTACTAAACTCGCAATCGCTCAATTGGCAATAGAAACTTTCAACCTCGGCAATCCAAACTAAACAACAAAGAAATTAGAAAACCAAAAACAAAAGTTTTCAAAAAATCATAAAGACCGCAACGTGCATTGAAAGTCGCAGACCTCGGAAGTTCGATTGCAAGTAAAAGTAACCTGTGGCAAATCACCAGCCAAAATATCCAAAATCTTTCGATCTATATTACACAAGTGTTAAATTCTCACTTCACCAATTACAGATTTCAGAAGTACGGTAGCTTACTGGTAACATTGCACATTTGAAAGTTCTGAGTGACAGTCATGCCTCCTTTGTAGCACGCACCGCCGGTGCCATCAGGCATGAAAGCATTACAAGCATCGTCGCTTTGGCAGACTAAGTTATCAATTTTAGCTCCTCATTTTCCCTAAAAATGCAAACAAAGCATTACAAGATAATTTACCATTGCAATTAATTCCCTCCCATCCATCTGAGCATGCACAAGAAGGTCCATCGCGAGGCATACGGTCGCGACCATCAGCCAACGATCCACAGACTAGATTTCACATTAGTTTTTTAGAGCCAATGTGCTTCAAAATACTTCATGAACTCTCCACATACCAGGATCAATGCAGTCGGGACCACCGAATCCAGCGGGACAGTCACACAGACCGTCATATGGTCGACAATCGGCGAATTGATTGCATTGATGGGCAGGCAACATGCAATTAAAACTGTCCAAATGCAGTCAGTTAGCACGTGCCACAGATGGTAAATGGCCGCTAAACAAGACAATAATTCATAAACTGATTATTTGGAGGACATTACCATTCATCTGGAGCAGTCGTGTGTGGATCCTTGTGACTGAATAGCATCGACATGTCGAACGAGCTGTTGTGCTGCGAGGCTGCGACGGCGGCGCAGCAGCGGACAAACAGCAGCAACGCCGCCACGCACAGCAGCAAACTGGATCTTCGGCCAGCCATCAATTTGATTTCAGAGAGAACAAAGGATACGATTGAGCAGAAGTATAGGCAAGCAGCCAGTCTCGGGGTTGAACAGACGGCGGCGAGACGATAAGATAAGCGGCGAGGTGGAGAACTTGTTGTGAAAGAGAGGACACGGGCGCAATTACACTGCTCGCAAGAACATTCACGAGAAGCAAATAAACACACGCAAACACGCAAATAACTCAAATATACACAAATACAACAAAGTCCTGCGTTTGAGCTTTCTGTGGTAGCAAATAACAAATGTGTGCACTTTATTGTGTGGCCTTGCTCCAGGCCGAGTCTTTGTCTGCTGGGCCAACACCCAAACCCGGTGAGCCGCTCGGGTCGGCCTGCTCATCACTGGGTCAGCTGACCCAATGATCCCCGGGATCTTTTTCCATATCTACACCAATTTTACTGTTGTATCGTTTTATTCAATATATTATCGATAAAACTATCAAGATATGCACCATCTAACAAAAACTCATTCAATCAACAGGTAAACAGGCTAGTTCAATCATAAGGAGCTAGAACGAAAGCGGACCGGCCACTTTCTGCTAGCTTCCCTATACCCCACTTTATTAAGAAGCCCACAACAACCGTCGACCCATCATCCTACCTATTCAGTATTATTTCTCTATTTAGTTCTTGAAAGTGTAGTTCTCGTCAGTGATTCTTCCACGGAGAACAGGAATCTCCGTTCCCTTGATGTAAACATCCTCAAACAAGATATCAGGGCTGGCATCTGGGGGAGGTGCAGCCTCGGCCTCAACGACCTCGTGTTCGACGTAGGCACGGATCTCCTTGTCGACAGTCTTGAGCTCAGACTCGGTGGCAACTCCCCAGTTGACGAGTCTGTCACGAAGTCCGGTAACGGGGTCGTGGGTAGAACGCATACGCTGAATCTCCTCACGGGTCTATACCTTTAAGTTAGCTCGATTCCGATCAACCACACCTCACAATGTAAACAGATTCAACATACTCTGTAAGTGGTACCAGGATCAGACATAGAGTGACCACCATAACGGTAGGTAGAGTACTCCATAACCAAAGGACCATTGCCAGTAGTGGTAAACTCCTTGGCGAATCCAGACGCTAACTTAACAGCAAGAACATCCATACCGTCGACCTTCAATCCAGGAATGTACTGACCACGCTTGTGGTACTCAGTCAAAGCAGAGGATCTGGCAGCAGAGGTACCCATACCATACTTGTTGTTCTCGCAAGCGAAAACGCAGGGAAGCTTCCACAACTTGGCCATGTTGTAGGCTTCGAAGACCTGGCCCTGGTTAGCAGCGCCATCACCGTACAAGGCAAAAGTTGTGTGGGGAAGACCCTGATAGTGCTTAGCAAAAGCAAGACCAGCACCGACAGGAACCTGAGCTCCGACAATTCCGTTACCGCCAAAGAAGTTGGGAGCAAAGATATGCATGGAGCCACCTACAATTGTTCAATTAATACCTCCATACTCGTATCTCGAGCAACGGCATATATGCATACCCTTTCCGAAAGAAGCGCCCTCACGACGGCCCATAAGCTCAGCAAGAATCTTCTTGACTGAAGCACCGCGCATGTACGCGAAACCGTGGCAACGGTAGGCAGTAATAACCTGATCATCAGGAGTGATAGCATGCTCTATACCAACTGCAATAGCCTCCTCACCAATAGAAAGATGGCTAGATTAAATTGTTAGAACGCTTATAAAAAAAGGTCATATTAACGTCTTAGTATATGCCAAACCATACCAGCTAGAATGAGATTAAGTTAGCACTGAACACCCGTCTTACAACAGAAAAGCAAAAAAATAAAACATACAATCCACGAATCTTCTTAGCCTTGTACAGAGCATCGGCAGCAGTCTCCATTCGACTATAAAAAAGCAGATCAGAAATTAGAACATCATCTTGGCCATCCCACTATCAAACGGATGTCGTCGGACATACCGAACAGTGACCATATCCTTGTACATCTGAATTAACTCGGCCTTGGTGGTGGTCAATTCATAGTTGGGCATTTCAAGCTCATAAAGATCAAACGACTCGGCGGGAAGAGTGATTGTGAAAGGAGCATCCATTTCCTGTAAATCAAAAAATTAGCCCACTTGCATTGCAAATCTCCGAAAACGCGACGCGACAATACAGTCGATTGAGCGCTTCAATTTGCTTATAGATCAAAATAGAGAATTGCGTAAAGTCTTCTAAACACAAATACAAGAAGAATTTACAAATTCCTCGCATCTCGGAATAATAATAATAATAATAACACACCTCAGGCATATGAGATACGACCGCCTCGGTCGCCAGCGAGCGAGCAGCAAACGGACGCGCCAAAGCTCTCGATCCGGTCGAGGCCACACGAACCGACTTCAGAACGGTTGACAACATCTTCAAAGTATTAATTGAGTACGAAGAAAGTAGATAAAGTGAGAAATGATGTTGGTAGTTGTGGGTGGTTCAAAAGAGAGAAAAGAGAAGTTCGGGTGCGGAGGAAACACTGTTCTGAGCCCTACGCCCAAACGCAGCGCTCAGCACGCGGAACAATTGTGCAATGCACATAACGTTACGCACTTATACCATATATAACGTGACACGGCCAATCAGTGCGAGGTCCCGGATGCGAGTATTTGTGGGTGCGTCGGCTCAATGGTGGGGAACATTTTCGATTCCACACAACGTGGCTTCTGCATACATTTAACTGGAAATAATGAATTTTGTAATTGTTATAGTGCGCTCTATTGCTTTATTTACAAATTTCTCTCATCTTTATCGCGTCTTGCTTCAGGCATACTTCTAAATGTGGGGGTGGAGGGTGGGGGGGGGGGGGGAGGCTTCAAAAAAACACGAGGGCTCACGACCTGACAAGACAACAACCATCCAGAACTATACACCTAGCAAAATCGTGCATATAATGCAAAAGCAAACTCCAAACTCCCTCAAATCAAAGAAATTTTAATATAGCAATCAGGCTTATGAATCTGCCTTTTGCGGCTTGGCAGGTAGCGCAGCTACTACAACCTGCTTTAAACTCCTTGCCTCTGCATCAGCAACATAAACGCCTCTTCTAGACGGTCGTAACATGCTATGTGCTTCCCATGGAGCAAATTCAAGAAATCTCGAGAGGTTGATAGGAACACACAGTCCCATCGGATCACCCATTACTGAAACCGTACATTCCCATCCATATTCATCAACCATTTCAAGACCGCTTGGGGTAGATGAAATCAAACAAATAACATAAAATGCAGTGCCTTTCAGAGACCACACTTGTGATGAATGTGCTATATGCATGATTGTTTTTACGATATTAGTTTCTTCTAAAAACTTAATACCTAACTTCATAGATGATATGGTTCCAACTGCCCATAAACATGCCTTTAATTTCATTAAAACATCAGAATCAAATTCCTCATCTGCGTTTTGTTGAATGTATTCGCAAAATATTCTCACATGATCTGTTTGCTTTAAAAGTTTACTGCCTTCGACAGTTCTAACGAGTTCACTGTAAAAATGTGGAGGAAGTGTAACATCTCCATTGACCGGTCCTTTTCTTGTTAAAAGTGACATTGCGAGTTGCCGTTCGACAACATTCACATACATTTCATTTCCAGAATCGAACCACTCCTTCATTTGTTGTTCAACATAATCCAATCCCTTTAAGAACTTGAATCCATGTGAAGTTGATAAAAATCTCAATAGTAATGGTGATATTGAATCTGTCAAATAAGCTATATCGGGTAAACATTCTACTACGCAATCTGAAGTACGACTCACATTGCATGCATCTCCAAGTACTTTAACAGCTAAATCGCAAACTTCAGGATCGACGTCGTAAAGTTGTTCAACAAGTAGCTGTACCGCCCAGTCATGGACATTATCATCATCTTCCACTAGCAAACCTCCAACAAATTTTGTAGCAAATAACCGAACATCTTTTTCACCCGTAGTCAAAACTTTTGCAAGAAGGATTCTTGGATGTCCTTCAAGATGATAATCTAAACTTGAAATGAGCGCAATAGTTAAATCCTTTCGAGATGATAATTCTGACAAATGATAAAACATATTAAACATTCTCCATCGTTCAATCATCATTACTCCATTAGGATCTGAACTAAGCGTTCCAAGTAGTGTAAAATATCCATAACTAAGCGTCGACTCCAACCTCTGTTTTGAAAAAAGCGGCTCAGTTGAAGTAATCCCACTCATTGGATCCAGCTGTGCCATACACTCCGCAATCTGTCGTAGTAGCTTATTCTCTGCTAGATATTTAACACCTTCTGGATTTGCTAGTAATGTTTTGACCAGTACACTTCCGGCTTTAACATATCTTTGAGTTGATATTGATTTCCTCACTTCTGAAAATCTATATTTAAATGGTCTATAAAACGACATTAATCGTTTCATAAATTTTGTAGCTCGGATTGCTTCATCTAATCTTTTAGGATTCATCAAAGGACCTTGCATAATCTCAATTAAAGTATCCCAGTTCCATTTCGAGAAATTCTTAGTACTCAGCACATTTGTTTCCAACAACAAACTTCGAAAATAAGTATCATCAAGATGTAATCCTAACCTCAATTTTTTCAATTCAGATCTTTTTGATTCTTTTCCTGGTGGTACTCCATCACCTCTAGTTTGTAATGCTAAATCAGGAAACGAATGGTATAAAGTTTTTGTTATCCTATCAATTTGAAATATTGCAGAACTTGCAGAAAATCTATCTGCTGATCCGAATTCTGACGCAGTTGTAAATAAACCTCCTAAAACTTGTGTTTTAATAGCATATCTTTGTGGCAATATTTTTGCTGATAGACTAATGATTTCGCCCAATAATAATGTGGCTTTTCGAGTATTTTTCGCATCAAGATTATCTTCAATCACTGAAAATAGAAACTTCATTAAATCAGCTTCAATAAAAAGTGCAAGTAATAATGCAACATATTTATCTGTTAACGATCGGCTTTGGTTTTGCATTTCTTTGCGAACTGAGGCTTCTTCACTCGTGCTTTGAACAAAATCTAAATTTTCACGGCGTCAGAATGAGAATTCTATAGTACTACAGAATTTGACGTACCAATCATTTTCTGGCCAGCTAGAAATGGCGCTGACCAAGCAGGTGATTTTATGTTGAAAATCTCAAAAAATAAATCCATCATGATATCCTTCAATCAAAAGTCAGCTCGAGTAATTTTTTCTACTATTAGAATTTCACGTACCCTTAAATCCGGAAGCGGGAGTCTTAAAACTTGAACAAAAGCATTGATCGATCTGAAATTGAACATGCACATATAAAACAATCCCGGCCAGCTTTTAAGCATTAATATTATAACTCTTGCACAACTTTTAACTTTAGCTTCATCCACATGTTCTTGTTCTTGTAATTCTGTTAATGGTGCAAAAACTACATCCAAGTCGTGGCCTGCCCAGACATATTTTCGCGTATCTGGTTTATCTAAAAGTTGCATGAATGCTAGTGAGATTCCTTCGGAAAGTTCATATGGACCATTTGCTTGACATTGCGCAAGCACTTTCACACCTCCTGCTGCATTAACTTTACCAGGCGCCAATAATACTACCAAATCATTAATTTTTATTCTCTTTTTCTCAGGAAAATGATGCTCAACTTACGCAGTTCAGCCAGTGTTTCAAGTGCAATAGTTCGTAATCGATCTGTTGGCTGTTCTGATACAGCAACCAAAGCACAAATGACACCCAGAGAAAGCTCATTTACTCCCTGAGGGATATCAAAATACCCCCGAATAAATTTGATTGCTTGTTCTCTTTCAACATTAAACTTTTCATCTTTTGCAAGTGATCTGGGTTTCAAAGTCAGACGTCTGACTTGTGGTTGTTAAACAATAATAGATACTTACTTCACAACGAAGGAATCTGTGCGTAGACCTATAATTGCTTTTAGAGATTGTATATCAAATATCGCGTACCTAGCAGTCCGATATCCAGTTGCAACAACCTCTTTAGCCGGATGTAGCAATAATTTTTGCACCCTGCGAAAGTAATTAGCATTCTTCTTCCAATTCAGAATAAATAATAAAAAATACCTACCGCCGGCCAAATACACTTAAAACGAGCTCCCTTTTCAAATTCGGATGCCGCTGTAGTAAGGACACTAGTTCATTTGTCTTTGAAACTAAAAATAGCGGTGACCGATCGGGCTCTTCTAATGATTGAAGGATGTCCCCTAATGCCCAGGTAGGACTTGAAGGACTATTCGGCGATTCTATTAAACATTAAATTAGCCTGATAGGTATTTATACCGCGTATCGTCGTTGTCAAGAAGTACCTTCGTCATCATAAGTTGCTGTTGGAATAGCATCAAGATCAGTTCTGATTGGATCAAGATTGATCATTTGAGATCGTTCACGGTCACTTTTAAAGTATCAAAATTCAAGATAATAAAAGCTGAAATACTGTAAATCAATCCCACTTCAACGCAGCCCACAAGCAATGACTTCTCGTCAGCTACAATTTTTTTTCTGCCCAAGTAACAAATATAACTTTCACCACCCCCGTAGCGGGCGCGCAATCCAAAAAAAATGTAATAAGAGAAAGAACAAAGAAAACAAAGTCAACTTTAAATATAAGAAGAATATAGGAATAAAAGTAATCAGAAAAAGTTCCGTATACCCAACTTATTTGAATAACTATTAATCTTGCCCAACATAAACGGAAGATCGACTTCTGAAATCGGGATTTTGTTTTCCGTGATTTATGTTTTGCTGGACAGAAATATCGAGATAAGATAAAGTGTTTTGAATACTCGAATTGGACCTGAAACTTCAATAATAAATTTTCAATCCTCTGTTACAGTATCAATTCAAGCTATTTCAGACGTGAAATATTTGACCTGATTTAATCTCAAATACCTATTTAAATATGGATCAAAAATTGCCAAAGATCGGAAGCCAGTGTAAGTGTACTCTTCACGTATTCGCAAAGATTATTAAGACTCCGCAAATCATTTAAAGTTTGAAGACACGTGCAGACTTGAAATATCCCCATTAAAAAATTCAAGTAAATTGTAATAAAGAAAATAAACAACAAAGGTCATTGTGAAATAAATCAACAACAACCACTTAAAATATTTAATAATTTCATACTGATAAAAAGCATCGAAAATGAGTGTTAAACGGAAACAGCCTCCAGATCCAATTTCAGAACCTAAGCGAAGAACAGTTTATCGTCCGGTTCTTGATAATCCTCTGGTCAAAATTTCCTGGTGAGTTTTAACTGATTTTATTCATAGAGAGACATGGGAAATTGATAGTGTGTTTTATATAGGCCGGATATATCTGCAGATGAAGGCCAATTATACCTCGATTTACTATGCAGGTTAGTGAACGCCTTTGTTGATTTAAACACTAGTCAAAGCATTAATCGTTTTTTTTAGTATACTCCAACCTATAAAGCCATACATAATCAACAAATCATATTCTAAACAGTCAGTCGAAAACACTAAGACTTCTCGACCAAACGCTCTTTCTCATCTTACGCTGGGTTTAAATAAATCGACAAAAGCACTCGAATCACAAACTTCAGAAATATTTATTCCATCTTCATTTATTCCACATAATCACACAAATACTCTGCGGAAAAAGAAAATTAAAGATCCAATGGTAGCTTTATTCATTGCACGACATGACATTTCTCCTGCTATTTTATTATCACATTTCCCAATGGCTTCTATAACTGCCTCGCCACGAGTAAAATTGATTCAACTCCCCCGAGCTTCAATCGCTGCACTATCAGAAGCTTCAGGGATTCCTGATTTGGGAATAGTGGGCGTTAGATCAAAATGTCCTGGAGCAGAAATGATGTTTAAGGCATTAGAGAAAGTGGATTATGTGCATGCGCCATGGGGAGGCTACGACGATGACGATGAGATGAAAAATGGCAAGTACAAGGAATTAAATATCAAACAGGTTGTCACTAGTATGCCGATTGTTGCAAAGAAGCAAGAAAAATCAAAGCAGGAAAATAATACAGGAAAATAACCAAAAAAAAAAATGGCAAATGGACTACTTGGTTTTGGAATTCATTGAAATTGTATGTGTATCTAATCGTCTCGAAATATGTATGAAACTCCACAATCTATCTAAGCAGAGGTAGGAGTGAAAGTCCAGGACTCTTCAGTCTTGAAAGGAACACCGAGTTCCAGCAGAGTGCCGAAAGCTTTGCTGAAATCCTCAAAGAAAACATCATTGTCATTAGCGTACTTCTCAACGTACTTCTTAAAGTTCTTGTCCTTGACAAGAGCCATATCGGCAGGAAGCATCATAAGGCTCTTGGTATTGTTGTCCTCGTACTGCTTAGGACCGTTCCACTTCTTCCAGTGCCACTTCTCGTTAAGCAAGAGCTTGTAGAAGTCATTGGTCATGTAAGTGGGAGCGAAAGTCCAGGGGCCATCGAAACCAGAGCGGTCGGTGTGGCAGCGACCAAGGGCATGGGCACCAATCAAGGCGACAATCTCCTGGTCATTGAATCCTATATAATTGTGTTAGAAACTGTGTGGATGTCGCCCAGCAGATGATCTATGAAACTTACCCATGCGGTAGAAAATGTTGCGAATGTGGTCAGATCCTTGGGAAGCATCAGGCAATCTACCGTCGGGAGTGCAAGCGGCTAGACAGAAGAAGAAAAGAGCAGTTAGAATTGCCCTCAAGCAAGATTTAGACCAGATCAATTGCACACCACCGCGCCAAACCATATCACGTGACGAATCAGACCATACTGATAGCACAGACACGAATGGGATGCGATATGATCTGGCTATAGTAGCGGCACGAGAAAATGATAGAAGACTTACAAGCATCAGCATCGGCACGACCAGGACGCCACTTGATAGTGGGGCCACCCATTTCCTGGACGGCGCAGACACCACCGAGGGTCCAGAGATCAGAGTAGGAGATCCAAGGATACTTGGCTTTGATGGGCTCGAGACGGTCACGCGCGGCTTTCTATAAACGAAAAGAGTTAAAAATGATTCAAACGAGAAGATCGATTGTGAGGAAGTGGACATACGAGGCCAGCATTAGCACCCTAGAGTGAAATGGAGTTAGTAGAGAACAGTGACGAATAAATTGACTCGCAAATTTTTAAACAAAAAAAAAAAACGAAAAAGAATAAAAGCAAGTGCACAATCAGATCAATGTACTTACGTGAGAAGACTCGGGATCGAATCTGTAAAATTGGGTAAAAGTGGTTAGCACGGGATTCAATGCATGATTCCAACAGAACAGATAGGGATATACCTCATGGTAGCACCATTGGAACCGCCAGTCTTGGTGTTGATGTCGTAGGTGCCGGACGCGTGCCAGGCGAGGCGAATGAGAACGGGGCCGTAAGAGCCGTCGTCGTAATCGTTGTCTTCGAGTGAGTCGGCGATGTCAGCATAGACCTTCTTGTAGTCTTCGTAGGAGGGCTCAAAGGGCTTAGCGACGGCAGCTGGGACAGGTGCGCCGGAGGAGTACCAGTAGTATCCTCCAGCGGCGAGAGCAGCGACGACGGCAGCAATAAGCACACCGTTTCCAGAGGACTTTGGTGGCTCTGATTTGGGGGTGGGTTCTGGAGCGGCAGTTTCCTTTGGAGGCTCAGTTGCGTAGAGACGACGGGCAACAATGGGACGAACAGCAGCAGCGCGAGCAGCTCTGGGAGCAAGCTGACGAGCAGCGCGGACAGAGGCGCGGGCTAAGGACATTGCTGTGATAGTAAAGTGCTTGGAAGGCGAAGAAGAAGAGATTTGGTAGAAGCAGAAGAAGAAGAAGAAGAAGAAGAAGAGGCAGAGGAGGAGTCAGGGCGGTAGTTATATGTTCGCCTCTGTTCGGGCTCAGGCGGGGTTCACTCGCTCACGCTCTATAACGAGCCGCACCACATCATGGGGCGCCAGCCTTATTATTCACTCGCTGTGATTGGTCTACAGCTGCCGACGCGGCTTCCACTGCGTTCGCCCCTGCGCAAAGGATGTAAACAATGTTCTGGAAAACCTGTTTGCTGGACCGGATCCTGTTGCTCGTTGCTCAGAATCCGGTATTTGCTGGTCAGAGTCGCGCAGTAAAGAAAACAAAACCTGCGACACAGAGCTGGTCGAATTGGTAACTTCAATAACAAATCGCAGTCGATCTGGCCCGCATCCGGATTACAAATGTGTTTTTGCTTTCATTCCCTTTTAACGCGTTTGAGGACGTTTCTCTTCGTTATTAAGAATCAATTCTGAAAGACAAATAAAAACTCTGTTTAAAAAAGACTGTATGACTGAGCGTAGAACATCAACAACAGAGGGCGACTAACATATCCACCAAGCCTCTTTTGCTGCTTCGCTTTCCTCTACTTACATTCGCCCGTACAGCAACTAACTGCCCTCGATTCCGTGATTATGACGACGACTGCGGGACATAATGAATGTGTCTGTCGAGCTCAGATCTCCAATGTACGTAAGCATGGTTAGATACATTATGTAATTGGGGGCACGTGCAGCTGCTCATAAGTAGCCACTGCATTCAGCTCCTTCACAGTGCAAATAAAGTTGAGTACATTGAACAAATAGCTACGAGCGCCATCGAACTTTTCAGGAGTCTCTTCCCGCATCGCGAGAATCAACTCGATATACAACAATTGCAATCGATCTGTTACTCGCTGACTTTGATACTATTCTCACTTCTGCAGCAAGAGCGCTTGTTAAGTAGGAACATTTCTTGTGCTTAGTCAATTTGCATCGGTAGCCGGCATATATTCCTATTCACAATGCTGCGCTTCTCGACTTCCTCAGCGGCATCGGCTCTCACTCGCAGCTCTCTCATTGCGCAACCATTTCCTTCCCTCCTTCGCTCTCCTTTACTTTCTTCTATCTCAACAAAGCGTAGTGGCCTATCTGCTCTCTACACCCGTCCATTCTCATCTACTCGCTCCGCAAAATCTGATGCTGCCGCGACTCAACCACAATCTCCTCAATTGAGCTGGAACGAATTCCTCAAATACAGAACCTATCGTCGCGGATTCCAGCTTGCTTCTATGGGAGTCACTGGAATGATTGGTCTTGTTGTTGGTTGGGGCTATGTATCAACTATTCAAATTGATCCCACCCAGATGCTCTTTGGCTTTGATCCTTTACTCGTCATGGGTATTGGATTATTTGGTTTCACTGGCCTCTGCACACTCGCTGGCCCTCTTTTGGGAAATTTTATTTTCAATTTTATTATTTTAAGAGGAAAGCGGATACCTTTCCGCGTCGTGCGTGCCCTTTCTTTCTTTCTTGTTGTACATATAAGATCCATATCACTAACATCTCAAACAGAAAGAGGATCTCTTTTTACAACATGTCAAAAAGAACCGCGTCGATCCCTCGTATCAGTCATTTGCTAACCCTGTTCCCGATTATTATGGAGAAAAAATCACATCGTTACATGGTTATAGACGGTGGTTAAGAAACTGTGCTGCGTACAGAAAGAGAAGAGATGATTTCCTAAAAGTATAAATTGAAGTACAGATATGAAAAGTCATCCTAATTTTTTTTTTTGGTTTTTTTTTTTTTTTCTACAAGTCTTTTCTTCGGTCTTCCATTTTAGCTTGTCTTTAATCACAAAGAAAAAAAAATAATTGAAGTAAATATTTCTCTACTATGATCCTTCTTCGTTTCCGTACTGTTTGTATCTCTAGTATATTTCAATTTTTTGTCCTTTTGATTTTGTTTATCGTCGCTCGATTCTCTATTTGTCATTGTACTCGGAGTTTTCAACACCTCCATATATTTTACATACTCTATTCACCCATCAATAAAATCAGGTTTTGATCTTAGCATTTAATGACGAGCATACACTCTACCGCACCTCGACGCTACTTATTATCAAACAAAAGTTACATTGTATTACTAAGCAAATCTGCACTTTCGATTAATATGTGAAAAACTAGCCAGGTTTGACAAGCAAGAAGAAATCTAGTGTTTATACTTGATACTAACTTGAAAAAGCGTAAATAATAATTAATGCTCCCTTGTAAAAAAACAATCTTGATCAGATTTCCGTCATAAGCAAGAAGAACACGTTCGATGAATATTTCAAATATAGTTTCACTAATGATATCAATTCAATTTTCCAAAAAAAACGTTCAAAGATAAAATAAAAACTACCCGGTTCGTAAGAATAACTATAATACATATATAAAATAGAAGCCATGACAGAAGGAAAAAAAAATAAAATTTGGAGAACCAGCAAGGTCCTCTTATAACTTTGCTTCCAAGCGCTTCATAATAACCGCCATTCGTTTACTAACATCCCATTTTCCATCTCTCATAAATATTTCATGACACATATGAGCCACTTGAGCTGATACTGACGGTTTTCTTCCTTTCAGACTAGTTTCTGCTAAGTTGAATACTCCATTTGACCCACAAGATCGACATGTACGTGGCACACCAGCACTTGAGTTTTCAACCATTTGAGAAACACTTTCAATGACAAATTGTTCTTCTACTGACATTTCGCATTCATCAACTGCAGAGGTTTCAACTCCATGAATCCAGGCAATTAAAGACAGCATTGATTCCCAGAAACATAATACCTGTTCGATACTATCTGGCTTCTCTTCTGCTCTCATAAACCCTCGAACATACGGTAAAGAAAGGTATATGGCTTTATTAGCTTGAGTTGATCTTGTAAGAGTTCTTAATGCGAATTCGTCGACAACGGGATCAAGATATTCGCAAAGATTAGGATCGGAAAGCAATCCTCTAAAGAATGAAGTCACAGAGATACCACATCGTCGGATTTTAATAATATGTGCTAAAGATTCAATGGAGGCACGGCCTCGAGTATTGGGAAGTTTTAAAAGACACTTGATTAAATGATGAGTCAACCTATCAATTTGCTCAAATGATACCGTTCGAATATATTCTAATTCAATGCCTTGTGTGTTACTTCGTGACCCATCAGCTTTGGTAGATACGCCAGTGAAGTTCAAAACCTGATTTGTATCACCCAAATGCTGCATAACCATATGTAAAAGAACGGAGATTGCAAATTTGGAAAATTGCCGATCGGCTTTATCGATATCGTTGGAATTCATAGTCTGAGCACTGAATATCCTTACAACAGTCTCATCCGTAGTAAGCGGTTCATTAATTTCTGATAATAAACTTTGAAATTGACCTTTTGAATTAGAAAACCAGAGTTGATCACTCTCTGGTAATGGCAGTCCTAAATCCGTGAGTCGAATGACCATTCCTTGTCCATATGCTAAATTTAAATTCGACATAAATGTGAAGATTCCCCAATAAAGTCGATGATATCCCTCACGAGTGACCCAAGCGGACCAGCTGGATATATCACGACTCTTCCGCCTTTGAATTCCGTACGCACAGCATCGGCTAAGAAATGGAAGATCATTAAGAGCACACTCGATCATCTCCACATCACCACTCCAAGCATTAAACATACAAGCCAGAAGTTTAGCTTGTAACACCGGCAAATATTCATCTTCAGTAAATACAGATCGATCAACAGACATGAGTGCAATATAATCTCGACACTGCAAACATAGTGATCTAGCCTCCTCAGTATCAGCAACATAAACGGCGCCAATAGCTGCCATTACCAGCAATAATACGGCACCAGCCTTAGTGTCAACTGTGATCTCTCCAAGATTTCCACGCACAAAGTTAAATCTACAAAATGTAGAATGAATCAATGGAAGTTGCTGCCCGTATCCGATTTTAAAAATGATGATATAGGTATTAAGACGTTCAGTAGAAGGAAGTCGAGGCTGTTCAGCATCAGGGGAAATAGCAGACAAAATAGTAGCCAAGTTTGACCGGCAAGTATCGTCGAAGATGGCAATTTTGTTGATATCGCACATATCAAAGTCGATACCTTCAGTTAATACATCACTCCAAGGAGTATCTACATCCACACCAGACAGCGGGGACGAAGCGGAAGAGTCCCAGTCGTCATTCAGCGCTAGAGACCGCGATTCATCTTCGCCAGTTGAATCGCTGCGTTGCGAAGCTGGTGGAAAGTCTCTATCAAGATGTTGTTGCATAGACGCTAAGTCAGCACCGGTCAAGTCTATCGAGCGTAGAATAGCTGAACTGTTGGGCGAGAGAGGATTTGAGGGCGATGCACCAGTGACAAACTGAGAGATGTCAAACGAGGAGAACAGATCATTACCCATATCAAGATTGAGGATCGCATTGCTGTTTGCGTCGTTGGCGACAGCACTGGAGTTGAGAGATTCAGACTTGACTTCAGACACAAGCATCTGTAGGTTGTCCGCACTAGGGATATCCATAGCTATGCTGTCGAACAGGGCATTGCTATCGGCAGAAATGACAAAGTCCGCATCAAGTTCGGGGACGGCAGTGCTCTGGGAATCATCTGTGCTGTCGATGCTGAGGAATCTTTGGTACTCGTCTGCTTTGAGGTCTGCAGAGTTGTCGGGAAGCGTCGAGGGCGGCTTGGCTGTTAGGGGATCCGCAAGTGCGGGGTTGGTTTGAGATGGCTCTGTGGTGACGGTGGAAGGCTCCACTGAAGAAGTGTCCACAGCAGATGCCGCTACCGACCCTGAAGCAGAAGATGTAGACGATGAAGATGATGTAGATGATGTAGACGACGCGAGGGTGTTTGCACGAGCTCTTGCGGTGGCAGCGGAACATGTACGGATGTGTCGAACAAGCAGATCTCTAGATCGAGGAAAAATAGATTAGTTTATATGCTTCACAGCAGTAGCTCTGTGCCTCGACGGGCTGCGAAACAAGATGCATACTTTCTCGAGAAGGCAGTCTCGCAGGCGGCACACTCATAAGGCCTTTCCGAAGTGTGCGATCGCTCATGGCGGGTGAGGTGCTCTCCGCGCTTGAAAGCCGCCTGGCAGAACTTGCAGATGAACTGTTTGCGGGGTCGGCGAGGGCGCGGAGGCGGGGCGCCAAACTGCAGGACGCTCTGCATTGCGGCAAGAGATTTCTGATCGTTCGAGTCCATTGCGCGAGCGGGTGTCGAGACAGCTTCTTCGCGGGAAGAAGAGCAGAAGAGGAGGTTGTTAGTGCGCACCTCCGCCCGGGACTGCAGAAAGAGAGCCAAAATAAGTGCTACGGGCGATAGTATGACAGTGAATGTTATTCCGTGGACGAGCGAAGCCAGAGCCAAAGCTTAGTCCAGAATGACTAAGATTCAGAGGCAACTCACACACGAGTCACCACGAGTCACCGATGCGCAGTAGAAGCTTTCCGCGCGTGCGGGGGGATACGGCTTTAGGCTGATTTGGTTAATGTTTCCCCGGTCATCGAGCGACAAAGTAAAAAAAAAAAAAATAAGTGCATTAACTTAAACTACTCGCGTTCTACAACTACTCCAGTCCCAGCCGCGTTCGCACAACCTTTACCACATCGTATCCCAGCATCCACGGCTCAAACACTGTGTCCGACCACGGATTCGGATTTTTCAGGTCGTACGGCGGAATTTCTGTGCTCGCCGGCGCGACGTATCGCGCTGGGGTGGCAGTCCCCTTAGTCGCAGCCGTTTTCAGCGCCTTGTCACGTCGTTCCTGAGCCGGTCCGTTGTCGAGATGGTTGATGTAGCCCATGTCGCGCGATCCCTCCACGATACGCGTCGTGCGGGGCTTGCGCACAGATTCGTAGATAGAGAGCATCTCCGAGAGCCCGCTGGAGTCCTTCACCTGGTCGAGGCACTCTGCCAGAGTAATCGCGTCCTCCATCGCCATCGCAGCTCCCTGCGCGAGGAACGGCACCGTAGCATGCGCAGAGTCGCCCAGTAGAACAACTTTTCCTGACTTGCTTTGCCAGGTATCTAATTCCTTCAGATAGCACACTTTCCACTTCATAGCGGAAGGAACAAGTGAGATCATTTTGCGCACAACGGGATCCCATCCCTCGTATGTCTTGAGCATCTCCTCTGTGGTGGCGGGTATGTTCCACTCTCCGCGCACCTCGTTTCCAGCAGGATGAAGCATGACGATGTTGAAAATCTGACCATTTCTGATAGGATATGCCATGACATGGCAGCCAGGTCCAATCCAACTAGTCGCTCCGGGATTAGCCATCAGTGCTTCTAATTGAGGGTCACCAGCCATTTGCTCGGCAGTCAAAGTGCAGCGATAAGCTGACGAATCTGACTCAATAACCTCGTCTTTGAGATCGGGAAATAGCATATGGCGAATACCAGACTGAATGCCATCAGCAGCAATAACCAGGTCAGCGGTGTAAGTAGCAGCTTTGGTTCCAAGTGCACCGTTGCTTGTAGTGACGCTGGGAACAGACTCATCGACCGAGACCACTCGCGAGTCGACAATAATTTTTACGCCCACTTCCTGAGCGCGGGCGTGGAGGATCTTGTGGTAGTCCGCTCTATGGACCAGCCAATAGCTATAGCAAATACGTTAGCAAGCTCTCGCGGAAGGAAGTAGATTGGGGAAAGCATACGGTGAACCGTAAGCTTGCTCGACGTAAGGATTCAAAGCGGCAGGACCAAGGATCTCGCCAGTGTCATATTTAACCATGTTGATAGTGCTCGGCCAGACGACAACTTCCTTCATCTTGTCGTATACACCGAGAAGCTTGAGCACTGCTGTTGAATTTGGGGGAATCTGGATGCCAGCACCGATTTCGCCCAGTTTGGCGGCAGCCTCGAGAAGGACGACCGAGTGTCCGCGTGTGGCGAGGGCGATTGCGGCCGCGAGACCACCTAGGCCTGCGCCGACGACGACGATATTGAGCTTTGCATTTGTCATTGCGAGAAGGTGCTTCTGCTGCTGTTGTTGCTTGACGGTCACACCGGACGAGGCGGCGAAGGACTTTAAATACCGGCGTTTTGCGAACGCAGCCGGTGAACTTCTTATCCACGTCCTCGGAGAATCTGGGTCGGGTTGCAGTAAAACTAAGAATGCGTCTGCCCCACAAATCCACCAAACTACCCGGATTTATGCTCCAAAACGGCAATATCCATACAAGACCGCCGCGACGCAGCTGTTTGCCCCCCCAGCCTTCGCCTCAGCTCCTGCAGCATCCATCTACGGTGGCAGTGGCAGGCGTACGCACAGGCGGTAGCTAGCAGAGCTGCACATAGATGTGGACCGAAATTCGTAGTGTCCGGCCGAGTCGGCGAGTGGAGCGTCGGCAGTCCGGAGAAACTGCCCGCACAACTCCCAACCGACGGCAAAGTGTTATTACGCGCGGCAAAATAGTTTTCCATTGTGGTCGCAGCAGTCGCTTAGGCATTGCTGAGTCAGAACTATTGCACGTGCGCATCGATCCTGACGTCACACGCTCATTATCCCAATGTGTGCCGGCAAAGGTCAGTGATGGAGTGATTGAATCTCACGTTGCCTATATACCTCTGTCTACGCTACCTTCATCTCTTGTCGTGTTCGTGATATTGATACCATACCTCCTGCGCTTTTGGGCGTGCTCTGTTCTGCTGTTACTGCTCTTTCTATTCGCCGCAAGACCTTGCTACAGAGGTGTAGACCGCGACCCATTACTGGCCGGAGCTTAACGTGCTCCTCCTCTCCTTTATTACATGCTCCATAGTCGTGGGTTGACAAGTGTATGTAGCATATCAGTGTTTCTACGGAAGCCTTACACTTATCAGTATCACGGGTACTTACACATTTCAGATCTCAGTGCGCCCTCCACTTCTCAGGTATACCGGACACCATCATGTCGGACACCGGCACGTCGAACGCATCAAACACTAGCACGCCGAACAAATCGGCCACTGGTACAGGCTCCGACCCCCTCCGCTTTTTTCCCTACGAGCTTGGCCTTGAAATCTTCTCTTATCTTAGCTTTACTGATCTCATCTGTGCAACTGCCGTCTCCAAACACTGGTACAACTTTGTGCGCAGCGACAAGTGTTTGTGGAAGACAATTGATTTCTGCGACCGACCATCATTCCCTCTTTCATGCCTTTTGGAGTACAAGCGCATAGCTGGCTCCAGTTTGGAGACGCTAGCTGTTGGTGAGCTTGAGTCCGTCTCTAAGGCTAGTGAGATAACTTCGATCATCCTCCATCGTCAATGGCCGCTTGGCCTTCGCTGTCTTCACCTCGATTACGAAATACCCAGTCACCAGCTCTCGGTCACTTTCAGCCCTGAGCATTGGGAACTGTCTCAACTTTCTGAACTATCTCTCCATATCAAAAGTTCCCCTGGTTTTGTTCAATTGATAGCAAAGCATCCTCAGAAAAATTTGCGACGGCTGTCGTTTACAGCCGACTGGTTTGATATCTTCAATGACGTAATCGAGTATAGTATTCCTGAAGATTATTCTCAAATGCCACAGCTTGAATTCTTGCACATTGGCTCTGTGGATCCTCCTCACGAATTTACATATCGATCTCTGCTCTCACAGATGTTTGGAGTCGACAAACTTATTCATATTTCGCGAAACTGTCTATCGTCCTTGTTACGTCTGTTTCCAGGTCTTAATACGCTATCGATTACGCGAGTGATAAATTCTGATGGACAGTTTCCTATCGAACCTGATTTGGTGCATCATAACTTTTACGGCTTAAAGTTGGATCATCTGGAGAAATTACGAAAGCTGCGAGTTACATATTCTCTCCTTCCTCCAGTTGATGTATGCACCGACTGCTCAGATATTGAATTCAAAAATACGAATGCCGCGCTTGTTTCCCACTTGCCGAATACGCCACGACTCGGCATGACTGAAAACAAAGTGCAGAGATTCACCCGACTCGCGATTGGAAGCGTGCATCGGATTTCGAACGACATGATTCTGGAAACCTTATCTTCGGCTGACTGTTCATGCTTGACTTTTCTCGATCTCTCGACTATGCCAGACGCAGATTCCTCGGATTTGCCTTATTCCTCTGCTTCAACATTAATTTCGTATGATTGGCGAGACCTTCGTACATGCGAGACTCTATCAACTTCGCTTCTTCGAGCATGTCCTGCTCTTGAGCACTTAGTTCTTGGACATACGATTAGTGATAAAGCTTTGAACTCTTTTAATAGGTTCCCATTGTTGAAACACGTCCAAATCAAGAACAACTCTCTGATCACGCCGGGTGGAATATGGAGACTTGTTGGATATAATCTACATACACTTGCTTCTAGTGTAAGGCATGTCGAAGCAACATCATGCGAGAACATAACGTTTGAAGTGGCTGAAGGAATGGTGGAGACATTTCGAAGGAGAATTGGATATAGTGCTTTTGCAGATTTTAAGGTGACTGTTTAGGGTATTTTGTATAATTGGGTTGGGAAAGGTTATGGGTGATGACAGATAATGTAATAATTGAATAACAGAGAAGCAAATATTCAGCATGAGTGTAGGGGTTTGTGCGGACTGGTACAATCCGTAGAGCGCGCAAGTTTTCCGTGCCGATTCGGTATTAATCCCGCTCACAGATCTAGTTTACCCGAGCCGCGATTGTTCTCGGGGATCCCTCCCAGTGTACTTTTTACAGTATTTCTCGGAATTCTTCGCAAAAAACTTATCTGCTAAAGCGTACATTGAATTTGAAAAGACTAGAGTATCTATTCTCTCTTCCTGCTCTCTGCTCTCTGCGGGGAAACGCAATCATGTTCCGGGAGGAGGAGGGACCTCCGCGGAGTATTTTCCGCCAGTAGCCGCGAAGGATAAAAATGGAGCCGCGGAACTTACTCTATCGTTATCGCAGCCATTGCGCCGCAACTTCGCTCTAGAGCCGGGGCAACTGCAGAAAAACTATATCTATGCATTTATCAGTCATCTTGGAAAGCCATTGTTGAGAAGTAAGTGGGATTTCAGTGGAGTTTTGAGAATTTAAAAGACGGCTCCTTTGTTTAAAAAGAATCGAATCTTTTTTTTTTTTCTCTTTTAATTTCGCTTTGCGGCAAGGTTCAAATATATTCCGCTTCTCCGCTTCCCCGCACAGGCAGCTCACGTAATTTGACCGCGCAGTTTTTAAAGGTTCGTGAAAGCAGCAACACAAGATAAAATCCCTTTCCAAAGCAAGTTTTAACACACATAATAGTTTAGACGCACTTTTACAGAAATACGTCAAAATAAGTCTAGGAATGCGATATGGACTCTGAACCTAAAAACCGAGAAGCAGATGTAATCGTTGAAAATGATGCTCAAGGTCCTCATATTCGAAGCATGGGCGAGTTAGAAAAATGTGATACAGTAATCCTTGGAGACAGAGTAGATATTGACGAAGACGATGAAGAGGTGGCTACTTTACCGCCTCAATATGGATATCAAAGCCCTGACTCGGATGAATATATCATGAGTCCTCATGAACTGTATCCACCTGATAAAGGTTGGCGGGCTTGGATATGCGTTTTGGGAGCATTTTGTGGGACGATGTCTACTTTTGGATTTGTTAACGTAATGGGTCAGTTTTATCTCTATCGCTGTATCACGACAAACATCTTCTAACAATCGTGTATAGGTGTTTTCGAACAATATTACAAAGAGACATTACTTAAAGACTACTCTACTTCTCAGATTTCGTGGATTTCTTCTGTTCAGACATTCATCATGACTTTTGGCGCTTTATTTATTGGCCCTGCGTATGATGTTATTGGTCCTAAAAAATTAATGCTTCCAGGTTCTGTTATCATGGTTTTAGGTGTAATGATGACTTCACTATGTACCAAATATTGGCAGTTAATTCTTGCGCAGAGTCTTTGTACAAGTTTAGGCGCCACGGTTTTATTTAATCCTCTTCTCTCTGCTGTTAATGGATGGTTTGTTCGAAAGAGGGCTGCCGCTATGGGAATTACCACTGCTGGAGCATCAGCAGGTGGTGTTATCTTACCAATTTTATTTAGAAAGATAGAAGCTAGATCTGGTTTTGGTTGGGGTGTACGATCAATGGGTTTTTTTGTCTGGGGTCTTTCTATGATTACTTGTGCTACCGTCTCTACAAGGGTCAAGCCTCCTGGGAAAAGACATGTATCGCTGTACGATACTTATATTGCTCCATTTAAATGGCTTCCATTTTCTTTGACTGCATTCGGTGCATTTTGTATCATGTTGGGTGCATATGTCCCGGTCAATTATTTAAGTAGTTTCGGGCAAGCCAACGGCTTTTCCCCAGATTTAGCTTCCTATTTATCGTCAATTCTTAACGGTGCAAGTACATTTGGCCGTATTATTCCCGGAATTGTCGCTGATAAAATTGGGAAATACAATACATTTTCTATCGCAGCTCTATTAACCGGTACTTTAGCAGCTGCGTTCTGGATCCCAATTACAACTCATCCACAAATTATCGCATTTGCTGCTTTATACGGTTTCATCTCAGGTGCCGCATTAACAGTCTGGCAATCTGCTATAGGTGAAATCTCTCCAATGCGCGAAATCGGAGCTCGTTTAGGAATGGTAAACGCATTTACTGCATTCGCTACATTAATCGGAACTCCAATCGCTGGCGCCATTCAAGCTGATAATGGTGGAAAGTATTGGGGAATGGCTATTTTTACTGCTGCTAATATGATTGGAGGCGCGGCTTTTGCATTCTCGGCGCGTGTGTTACTTACTGGACCGGTCTTTTGGATTAAAAAGTAGTTGGCGGCAGTCAGATCTGGATTATGTTTATGCATTTATCAGTTTTTGCTTCGTTCCTCTTTTTTTTGTTTTTCTGTTTATTTTTGGGGGCTGGGTAATGATTAATATTAGCAGGTATATATAATAGATTAGAATAAATCTAAAACTTTACTTTGCATTTATAGTCATGATGCATTCATTTGAACTTCTCCCTTAACTATAAAAACCGATAAATCATGGTGTACCAGCGCTTGACGCCCACAGCTGCTCGTCGCAACCAGCAGCAGTTAACAGCAATTCGTCGGTGCGCACTCTTCCTTACTACTACTGATTGCAAACGCAGCTACAAGATCTACATTACATGTATTTGCAAATGTGAAGATCAGATTATAGTTTTACTCCCAAGTCCCCCTAAATACTACAAGCATGATGTCCAACCATATAAAAACCAGTCCCACAACTATCAGTAGCTTACAATTACAGAGAAAACTGGATATTTGTGAGAAAATAAGAGTCCGATGAAATTACAAGTAGTCATGTAACTACGTATGGGTAGTAAATAGTTGGATGCAGGTGAATGGCTTAAAAGACAATCTAGAGCGGTACATATCTATGAGACAAGTTTGTGTAGGTAATGAAAAGCATAGTGAGTTAGTACGAACTGTAGTGAAGCGATGGGATAAACGTCAAAAGTAGACGGTGACACAGGATCATCATCATCATCCTTCGCCCTTCATACTTCAAAATGATCACGAACATCCAAACGAGATAAACTCGGTTCGTATGTACTCTTTCTTTTTGGAGAGTACAGGCGCTTCACCCCTGTCTACCTATACAAAGCTTCAAAGAAGCTACTACACCAGCGCAAGACCTCATCCAGGAAGAACCAGATATATCTATCGGCTAATCGTGCTATGCTGACAAGATCTCCATCCTTAAAAACCGCTGCATCAGTGTGCATTGGCAGTTTTAGGACGCCTTCGCAAATCTCGCATACATTTCGAGAGGCGGAGGCTACTGGTCCGCCGGAGCGGAGACCCACCGATAGTCATCGAAACCGTTCAGGCTTGGGAGGCATGAGAATGGTTCATCATAGATAACGAGAGCGAGTATGACAAGTTACGAAAGCAGAAAGTAGTCACAGTAAAGTTTGCTGACGCGAAAAATTAGAAATGGGCCACGCAAAGTAGCTACCAAATACATACCAGAAACCAGAGACGCATGTATGTGCTGATGTCACCAAGGCTGTATGTTGATGTATGCCTCAAACCTTAGAACACAATACAGCAAAGGTAAGTGAAGATCCTGAGTATAGTGAAATAGAAGAGAGAGAAAGAGAAGACGGGCGGGAGCGGCCGATATATGAAAACGAGCGGCATCAAAACTGACGCGGACTTTGTAGACACGTTACTGTTTTTTGACTAGCGCCATTTTGATCCCATCGCGCGTTGAAGACAGTTATATATTACGTTCAAATCTCGTACTTTGGTTGCCTTTCTTGACCATAAGCACAAATGAATATGCATGACTTTTGGTGTAAAGATACTCTACGAGGTTTGTCTTTGCACTAGCAACAAAAACGTACGTATCTGTGGAGTAAGCAGCGCACAGTTCGTGCGTCAAATGCCATGGTTTAGCGTATTTTAAGCTGCCCTTGGCTTAGCCTCTTATGACCCAGATTACTAAAACTAAAAGGACGTTAAATGTAAATTTGGGTTTCTGTCTATACAAAATTGCTGAAACCACACAAAAAGCTTTTATGTAGCGCCTGACATCATTGTTGAAACAGAGATGGCATTCAAAGAGGGGGAGGAATATGAGTACTAGACTGGTTCAGCACAGTTAAATCGCTTTCCAGCAATAACGTCATTTTCAGTGCCAACATCAGCAAACAGTTGCCACGGCAGCGCTAGTAAATTTAAGCAATATTCGACCACAGAGTTCAAATTGGCAAGCATACTAGCACCTAATTTGTTTAATAGAATAGCTATTACAGAACATTCACTTCTATATCTATGCCCTGTTAATCCATCTAATTAATGCTAGCTGCAGTTTCAAAAGAATTTTTCGAGATCTTTTTAAAAGCAGTACTTTTTTGATATTTTCCTCCGTGCTAACCGTTGTCTTTTTATACTCTTATTTCTATAAGGGTTTTTAGACATAGTCCAAATCAAAGACATTCCAAATCAACAGTAATCAACGCCAGACATGCAACCTAAACTCTACATGTAGTCTTTCACATCCAGGGAGAATACACCACATTGACCAATAACAATTTAACGATTTCCAAATCCAAAAGCACAGATGTAATTTGGTATAATAGCAGCAATTGTAACTAGACACATGGCAGCTTGACAGACAATCCATTCGATGCTGAACTGGAAATCCAGGATATGATTCTGCATCGAGAATCAGAGTAAACAGTCGAACTGACAGAACAGAAACTTAAGAATAGCACATCATGATAATTCATAACTAACCAAAACATTTATACACGGACCATTACACGCCTACTCCATAGTCATAAAAGTATTTACTCCTATTATCGAAGTCCTGTGTCGAGTATAAGATGCTCAAACCATCAATCTATATAGGGTTCGGGTAGGGTTCAGAATTGTAGGGTTCGTTGAAGCAGGGCCGGAGAAGACTTGAAAGCTCTCGGGGCTTCGGTTCTTCTTCTTTTTCTTTTTCTTTTTTTGAATCTTTAAATCTCTTTTATTTAGCTAGAACTCACATCTGCCATCTTTCACAGAGAGGTGTGGGTGTGGACACTAGAGAGACATTAATATGCTCTTTTTTCGCTTTACCGTGAATGGAAGTTTTTCGTGCCCTGGCTCTTCTTTTAAAGCTGGAGCTGGGGTCTATTCGCGGCTACTTAGGAAGAAGATTGGTTTCCTCTTTCGGGTAGGTAATTGAAGTGGTGCAGACATACTGTATAACGTATCTATGTTGTTTTTGTTTACTGGTGGAAGTTTAATTGCATTGTAAATATTAAAAAAATAATCCACTCGCGCATTTCACATAAGAACATTTAAAAGCTGTTCTTAAGCTCACGAAGCTTTTTCATGACAGCTGTCCGATCGCTCTCACCAGTAGACTTGATAATTTGAGGGTCCTGAAAAATACCTCGTTAGTATAATAATCTTAAAAAGTTGCAAAACCAATTGGAAAACATACAGTGAGCATCATGAAAGGGTTGTAGGTTTTTTCGTCACCGATGGTGAATTTACCAGCAGTGACCTCGTTAGCCTTGGTGAAAGCCTCAAGTTTGGAAAGAGCTTCGTTAGAGAGAACGGATTTAGCAAACTTGACATTGGAAGCGGTGTACTCGTGTCCAGGCTAAAATCACGAGTTTCGTATTAGCTGATGCGAACAAACATGAAAAAAAAAAAAAAGTAATCTCTTTTTGGAAGCTTACGTAGACCTTGGTATCATCGGGAAGCGATCCGAGAATGGTGTTCAAAGCAGTATCCATCTCAGCGGGTGTACCCTCAAAGAACCTGCCAGATCCGCAGATAAACAAGGTGTCTCCAGTAAAGACAGCACGATCGTCACCATCCTCAAATAAATAACAGATCGAGTCCTGGGTGTGGCAAGGAGTGTGAAGAGCAGTAATTTTAATTGCGTCTCCGAGCTTGAAAGTTGATTTATTGTCAGGAGTTTTGGTGACGTGAGGGGAGTTGAAGCCAGCGATGATAGGAACCTTGGGGAAAGTGTTGTGCTATCGTCCATTAGTTTATATATAACGATTTAGTAATGTGCAGTTAAGTTGCCGCATACCAATTTCTGGTTACCGCCTGTTTCTTTTTGTTAATAGCGAACTTTTAGAAAGATTACAACTGTGGAAATTCGAATACGTACCAGAGTGATCGTAGTGATGGTGAGTGTTGACGATACCAGTAACGACGATCTCACCCTTGGCCTCGAGAGCTTTAATAGTAGGAAGAACCCTGTGCAGGAGACATATATCAGCTACCAATTAAACAAGACAAAGTTTCCACTTCAATCGAGCTATAACGTACTCTTCCGGCTCAGCGGGATCGATAATCAAGGTCTCCTTCGTAGCATCATCAGTGACGAGATAACAGAAGTTATCACCGGTACCCCAGCGCATTTTAATGTGTTGGATATGCATATTTCGTCGGGCCTGGTTAAAACCAAGTCAGCACTCAATTATAAGTTTAAAGTAGTTCTATACTTCTCAATTGACGTCGGCTATACAGTTGTTTTTATTGAACTGTCAAGTACACTAGTAAAAGTCCTTCCACGACCCCAGACCACTGCACCCACCAAAGCCGTCGCAACTGGTATCAAAAACCATCGAATTCGCATACCTGAAATCTGTAAGATGATGAAAATGATTGAAACCTGAGTTTTGATACTGTAGCGCGTTTAAGTGCTGTTGCTGCAATCATGTAGTATTGTAATCGCTCTGTGCTCTTTCCGAATCTTATCGCCGTCAGCGTTCTTTTTCCCGGGTCTTCAATTCGACCATTTTCTTCAGAGCCCTAACCCGATGTGTTTGTCTAAATTAATTTTAACTAAGAGAGAGAATAAGAGTATTCATTAAAACCATCATCATTGTATATTACAACTAATTAAATAAAGTACATAGAATTCAACTCATTGGCTTTTTTAACCCAGCACTATGCCATAGCTCTGTTAAAGCATATTCAAGCAGTCTCAGACGTTACAGAAGATTCATCATCGCGCTTTCTCTTGCGATTACTTTCCACGGTTTCTTCGCCTTCAGTTGTCGATTCTTTTGCGTTTTCTCCAGTTTTGACTGACGCAGTATTACGTTTTCTCCTTTTACCACCCGCACGAACGTCCTCGGAAGGATAGACCCTTGTTCCCCATAATACAAATCCACCTCCAGCTTTGGAAGTCATCAGTGGATGAGTTCGACCTGGGAAGACTTGATATTTTCGAGCTCGAGTTTCAAGAATTGTGGGTGCTAAAACACGTAGATCTGCCATTAAATCATGTGCAGTATTAACTAAAGGTTCTTTAGCTGAGTGATAGATGACAATTGGTCGTGAACCCGCCACGGCTGGGATTAACTTTTCCAATAATGTATTTGTTTCAAGGGAAGTTGCGAGGATAATACTAGAAGTAAAATTACTGTTAAAAAAAACTTATACTGTCGTGAAAGTAATTTTAGTTGATTAACTCACCCGTCATAGAATGCATTTTGGATTTGATCAAAAATTGTTGTTAGTTCTGCTTCGCGAGCAATTCGTCTATAATATTGTCCTCGACGCGAAGATTTCATATTGGCCAGGATTTCTTCAGATAGTACTTTCACAGCTATATTATATAATTTTTGTATTTAGTAAATCGCTTTATCAGATAATTAAAAAGTCCAGGAATAAACAACATACGCTCTTCTTCTTCTGGATAATATAGTTGAAGTAGGTTCATGACTTTGAGCATTCGATTTGATATCTCGTCGGGGAAATTCATGTATTTAATAATTTCAAAGTTTGGATGTTCATTTTCATGAATAAATAAAAGCGATCCTTCACCATCCATTCTTTCCATCATTGCACCAGTTACTAAACCACCAGTATCATCCACGACGATATAATTTCCACCAGGATGAATATTAGCTAAACTCATCATTAATCCTATACTTTCTGTAGTCATTTCTAAAATTCGATGATAGTCTTTTGATGAAAAATGTTCGATAAGTTCAGAGCTACCAATACTACAAGGAGTGAATCTTCGAAGGAATTTTTGCTGCTTCCGCCTTGTATATTTCTCTTTGCTATAAATGCTTTTCTTTTCAAATGCACCGTGTGATTTGATAACCTGTTCGATAATTCTTTCTCCCTTCTCAGTCTTCTTTAAATCTTCAATTTCTTTCATTGTCAATTTCTGAACTGAAGTATCATCTATAGTAGTTTCATTCGTATTGATCTTCACATCAGGAATTGGTGTTCTATCGCCATCTTCATCTTCCTCGACTCGATCATCATTAACATCTGACGAAGAAAACAACCCTTCAGATGAATAGATAACATCAACATGTTTATCATCTTTAATCTCGTATGTATATCCGAATGGCTTTCCAATAATATCATCTGCAAAGAAGGAACCAAATTTACCAACGTGAACTGTTGTATGAGGTACTAACTGAACAACTTTTAACATTAAAGACGGCAGTCGAATCAATACATAATGATTCGGCTGAATAATATCCTCATTCATTATTTCTAGATGAAACTTACTGTACAGCAAGTTTTCTTTGTCTATAAGAAAAAAGAAAAGCTATGTTTTATTTTCTGTATTTATTTAGGGAAGAAAAGTATTTAAATTTTTTTTGTGTTTTTTGTTGCAGAACGCCGCACGACCAAAAAATTTACTCCCAACGGATCATTTCGACATGTTACAATATCTATTTGATAAATATAATACGAAAATATTGAAACTACTCTGTGTGAACTTTTCTTTTTATCGAATAATAATTACAGTACTCTTAAAACCACCGAACAGAAAAAACAAAAAAAATAAAAAGGCATTTTCCAACCAGCCAAACTGTTTTATACACACCCTTTTCAGTCATCGAAATCATCGCCTCCGCCTCCGCCTCTGCGACGCTTTCCACCGCGACCTCCAGGCCCATCAGCTCCTCTTTTTTTACCATATTTGCTGAAATATTCTTTTTTATCTTTCTTTTCACGTTCTTTACGTTTTTGATCATTGTCAGCAAGTTTTCGCTCGAACACGGCTTTCCGCTCTTGTTTCTTTTCTTGCCGTTTACGATCCTTTTCGTTGCGTAGAGTCATGACTTTTTGTAACAGATCGCGTTTCTTCTTTTCATCACCGTCTAGCACAACAGCACGTTTAGCCATGTATGAATCTTTCTTTCGTGGTCTCATCATTGCAATTTGAGATTTGAATGGAAGTTCGGAACGAATTGCTTTAGGAACTCGAAGAGGGTTGAATCGACGGACTTCGCGCTCAATTGTCTTGTAATGAGAATCCTTGGGGTTGGGAACTGCAATTTCGTTTTCGTACCGAACTTGTCCAGTAAGACGCATTCCTTGCCATTCGGTCTTGTCTTTAATAAGAAGCGACGTGACGGGGTTGTACATTTTTCTGGGCTGGATCGGATACCAGGCACGAAGAATAATAATATCTATATTATAAAACGTTAGAACATTGACGTTTGAAGAAACCCTCTAAATAACTAATGTGAACATACCACTCATTAAGATCTTGTCTTCAAAAGTAGCACGAAAATGTCCCTCAGGTTTAGCAAGTGCACGTTTGATTTGCCCGCGAATTCCAGATACTGTTTTGATAGTTGCGCCTTCGAATTTAGCAACTTCAAGAGACGAAGTAAACATTCCTTGAATGAAAGCTGTATTTTTGAAAATTTTATACGGAGTACCGACAAGCTTGAGTTTCTTGACAATCTCGACACTTTGATCAACTTCTTGAACAGTGCCTGTCGCCGCGATTCTAAAAGATCCTGTGGCGGATTTGTTGGCGACGGAGGTGACTGCACAAAAACCTGTGTTGGGAGCAACTAGTGGTCCATAAAATGTCGCTATACAATGTAAATGCTCTGGTGTATATTTTAGCATACGATTTCTTGTTCTGGAATCAGTAGTTGTATAAATAGGAATACTTTGAAATCGTCTCCAACCAATGGAGAAAATCAATGGATCGTTGGTTTTCAAAATCTTGCGATGCCAACGATGACGTTTTATACGGACTTGAACAAATCCAAATCTATCTTCGGAAGCCAGCAAAGTTCCCATAACGACAGGAAATTTGGAGTCAAAATTTTCAATGAATTCGCTAGGGATATGGTCAATCACAAGACGAACGTAGCAGCCAGCACGGAAACCTTCAATTCGATCCCGGGTTGCTAAATCCATTTCATCGAATTCTGCCTTGTTGATTTCTAATTGCTTTGCAATTTTGGCCTTTTGAGCATCATGCCAAGTGTCGTACATCTTCTTTTCCGGATCATCATCACCGAGACCATCGTCTTCTTGAAGCTCTTCCTCTTCGAATCGTAATCGAAGTTTCTCTCTCTTCTTCGCATTCAATTCACGTTCTTTTTCGTAATCAGTCGTCCTGGAATTTTTGCCTTCGCCTTCCTCACCTTGGTCGTCCTTATTTTCAGATTTCTTTTCAAGCTTCCGATGAACCTCACCAGACTCAAGATCTTCAAAATCACCGGATTCTTCACCATCTTCATCACTATCAAAATCACTAGAATGATAAGCATCATCTTCTTCGTCGTTGTCACTATTATGCCCGGTTAAAAACCGACCTCGAATTAGAGGTAATGCAGATCCCGAGGCGTTCCATCGAGCTTTTAAGATCTCGTCATCAAACACGGGAATAGTCCTATCGATGACTTCGGCAGTCGTGGTAAGAATAGAGCTATCATCGCGCTTTTTGAAAAAATTCTCATCATCATCATCATCACCTTCTTCCTCGTTTTCAATATCTACTTCTTCGTCAGCTTCGTCTCCAAGTTCCTCATTCTTCCACCTTTTAATGACTTCGTCAGGTGAAATATTCTCGAGATATAGTAATTTTCCAATATCCCAATTTCGACGGCCAGTTTTGTAATCTTTGAGAGCGCGATCAGCTAAATTATCTTTCCAGCGCAAATCTCCACCTTTGTCATCATCATCAAAACCGTCAAATTCGTCATCAAAACCCATATCGGAATCACTATCAGCAAATGCAAACTCTTCATCTTGACCTTCTGCGTCTTCGTCGGTGATTTTTGAGCCGCTATACGCCCCTTCCTCATCATCATCTTCAAGGTTGTCGTCGTCGTTGTCGCCGTCCTCACCGTCGTCGTCATCGCCTTCATCCCCGTCAAAGCCAGAATCCTCGCCAAATGTATCTCCAGCGACAACGTTACCGCGACGTCTTTCTTTGCGACCAGTATTATTCTTTTCTAATTCATCGTCTTCGTCATCGGACCGTTCCTTGACTTCATTGACAACATCAGATCCTTGGAAAAGACGAATACCAGCACTTCCTTCGCCAAGCACATTTTGCGCATTTTGAAGACCGACAACAAGCCGTTCACCAACACCTTTCTCTTCGCCTTCGACAAAACTGCGATGTCCGACGTCGATATAAACAGCATCTTTGTCGATGAGAACACCGCCGACATCACTCATTGGGGCATAGATAACTTTAAGTCTATCATCTAGTCTCTTTCTGCGCTTAATCTTGCCTTCTTCGACTTCTTTCTTTTCCTGATATGGAGTGGGACAAGGGTCAGGTAATCGCTCCACTTCAGACACAGTCAAGTCTCCGATTCCAGGAATATGCACGCGAGCATTAGACGCAGGTAGAGCAGTTCCATGAACGTATCCATACAAAGTAACTTTTCGGTCAGTCTTTGGATCTCTTTCGATTTCTGCGGGATGAGTAATATCAACGATACGATCTGCGAGAAGATAAGAGTGTTCATTTCGCCATTTTAAAGGCCGGAATTTCATGACGCTGATAAATCGAGCAAGATTAAGAATTTCTCGATCCGGGTACCGTCCATTCATAACACCTGATAGATAAAACAATTTAGCTCCTTTATACACTTCCGTCCACAAACGATTTTTTAGTCTTTTCTTTGATGCACGTAGAGTAGCCGGAGATTTGAAAAGATCAAGATGAGTTGCGATTCCGAGGATACGAGGAAAACCATGAGGAGCTAAGATATTAAGGAATTCCATAGTCTCCATTTCAAATCCGAAATTACCATCGATCATTAACAGTATAAGATCTGCAATCTTTGCGATATCCATCATCGAATTCAAGTCATTGTTGCATTCCATAAACGTGAGACGACGACGTTTACCGGAAACTACAGTTACTGGTCCTCGTATATCGCTAAGTGTATGCTTTGTATATCGACGCACTAAACTTTTGATTAAAGTAGTCTTTCCGGTCTAAAAGTGTGATTTGCAATTAGCAGATAAACTTGAGAGCTATTATTATAAGTTACTTACACCTGGAGGTCCAACGACACCTATAATCACTGGTGGAGGCTCCTCGGGAGTTCGATCGACCATAGGCACATGAAATCTCTTTTCGTTGACCTAAACACAATACAACAGTTTAATTCCCCAGGACTTTCAAATATCACACGAAATTCAAGACAAGACGCACATCATGAGTTCTTCTGGCTTGTCTTTCAAGTTTTCTAGGAGCAGAAACAGCAAATGCTTTCGCATTCTGCCCGTTGTTGTGAAGAGCCTTTTTAGAACTCTTTGTCCTAACGGCTCTATGGGTCTTATTCTCCTGCTCCATAGCAAAAAAAAAAGAATAAAAAATAGAAATAAACCACTACAGGAGGATAAAGACGAGGAAGAGGAATCAAACGAATGAAATGATCAAGCTTTTTTTGCAAGACCAATTTTACTATTTTGCAAAGTCCCAACCAGAACACAAAAAAAAAATTATTGTTGCGCACTAGGCGAGTATAAGAGTTGAGGTATAAGTACAACGTAGTTGCAAGCATAAATACCCCTGCATAAAGTACACAGTGTAATGCGCATATGGAGGTCTAAACGGCAGCTGTAACAATGCATCAAACTGCCTTGTTAAATGTCGTCATCACGTTTCCAGCCGTCCCAAATTCCATCGGTCTTGTCCGCGTCATCTACACCTGCTTTTGCTTCTTTGAAACCGTCAAGCTGACTCTTTTACGAAAACTATTTCATAATAACCCTTTGTCGTTCAGATTGATCTCTACTACCCCAAAAATGGCAGGAAACACGTATATTGTGCGTTCAAATTATAGGATCAGGTTGTGTTATAGCTATTTTAACATCTGCTTAGCTTCGATTCAAGGACACCGCTACTGATGAGGAAATTGCAAAGTATGTTACCATTATTTGTATATTCTGTACACGGTTTTACTGACTGGTTTGAATTATTTAGGACTAAGAAGGATCTTACTGATTCTGGAGGTAATGAATCATCAAAACCAGGCTATATAACGATCGGCAACTAACGACAAAGCAGCTGAAATCACTCACGAGTTCTCCATCATCAAGGCCGTTACGTACGTATGACATTCACAGATTCATGACTTGCTATAAAGCTAACATTATTTACAGTGTAAACTTGCCCGAGGGCGAAGTCGGAACATTTGAAGCTCACGAGCACGTTGCTGGGATCGAGAAGGATCAGGAAGTCCATGCACTTGGAGGCAAATAAATTTACGAAATAGCTGGCAGCAAAGTGGCATTTTGATCTATACTTTATCGAAATTTTTCTATTCTTGCTTTTTGATAAAATAAGAGTTGAAAAGTTCTCGCTCAATTTTTGATTTATCCTGGCCGAGTGGGGTTTTTGAATGCAGGTGTTTGAAGGGAGATGGGTTTACTCGGCTTTGTCGCGCTTTTTTTTCTCATAATCATGCATTGATTTGTGCCGCGTTTTTTTCAAGCTTGATAAATGTTCTTTTATCTTTGCGCGTAATTATTTGTTGATTCAATATTATAATATTCTACGTAGAAAGGCAGATGGCCTCGTCTCATCTCTGTCTCTGTAAGTAGAAAGCCTCACGCAACAGTTACGGTTGGGCGCATCGCGTCCCGGAAATCTAAACAGCCCCGGGGAATCCCTTAAATTCATCAGAAGCTCATCTTGTGTGCTAATTGCCACATCTTTGTATATACAGCAAGATATACGTTTTATTATTCGCATTCATTAGTGTTCAATTAGATAGGTCATATATTTTCTTGTTTTACCTTTCATGAGGGAAAGCAGGTAATAAGAGATACTACGGAGAAATGGACTACGAAACGGATCCGGTACACAAATATTATGGCTTTGATGATCAGTTTCCTACATCTTGGACCGACAATCCTGCTGATGAACGAAAGTTCGCGTTTGTGCTAGGCAATGATGCGTATGAAACTGATAAAAATGGTCGACTAAAGGATGAGAATCGTAAGTTACATAGGTCTTCTGAGGTAATGAGAGAAGCGTTCAAAATAAAAAGGCTAACTAAAATTTGATTTCTTTTCAAGGTGCCTTACAGCATAATTTTGATATTTTTGTAAGGATGAAAAGCACTGTCGATGCAGCATATTTGGAAATGCGAAAAGATTTCTTACAAGAGAGGAAACAATGGGGTGTAATCAATATTGCAGCTAGCATTGAAGGTATGCTTTAAACCACACGCCAACCGTTACAAGAACGCTGTAGCTTACACGAGAAATAGATGCGAATGAAAGAGCTGCTTGGATTATGAAACCAATTATTGATAGTAAAGCAGCTAGTGATCGATTGAAAGGTACATTATCACTAATCGACAAGCATCGGTATTTATTTGATCTACCAGCCTCTTTACAGAACAGTATTTCAATAGTAAGTTTATTTAAACAGTTTATATCTTTTGTGAAATGTATGCATTTAACACTATTATATTGAAATAGGGCGATAATGATATGCTACTCCGCGATTACCGACGCGGCCGTACACTCACCGAAGAGATACGTACCTTACCGCATACGGCCGAACTTACAGATTACTACATTCAGCAACGTCGAGTAATTGAGAGAATATGGGGAGAAGTTGAAGATGTGATTGAGAACTATAAACATGACGTTTGGCAAAAGCTAGTTACAGCCCCTCCGTCAGATAATACATATCTTACCTATATTACAATTCTCCTTGAGTTGGGAACTGAAGACAGTCCGATTTGGATTTGGCTCAAATCTCAAGTTGAAAGCTTACATACGAGAATAACCGAAACATTTTCTGAGTTAAATATGTGTTTATATATTTTGCAGAACGATCTAGAGAAGACACCTAAGCCGAGCGCGGACACGGTTGCATACTACACTTTGCGTGCAATCAAAATGTCAATCGATGATAGTGATATTATGCGTGATACTCCCGAGATTGTAACAACCTGGTTTAGAATGAAAGAAGTCCTAGAAGAAGTTGTAACTTTTTTCGGAAAACAGATGAGTAGTCTCTGGCTTTGCGCGAATGGATTTCTTCAGGGCCAAACGCAAAGTAGTTTGACAGGGGGTTTGAACGGTGAATCGTCAGTACATTTATCGTTCACTCAAGAGCAAGAGATGGAACTGAAAAATGACACAAGAGAAATTGTCGAGTTATTTGCTGCTAGTGTCGCAGAGTTTTTCTTAAATACAGTATCTGAGTGTGAAGCGAAAGCACACGGCAAACAAATCAACGCCGACCATGTTAGAGCTACAAATGATAACCATGATGATGACGATGAAGTGTCTATAACAGACGAGTCATTTGCGAATAGCGTTATGAGCCTAAAAAATTCTAGCGTTGGTTCGTTATCTGCGAGTGCGATGCTTGCCAACTCATTAAAGAACGATCGTATTGCTGATGCTCAAAAATACATGACAAAGGGAAACAGACCTCGCACACCACCTTTGCCCCCACGTGGAAGTCGGCAAGAACAAACTGCACCACCATCTCCCGGATCGATCAAAAATTTTGAGCTGTATGCATTTTTGCCGCCTGGTGCAAATGCTATTGGCACAACTTTTTTCCTTGCGCAGATTGTGGGGATAATTGGCACTGTAGCAAGTGAACTTTCTGCTTTAGCAATATCTACAAAACATATAGATACAATGCGAAACATGGTATCTACAGTACGAGAACGTTGCACATCAGCAAGCTGTTTAGCATGGCAACAAGATGCTAAGAGATTAAGTGTTTTAGAAGATTGGCGCGCTAATCCAAGTCAGAATGGCACACAACTTCCCGCCATGTTTCTAGCTTACCAAACCGCAGTATGGAGAGGTTTACATCGAGTGATGTATGTTGAAAATGCACAGAAGAAAGCAGATGTTCATGTTGTCATGCCACCAAGTTCAAAAATAATATCAAATATAAAAACGCAATTTGTTAATTCGATTTTTCTAGTGTTAGATGGTGCAATGCGTGATGCAGTTGCCTCTGATAAGAAACGGGCAGCTGAATTTGACCCAGAAGTAACAGCGGCAAGTGCAGTTACCACTTCTAAATTCACGGTTCCATCTGAATCAAGAATTTTACTCACGATTTGCAATATTGCTGAACTACGAGATTTTGTCGTGCCGCGAATGTTTGAAAGATTTTCAAGATTTTTCGGAATTACACTCACTGATAATTCAAATATAATGGGTGATGCACTTAAACAATCTGATGAGCAGTTATTTACAGTGTACACAAAGCGAAAACGTGCTCAATTATCAAGTATAGTTCGCAATGGAATTTTAAAGTCTGGAATTGCATGGGGTGAACAAGGTAAACCTACCGATGTCAGTTTTTATGTTTATGAAGCGTTACTTGCGTTAGTTCATGCTCATGCACAAGTTTCTGCTGTTGCTCCGTCACTTATTGAGCGAGTGATTTCTGAACTTTTACGACAAGTAATTCTTACTGTTGTTGAATGTTTTAGACAGATTGAGAAATTTTCGTTTGGAGGGTTGTTACAAGCTACCATTGACGTTCAGTTAATTGATCAAGAAATGTCAACTTATATGACTTCTGAAATTGAGGAGTTATGTAAAGCTGCTTATTCTGCAGTGCAAGATTCAACTGATCGATCAGAGATGGAAGTAGAAGCTATGACAACGCAATTAGAAGAGATGAAGAAACTTTTAGGTCGTTGTCATAAGAATTCGAGAGCAGAGTTTTTATGCTTCAAAAGAGAAAGACCGTCAAAACCAAAACAACAAGAGCAGTTTTTACAGTCTCAACAGAATCAAATGTATTTACAAGGTATTACTGGAGCACCTGATCTTCGTTAAAGAGGAAGTAGTTGAAAGAAGGCTGTTTTTGCTTTCCTTTTCTTGTTTATCTGTGTCGTGGAGTGTCGATTAGGTGATTGAAAAATAAAAGAGAATTATTATTTATATTACAAAGTCAAAAATAAAGAAGAAAAAAAAGTTACTTTAAACCGAGCCAGAAACACCATTATCCACTAATCCCTTCCGCTTTCTTTCCTCCCTTTGCAATTTTCTTTCAGCTTTTTTTCTGGCTTTAAACTTTGCTTCAAGTTCGGGAACGTTAATTCCAACTGAATCTGCAATGCATTCACAATATGCAGCATTTTTCCCAATTTCCAACCAATTTTCCGTAGCAAAATTTACACTTTCAGCACAATTATAACCTAAATTATATCCAGCATGATATCCATACGGATATGTAATTATAAATTCTTGTTGTCTATGGATGACTTTATTAACCTTAATTCCTCTACTTTTTAAAAAAGCTGGAGATAGATTAAATGTTTTATGCCGCAAAAATTCTTTACATTCCTTATATTCTGTAGGAAAGACCGATTTCATCATTTCGAAAAATTTGGGTCGATCAGCTTGTGATATAGAATACCACTGTTTAGGAGCACCGAAATGAATATAATTGATTGAATAAAGATCCATATCTTCAACGTGCCATGCGAAACTTGATTTCCACATTCCGAAATATAAGTACGCCGTATTGACGCCTGGAACATCTTTACCTAAATCATTGAGTAAATTATCTAGATGTGCCACGTTCCAAGTTTTAGTTTTGTCGGTGAATAAACTTCCTAGAAGATCTGCGCCGTAGAGTGGGTTGTTATATGTGATTGTTTTCCAATAGGCTCGCTCTAATTCAGAACATCTTTCATCGGTATATTCCGCGGCATCAAATCGATAATCGAAATTCTCAAATTCAGCTAATTCGCTGGCTGATAATTCACCTCGTTTCTTCCTCTCTGTAGGAGCTGAGGGGGCAGGCATATTTGTGGAAGGGAAATCAGTCGAAGGTGGTGGAGATGCAGTGCTCTTTGCACGCTTGCGAGGCCGCTCGGAAGTCAAGACACTCCCACGGCGACGTTCACCTCGCCTAGCAGGCGGTTGGTGATCCGATTCTTCTGATAATGCACGCCACTGAGGAAGAGTATAGTGTCGGCCTTTTTCGATATTAGTCTGTGAGAATACTCCTCCTGATCCGGAAATATGTTGAACAATAGGACGTTTGATTCTGATATTTCGTAATTGTTGATCGGTTAATGAAGGTAGTTCATCGACCCATTCACGAGGGGGGATAACTTTTACGATACCGGATTTCATGCCATAGGAATCAATTCGTCGAATGTATTTAGGGAAGGATTCGAACTGTTTCATTGTCTGCGGAAGTTAGCATGCAAGCAAAAGCACGCTCGGATAGGTAAGTACATACGGGCTTAAAGACCGGAACAGTGTCTTCGTAGTAGTAATCAGGGACAATTTGCTCCGAGTCTTCATCGTCCTCTTCGTCGTCAAGATCGTCTTCCGAGGACTCTTCATCCTCGTGCCGTTGTTCAGGGGCTGTAGTGCCTTGTTCAAGCTTTATCGACGCTGGAATAAAAGCAGCAGTTGTCGCCGGAGGAGTAAGGGGCTCAGGCTCAGGAGTGGCAACTTCTTGCTCAAACTTGGGGAATAATTCTGGAATGGGTAGAGACCGGCGGTCGTTAATCATCTGGCGCAGATACTCTGGCGCGACGGGATACGGCATAGATAAGTTCTGCGGAGAAGGATAAACAACCTCCGATGAGTCGACAGGCATTGACATTGGCACATTTGGAGGTAAATCAGAAGACAAATTCCTGATAGAAGGAAGAAGAAAAGAGTACTGCTGCTGCTGTTGTTGTTGTTGTTGTTGTTGTTGTTGAAGGTGGTGATGGTAATGAATCTGTTGAGAAAGCGGGTTCGCGGTGGTGTAAGGATACGCCTGCAACGGAGGCAACGGAGGCAACGTCATTCTCGTGAAAGGCTGCGACCGCGCAACAGACGACAGCTGCGAATCTGCCCGAGAATTGTCCGACCCAGCCTCGAATGTCGACAGCATTCTCTTTCAAAAAAAACAGTTGAAGTGGTTGCAAATCAAATAAACAGAAATGGTCTGACGAGGCTCAGATTAAAGAAAAAAGAAGCGGCCTTGTATTAAGTAATTAATCACCGCCCGTTCTAGGTATCCTAAGCACAGTCACGTGTTAATATTACATAATATATGAATCAGGATGGGGTTTGCGGTGTCCCGTCCGAGCGCGTTTTAATTAAATAGCCGAGCTGATTGAGTTTGTGGATAGTGCGTTTTGTGCAGGAAAAGAAAAGTAATTTTGTTTGGAATTTATGTTGACGAGAGAGCTTGAGAAAAGACAATTTCAGAGGTGAAGGAAAGTGTTTTGAAAAGGGATTGTGAACTGTAGCATTGTATGTTGTAAAAATGAAAAAAGGGCCCATAACAGTAACAACCTATGATATACAGTTAGATAACAATACTGTTCTACAAAAATAGGAACAGCATAGTGGACAATCCAGCATTCCTCTATAACCATGTGGATATATATACCAGATATAATGCAGCTGCAGAGATCACGGCCTCTACAGTATGCCATACATTAGATTTTTCGTAAAACACTACTCCCATGATTAAACTCTAGCCGCCACAGCGTGGACAGCGATGATAATAGAGTTATACAGCATTATTCGAATACGTAATCTAATGCCGGTTAGTATATAATACTATACAGATGTGCGATAGGGATATCTATTGATATGCTTCCATACGTGACGTTTTACAGCTGCAGCAAGGCCGATAAACGTCATCATCCTGGGCCTAAACCGGAGAACTTCAGTCCCGAGCGAAGACGAACACGATAACAAAAGAACAAAACAGTGATTGAATTCCAAAAACCACATAAACAACCAATAAACAAGCAGAGCAAGATTCAGTGCGGGGACAAAAACAAACGGATGGCGTTGCGCTAAAGTTGGCTGCAGCACCGACAGTAAACCGTTGAAGTCCACCGCGCCATCGCTGCTGCCTGTTCATCTGCGAAATCAACTTCACCATCTTTTCTATCCCTGTTTCTCTGCCTCTCTTGCAATGGCTGTATTAAAGGTATCTCGCATGCGCAATGCCGTGTTGGTTATCGCAGTTTGTGTAATCGTGTTGGGGCTCGCCTTTGCCAGACATCTCACGTTCACTCCACTCGAGTCATCCGTACCTGTCCCAAGGCCCTCTGCAGCATCAAAAGATAACTCCGCCGACGCAAACATTACCGCTTTGGAGGAAGACGACGCCTCTTTTGCTTCTTCAGTTGTTAATTCAGCAGTTACGTTTAAAGACTCCGCAAAAGACTTGCTGCACTCGTTACTCGCATCAGTAGCGCGCTCGGGTGACGGCGAGGAGGACTTTGAAGAGGATCCTGATGACCTCACTGTTACCTGCGAAGATCCTTACAAACTCCCCGGCTACCTTTATGAAGGTAATGGCTACAAAGTTTCGCTTTATGTGCCTTTCTACGAAGATACTGTCTTTGCTCTTGATGAACCTGACTCAGCCACCTACCGACCTCCTGGAGCTGTCGTGAGCCCAAAGGATGATCCAGACTTGATCAGCGGCAATAGACCAGACGAGCTTCTGTCCAGAATTGCACCTCATTCGTGGATGTTGGACATCTGTGATCATGCGAGTCTTTTGCGAAGTAAGCAGGATACACCAGATAAAATGACAAGCGACGACGAGCAAAAACTGAGCAGATTGACATGGCGCCTGCAATGGATCAAGCATCGTCGCATTTTACTCTACACCGACACAGTTGACCGGTCCATGCTTGAGTACTTTTGCGAAGAAATTGGATTGCAAGCCCAGACAACAGAAAATCAGACCATCACATCCTGCAGTATCCCGTATTTCAACTTTACAATGTATCACTGGCACATGGCTTCTTACGCTTCATACCGTCCATCCTGGTGGTGGCAGAAAAATATGGAGCACGTAACTTTTGAAGACAGATATGAAAACATCTTTAAATCTGGGGTTGCTGATGTTGGCGGACTCGACGGAACCTCTCCCGATCTAATTTTATATCAGTCTGGTATGTGGGATCAAATTTCCTTTGCAATAATGAGAGATACACATGACGAGAGCATCTCGCTTTCCGAATCCATGGCACGAACATTGACGTGGCCAGAAGTGCGGCATTATATGGCTCGTCAGCGTAAATATATACGACACCTGCGAGAGATTTTTGGAAAAGATGCGCATGTAATGTATCGATCGTTGTCGGTTCACCGGGATGAAGGTGAGCAGGATTTAATGATCTATGACATGGATCGTATCTCTCGAGTCATTGCGCATTCTGAGGGCATCGAGGTCTTTGATTGGGCTCGCTTAGTTTCTGGACATACATCTGAGTTCAGCGACCGTGTGCACTTCAGAAAAGGGAAACTGTCGTGGCTGTATTTGAATATGCTGATGCTGTATCTTTTCCGTGCCGTAGGAGGTATTGAGTCGCGTGGTTTGATGATTCGATATCCGCGGGATTACAATATGACAGCGCAGGGAGACGCGTGGCAGGAATGTCATTCGATTATTCTTTCAAATGAATTTACTAATCGCTGAATATGATGGATGCTCTGACATCAAAAGAGAGGGGCAGGGGAATGGGTTTGCAGAGTGCTTTGATTTTACTTAATGAAAGGTACCTAAAATGCAAAACATACGATCAATTCGCATATTCTCTGACGCTGAAATAATATGTTGCTGCTTATTGTGCCAATGCCAATTAGGATGATATTCAAATAAGAATTATTGAACAAATGGCGTCCAATTATTCGCTCAATTAGTATCTTCCTAACCCAATGTCAGGTACCTTAGTCTCACCGCAAACAATGGCATTCTAAGAATGAACATATTACTCCAAAGGGATATAAATATTAGATGGAAATATAATTAAGAATTGTAACATGGAAATAAATAAATAAGTTTATAAATATAAGATGGAAATATAATCTTAAATATAACATGGCACTTAGGAACACTGCTTGTTCTTGCGGTCGCCCGCCCAGCCCGCCACTCGGCCTTAGTCTGCTCCTTTCTATCTCTATTCTGCTTTGCATTAAATTCATGAATTCTAGTAATAAAAACAGCGTTTGAGTTATATCGCAAATTATCCGGATCGACGACGCAAAAGAGAGTTTCATTAATAAGCGATATGCAATGCGTGACATAAGCACTCTGATTCGGGCCAAGTGCCGGGCGGGCCAAAGTCCGGGGAAGTCGCGGAGTTCCCCACACTCTGGCAGTGTCTATAAAGATCTCGCTCCCACCCCCGCATCTTCCCGGGACATTCTCTACAGCTCTTCTTTGTCTTTTCTTTTTTCTTTACTAAATAGCGATAAATAACCATGAAGATTTTGATTACTGGTGCTGCTGGATTTGTTGGCCAGCTTCTTGCAAAGGAGTTGCTTTCGAATGCCGACTACAAGCTTGTTCTTGTGGATATCGTCGAACCTCCTATTCCTGCGGACAGCAAGTATCCTGCTAATGCAGAGAGCTTTAAAGCAGATCTTGCTGCTTCTGCCTCGTCAATTGTCACGTCTGATATTGACGCCGTGTATGTTTTCCACGGCATCATGTCTTCTGGTGCTGAAGCCAATTTTGAGCTTGGAATGTCGGCAAATATCGACGCTACTCGTGCTCTTTTAGAAGCTGTTCGGCTTTGTGGAAAGTCTACACCTATTCGTGTGGTTTATGCTTCTTCACAAGCTGTTTATGGAATGCCTACTCCTGACATTGTCACGGAGGCCGTGGTTCCTACTCCTGAGTCTTCCTACGGAGCACAAAAATTGATTTGTGAGACATTAATCAACGATTATACGCGTCGTGGATTTATTGATGGATATGCTCTTCGATTCCCTACTATTTCCGTTCGTCCCGGAAAACCTACCGCCGCCGCCTCTTCTTTCCTCAGCGGTATGATACGTGAGCCGCTTAATGGATTACCGTGTGAAATTCCGATTGAAAATAGACAATTCGCTCATTGGATTTGCTCTCCTCGCACTCTTGTCACTAATTTGCTTTACGCAATGACTATGCCGTCCGATGCTGCTCCTTCTCATATAAGAGTCGTAAACTTGCCCGGAATCGGAGTTACTGTTCAAGAGATGATTAATGCTCTTGAAGCTGTTGGAGGAAAAGCTGCTGTTGATTTACTTAGCGAAAAAGATGTTCCGGCGTTACGTGAGATTTTATACTCGTGGCCACCAAAGTTTGATAATAAGAGAGCTTACGATATGGGATTCAAACCTGATCAACCTTTCGTTGATACTGTGAAGGATTACTATGATATATATGTTAAGAAGTAGATAAAAGTCTTTACTTAATAGATTATTGAGTCTGTCGTCAACGGTATTATTAGTAACAGGATTGATTGATCCCTGAAATTCAAAGAGTGCTGAACCGCTCTCCGTACTTTCAAGTACATATCCAATTGCCGTTTTCAGTTAAGAAGACAATTTGCTAGTACACCAGTATGTCCCTATGAGATTTGAGTGTATAGATACTTTGTAAATGCAATTCCAAGGGTTGAGTATTATGTTCGAAAACTCTATCTCATATTTTCATGTTTCCCGTTGAAGCTAGTGCGGCTCCTTTGGATGTTGAATAATTTGTAATTCGAATAAACATTCCAGATAAAAAAAAATGAGAATGACGATACAGAACAGATTTAGCTGTAAATCTGAGTACCTTTTGCCCCATTCCCATTAATTTCAAATTCAACAATACGTCCAGATTTAAAGTACGGCGAGAACACGATTTCTATAGACCTTTTTCCCTGTTCATATCCGTATTTCGACTCTATCGATAACTCTCTTTTTAAAACTATTCTTTGAGATATTGACGTACTCCATATATGACCCATAGCGGCTGTTTTTCCGTGAATTTCGGGGAGAATTTGGCTCGTTGATGCTGATGGATGAATATCAGGAAGCCAGTTCCAGCCTGTGTAGAATCTTGACTGGAGGTCCATTTCCATTATATCAAAGCCGGAAGGTTCATCTGTTAGTGAAGAGAATAATTCTGCTTCTTCCTCGTCGTATGAAGGCGACGGTGATCGATCGGGGATTACTTGGGTTGGTATTGGAATTCCATCTGTTGGTGAGGTTGTTGATTGTTGAGTTGCTTGAGAAGCACGAGTTTGTTGAGATGATGTCATTACATATACACTAGTAATCGCATCACGTAGCAAGTCATTTGTATTAAATAAATCAGCCACCTGATTTGCAACAAGTACCGCGCATCCGCATTCTTTAGCTAATCTCCGCAATGTAGATGCAGTTTTGAGTAATTCGTTACTTCGAATATGCATAGCTGACGGTCCTACTCCAAATTGCTCAGCTCGATAGTGACTTGCTATACTGTCTAAAACTATTAATCCAATATTCCTCATTTTACAAAATGCAGGAAGTTGAAATTGAATAATGTGATCCTGCTCTTCTAGATCCGTGCATTTTATATAGTGAACTCTATCAGCGCTAATGTTATTTTCATCATGCGGATAGTTTTTTCGAAAACTTGAAAGAATCATGTTGAGTCTGTTCGTTGATAACCCACCTTCAGTAGAAATATAAACCGCATCTCCATCTAAACCTCCATTCTTCAACGACAATTGAACAGAAACGCAAAGCTGTGTTAATATTGTAGATTTCCCTGTACTACTTTCACCTACAAATTCAGTAATGCAACCAGTTGGTATTCCTTTCCCGTCGAATAAACCTGTATCTAGTATCTTATCTCCGGTAGTAAACCAGCGTAACTGATATTTTTTTCTGTTACTTCGTTCTTGTGAATTATATATATCCATGCATTTGGAGATTCCAATTGGACCATTATCGATATCACCTTTTTTAACTTCCTTTTCGAAATCATTTAAAAATGTTTGTAATTCATGATGATTTCGCCGCGTTCGACGCGATAGTATATCGATAGATGAAGAAAGTGATGCAAGATCCGCTGATAAATAATTACATTCAGAAAATACATTCAAAAGATCATAATCCTCACATACAAAATCTGGTATGTTTGAGAGTATATCTGCCATTATTGTGCGGGTTGCATCTTTGTGTGTGTGTGTGGGGTGTGTAAGAAAGGGAATTGATTTTATTACACGAGTTGGTTGATTACGATTAAGGTTTGACAATCTTGCGCGTTAACGACGCGTCTTCCTTCATACTTAATTACGTTAAACAGCAAACACACAGTCAACATCAAGTATATTAGCAGTTGTTTACAGTAGGAAGTTCTACATCACCAATATCAAGAACACTCCTATCCAACTCTGCGATACTCTTTTTCCCAATATTCCCCATAGTTATATCAGTATCAGCCAAAATACATTTCAAAACATGCTCCACACCACTCGTTCCTCCGATAGCTAATCCATATACAAACGGACGACCAATTAGCACTGCTTTCGCACCTAACGCTAAAGCTTTAATAACATCTGACCCATTTCGAATTCCAGAGTCAAATAGAATAGTAAGACCAGAATTTTTAACCGTTGCATCATTTGTAATTAAAGATAATGCATCCAAAGAAGCCCTAGCACCATCAGCTTGTCTTCCGCCATGATTTGAAACGATAATTCCACTCATTTCGAATTTTATGGCAAGTTTTGCATCTTCAATACTTTGAATTCCTTTAAGAACAATTGGACCTTTCCAATTGTCACGTAGAAATTGTAAATCCTGCCATGTTTTATGTTTTCCTGCAAAAGTTTGCGATAACCAAGCCAAAGATTTGAAAATCCTGTTTTGATACCATATCAAGAAAAAAAATAACCGCCAGCTTCCTTTGCTTCTTTCCAGTAATAATTTAATTTTCTGCAAGATTGAGATTTTTCCGCGCGATGCAACTAATTTGTTATAAAATTCGTTGAAAATGGGATCATTCATTCCAATCGCACAACCTTCCCCCCATATAAATGGAAGATAGCTTTGATCTAAATCAGATGGTCGAAATCCTAATGAAAAAGTATCAAGGGTGACTACGAGAACTGAAAATCCGTTATCTGCAGCACGGCGTAATAATGATTTCGTAATGTCATCATTGGATGGCCAATATAATTGATACCATTTATCAGGTTTTGCGTACTTTCCATTAGACGTCGTAGAAGAATCTGCATCATGAGCAGCTGCTACATCTTCCATATTTGAACTCGAAGCAGTTGAGAGAATAAACGGAACATTTAGCCTAGCAGCAGCTCTAGCAGTCCCGATTTCAGCTTCTTTATGAGCAATGCTTTGTACGCCGATAGGAGCCACAATCAACGGAGAAGGAAATTTCTTCCCAAACAGATCCACAGATAAATCACGAGTAGAAGCACCAGTTAACATACGGGGAACAAGTCTATATCTTGAGAATGCGCAAATGTTAGCAGCATATGTCCTGAAAAGACCCGCATTCCCATATATATAGTTAAAATTCCTAGTTGGTAATATTCTTTTCGCTTCTGATTCCCATTTTGCTGAATCAGTGGTGATTATGGGAGGTTTTAAAGTTGCGTAGATATCTGTCTGGTACTGAGCCCAGGAATTATAACTTGGAGCATCGATTTGCATTTTTCTTCTCTTTGTGTCTGTAATACTCAATTTTGACAAAATTCCTAGATTTCCAGGCTATCAGTAAACAAACAAAATATAGCAATTAAACATGCATAATCTCTTTAACATCTGGAATGCCACAAGTATTTATATTTCTCGCTCGTGTGCTTCTTTATCCACTTTAGCGTAATATGTGGTTAGGGCTTTGAATTTACGCGTGTGCGTCTTCGTGCAAACTGAACACGTTCAAACGCGTCTTTGCAGCGTCTCTTCTTAAATAACAACCTAAATGATGGCTGAGCCTATGAATATTGATGATGAATTTCCTACTCTGCTGTCAAATGGAATTGTCAGTTTGAAGAATAATGATAATCTTCCTTGGTATGAAAATTACAAGATTGGAATCAATGAGTATATAAGTATATAATACTAATCAGTAATAATCAGGGTTGAAAAGTATAGACCAAGCTCGTTAGATGATGTAGCTGGTCATGAGAGTATTATATCTACTAGTATGTTTATATATGCTGTTTTACAAAAAAAAGAAAATTTAACATTAACAATGACAGTTCGCACATTCATCTCTTCTAATCGAATTCCTCATCTGTTATTCTACGGACCACCCGGTACGGGCAAGACATCAACTATTTTAGCAGTAGCACGAGAAATATATGGTAAAAATTTTAAAAACATGGTTCTTGAATTAAATGCCTCAGATGAACGAGGAATTGATGTTGTTCGTGATCAGATTAAGACTTTTGCGTCTACTAGACAAATGTTTAGTAAAGGTTTTAAACTTGTGATTCTTGATGAAGCTGATATGATGACCAATATCGCTCAGAATGCACTTCGAAGAAGTAAGTTGTTTTTAAAGATTTTTTTTTTTTTTTTTTTGAAGTTGAGGTTTATTTACGATAATTGCATCTTTTGAAGTAATGGAAAAATTCACTACACACACACGATTTTGTATCCTAGCAAATTACGTTCATAAGCTTACACCTGCGATTCAATCACGTTGTACACGATTTCGATTTTCCCCGATTCCCGAGACTTCAATTAGGAAACGAATAGTCCACGTCATCGAGCAAGAAAATGTAAATATATCCGATGAAGCATTCGCTGCTTTATTGGCGTTATCAAAAGGTGATATGCGTCGCGCTTTGAATGTTCTACAAGCTTGTCACGTTGCTGGAGATGACGGTCAAAAGCAGAGAACTCCAATTTCCGAAGAAGATATCTATGAATGTGTAGGAAGTCCTAGACCTTCCGATACAAAACTTCTTATTGATACAATGATGACTGAAGAATGGGGAACTGCTCTTCGGACTGTACAAAAGATTAAACAAACAAATGGCTTGGCTTTAGCTGATATGCTACAGGGAATTTTCGAAGAATCTGAGCAAATCCAATTTTCTCCTGTAGTTCGCGCGGAATTAATATCTGGATTAGCTGATATCGAGCATAGATTATCAAGTGGTGGATCAGAAACTTTACAAACTAGTGCTTTAATAGGTGTTGTAAAGTCAAGTATTGAACTTCAAGGCACGGATGGGAAATAAGCTACTTAATTAGATTTATATGCTCCAGTAAATATTTCGCAATTTAGCAGCAAAACAAAAAAAAAGATAAAAAGGAAGTAAACAATTACCAAAACAAGCGCCAATAGCAAATACCAATATACGAACTTAAATGCACAACCATTTCTATAGCAATAAGAAAAAAAAAACAAAGAATTGGCTTCACGACAGTGCCTACGTGATGCAGCATTTCTCTTTATCACTTTTCCCGGATCCTTCTCGTTTTGATTTTTTCATGGGTGCTGGTTTTGTGAAATTCGCTGTGCTAGTTGTCGTTCGTCCTCCTCCGTTTTGCTGTAACTCACTCAGTAAGCCACGAGCTTGTCCTCCGTAAGGGGCGTATAGACTTACGTTCGTCGGACCTCTTGTTTGATCATTTCCATGTGATGCTCTAGTTGCTGCTGAAGAGCGACTAGCAGGCGGTGTTGCACTTGCAGCTTGTGAAGAGCCTGATCTTTCTCTTTCGTTTGTACGACGAGTTGTATTTGTTGAAGCAGCGAGGTTTTCACGACGTTGCTGCTCACGAGCTGTTTGTTCATCTTCTTCCCGCTGAAGTTCCATTGCCAAAGCAAGGTCAAGATCAGTCGGATCTATTGAACTCGAGAAATGTACTTGCTTCGGTGCAAGTCGAGGTTCTGCGATTTTTGATGACTCTTCTCCAAATTCACTCGGTGCGAAAATTCCGTTGAAAAAATAACTACTAGTCCCACTAATATCATTTAAAGATTCCCAAACAACATTTTTAATCTCACTAAAACCCGAATCAGTGACTAGCATGAAAAGTTGTTTTGAATCAGGATGTTTATATATTGTAGAAAAATGGTCGTTTCTAAATAAAACCGCAAAACTTCCAGGTGACAATAATTCAGATAAAAAAGAAAGTCCAAAAGGTGTTAATTGCGTAGCAGTTTGAGTAAGAAATGATTGAACAAGTCGTCCTGTTTCCATTATTCCAACTTCTTCTTCTGTAAGAGATTCTCCTTTTTCAAGCTTCACAGTTAAGTCAGACATGGCTACCAAAATCCCCTGGGCGTCTTCGTAAGATCCAGCTTTTGTGACTGCAGTATCGAGATACCTATAAGCAGGATCAGAAACCCAACCATGCACGAGATCAACGTCGAATGCGCGGAACAAGGCTAATTCCTCTGATGCCTCAAAAGTTCCGTCAAAACGAGGATTGATGTTTAATCCAGTATGTAAACTAGGCAATAACGACAACACTTTGCTTACATCCGTGAGTTCAGTATTTGAAGACAGGAGCACATCTGCGAGCAAATCGATAAGATAACGAGCACTAATTTCAGTTCGCGCGGCGGATATATTAGAAATTGGAGTATTTGCATCTTGAGGTGTTGATAAAATAAGCGTATTTGTCAAAGCAATAAGTGGACAAGGGCCATTTTTATTTTGCAAGATAACAGGAGATTCACGAGTTTGGCCTAATGGATCAAGCCATGTAATTGTTTTGACTTTGAAGACGCTCGATTCGAGATCAGCTCTTATCGCTTCGTCACGCGTTATCTTTGAAGGCTTTTTCAGCTCGGATTCGCAAGTTGCTGGTTTAGTGTCTGGATCTTCTTCTGATTTCTCAACTTCTGGAGTCTCCTCGACTTTGTCTTTTGGTTTTGTGTCCGTGGTTTCCGGAGCAGGTTCGGAAATTGTTGGTACTGGTTCCAGTATTCCCTGAACACAAAACTCACAGTTAGTATTTAGATGATGAAATAAATAGATACATAATACGGCACATGTAGCAAACTCTGAAAAAGAATACTAACCAAGGAGGAAGGGCCTTCCGGCGCATAGCTCAAGTCGGGGCTTATAACTTGGCCGGATTCAGCGGCCGCGGGGTCTTTAGCTGGATTGCTCGGTTCTGAAATCAATTCACTCATCAAATCAACATCAAAATAACCAGTGATTTAGAAAAGAAAAAGCAAACGACTGAAATGCGGATATAACAGCAGCGATAGAAAGAAAGAAAGAAAGAAAGAAAGGTGAATGGAAATTGCTTGTGCGATGGGCAGATTCGGGTGGATATTAACCTTGATGGGGCTCAGTAAGGTTTAAACTTACGCCTCGCTTTCACGTTAAATGGTACTTTGAATCCTCCTCGAATATCAACATTAAACTACATAAACAGCAGAATACGGACAACAAAAGGAAACGCGCGTTTGGCGCAATGATGAAACGCAGTAAATCATCGGTGTCAATTCGACGACCGCGACCGCGACATTCATCGTCGTCATCAAATCTAGAAGCGCTCGAGGACAACAGTTGGCAGTTCCAGCCTCCGTTTTATAATCATCCCCCAACTGTACGTATTCATTGTTCTAGTATATTGTTCTAGCATAAGGGCATGGTATACTGATATGTGACCTGTAGCCTCTTAAAAAGCCGACAAATACTCCGTTCTCACTATTCACCTCTGGACGCAGTTCCCCACGATTTTCCCACTCCTCGGTCGCATCAGATTCAGAAGCAGATATACCTGAAGGCGATAGACTCGCAAAAGAATCAGACGTAACAGTTGGAGGTGACGCTGTTCCTCCAGAGCGAGAGTATTTTGGTTTCGCACTATACGTCTCGAGTACTTTTGCATTCATAATCTACGTGTTGTGGGCATTTCTACCTCAATCTGTCCTTCACAGTCTGAAAATATATTACTACCCTTCGCGGTGGTGGGCTCTTGCTTTTCCATCCTTTATGGTCATGCTTATAGTGTATATATACGCTGCACTCATCAGTTTTAACGTCGAAGTCTTAACTCCAGAATTAAACAACCTCAGCACAATCACAGATGAATACGCAGTCATCTCGCACGACGACAAATATCTATGGAAAGGATCAGATGGTGTGTGGGATTTACCCTTGGAATCAGTAAATTATGTGTTGTATGCAGACCGACACCATGCAGAGGGCAATAGTGATGGAGAAAGTACTGCAAATGGTGATTTGCACCAATGATAATTAGGCGAGGGAGGTTTGCGAGTTAAATTGTATAATATAGCCCAGAGTCTGTATTTTTAGGCGGTTCATAAACTGCGCGTATAACTGTACGTGCAGCACATCATAATATAAAATAAGATCATATAGATATAATATACAGGAGCGATTCATACAGACTGTTTCAATAATCAAGGTAAAACTCAATGTCTTTCACTGCCCAGCCGTGTTTCCTGCTCTAGATGGTCGATCATCGTAATCCCACCCTTCTGCTTCGTCGACAATAGTACTGGTCGTTACGTGTTCGCCGACAGCCACCGGATTCTCAGCATCGGCGTCATTAATCTCAACAGTTTTAGAAACAATCCGTGGTGTGTTTGTCGCAGATTTCATCTCGCTGCCGTTCTCACCGCCAATCTCTTCAACAAGAATAACTCGGCTTCCTTGGTTGCCGTTAGTGCTACTACTAGGTTCATTATTGACTACTATGCGCGCTGTTGGCCGTTCAGTTGCCCTTCCGTTCCGGACTTCAGCTTCGTATTTTGGCGGAGATCCGTCGTTGCGTGTTTGATCCGAGTGTCCTGTGCCTGTACCGTTTACTGCTGGATTTGTTCGTGATGAAAGAACTTGAGGGGGGTCAGCCGGGGCAGAGGTCGGCATTGGGATGCTATCAGCAAACACTAGTAAATAAGTAAGTTCTTGCAGACATCTAAAACCGTTTGTTAATATGATACTCTTGAATAAACCTAAGAGGAGCAAAAGTACTTTTCGAGATATTGTCGCGACTTTGTACGCCGCTTCTCAACTTCGTCTATGTGGGACTTGGTATTGACAAACGGCTCTGGAGATGCTACTAGAGTTAGCAAGTGATTGTTATTTTTCAATAATTTCCACTGTAAATCATACGAGAGGGAACATCAAATTCAGAATCGTCATTTGAAATAGGTTGTATAATAGCGGGATTAGCTGGTGCGCCGTTTGATTTTGATCTTGATCCAAATATACCATCAGCACACATTATGACAGTAATAATCAGTAGTCAACGAACCGTTCGGCAGCGAGGGCTTGTTCAAGCATTGTTATCCGCTTAACGTATGCTTCAGCAAGTTTCTCAGTTCCTCGTTTCTGTCCTTCCAATCTTGCGATACGCGCCTGTAGACCATAGTTGTAAGCAGCGTAATCACGCGTTGTAACAAGGGCCATTAGTACCTTCATTTCGGCTTTTTCAATCTCCCACTGGATCCTGCTTCGCTCGCTTTTCTGCCATTCAGTCTGCAAGAACCGCATCACGCCTAAAAAGAGAGGAAGAAGGAGGAAATGTCAGAAATAAGTTGGTATCAGAGCAAGGCGAAGTGTGCCAACCTTGAAGCGTGTATTCTGGTTGCGGCGGCGCCTGGCCGTTCACGACACCGGACATTTCTGTGCGTATTACTTGTAACAATGTTAATTTCAGCGACTGGTTATCTGAGTATCTTTTGAGAAGTATTCAAGGCAGGAAATGCTGTGTTTTTGGTTCCTCAGAGTGGATTGACAAACGATTCACACTCCGGAGCAAGTTGCGCCCGTGAACCTGAACCGAACCGGGTAATGCACAACTGTACCAACGCATCACAGATAAGGCATAATAATTATTGCATGCGCCCCCACCATAAACAAAAAGCTGGACATTTTGTTTGTTCCCTCGTCTTCGCTGTCCATCACGACAATTTCCTGCTAATACTCACTTCTTTTCCCCCCGGTTTTGTACTGAAAATAGTATAATTAAAGATGAATCCCGCAGTGACAAACATGGCGATGATGTTTGGCTTGATGCAGCTCACGAAGAAGATTCCTTTCGAGGACCCAATGGTCGTCTTCTACGCCCGCTGTGCCTACGTCGCCTCAAATGTTATCATTTTTGCCATTTACATGTATGCCCGGTTTAAAATTACCTCGAAGAACGGTATGTTGTTTTGATTTGTTTGTTTACTCGTTGCCTCCTCGAGTAATTCAGCACTGACGAGCGCGCGACAGACCTCACTACGCTCAAGTACGTTGAGCCCGCTTCTCCTATGGGCGGCAATGGCGAGAAGAAGTTTGTCACTACCACCATTAAGGAGTACGATCTCCAGCAGATCAGCTCGGCGTTGAGAGTATGTATATCTATCTTCAGCAATTGACTAAGTGTAAGAACCTGCTAACGCGAAGTCACGCGACAGTCCTCCCTCTTCGGTATCGCTGTCCTTCTCTTCATGCACTTCAAGTTGGGCTACACCAACCCGCTCGTCATGCAGTCTATCCTTCCTCTTAAGAGTCTTTTCGAGCAGAAGATTATCCAGGTTCACGTCCTCGGCAAGGCCGCTGTTGGTGACCTCAAGCGTCCTTTCAAGACCGCAGGCCTTTTCGCCCAGATGAGCGGTGCCGGTGGCGATGTCGAGACTGACAAAAAGGCCATTGACGAGGCTGAGAAGAGCGGTCTTGGAGGCGCAAAGGAGGAGTAAATGTGTGTGTGTGCAGATACTGGAAACATAATAGAATGAGATAATGACGAAGAGAAGAATGGGAAAGAAAAAAAGTGCTTTGTTTCTTTTTATTTTTGTTTGGTTTATTGCAGGTTACACCTTTTTATTTTATCGTTATCCTTCTCATCTGTAATTATATTATTTATTTTTTTAATTTATTGTTACCGTCTGTAATAATCAGCAATTTGTCTGGAAGATTACTGTTTCTTCCTACGAAAAATGCATATGTTTTTTTATTATTATTATCTTGTATCGTATCTATAAATTGGACACGTACATCTAATCTCATCGTCTTTGTCGTCTCGGAGGTGGAGACTTCCGGAGCCGACGCGGCGGCGGAACTTCTGGTTCTCGAAAGTCAGATGCTATTCTTGTACTTGAAGTATCCTCAAACGTGTGGTTCATCAGCGATAAAGGATCATCATCTTCATCTTCACTGAGTTTATCATAATACAGACAGGATTGACAGTTTCCAAGATTATGTAAATCGCAAAGCTGATCTTCTTTTGCTGCGTCTGTGGTTATGATTTTCCGTTTTGATGATTTGCGAGGAAGTGTTGGTGCTGTGTTTGATGTAGATTGAAGTTTTGAATTAAACTTATTCAACATTAAAAGCGTAGCAGCTTCCCTTTCTTCTTTTTGTTTCTTTTTAGTTGTAGCTGTTGAAGATTTCATTTGTAAGTATTTACTCCGTTCTTGGTCAATCAATGACGCTTTCTTTTTCAGCTTTTTATCATCGTCGTCAGTTGATGTTGTTTTGCGTTTTAAAGACGCTTTCATTGCCATTATTTCTTCGTTAATACGATCAAAGTCGGACTTTTGTGTTGAAACTTGGTCAAATGATTCGGAAGTGGATTGAGTACCATCTTCAAGTCCCGTATTTGTAGAATTCACCTTTACTTTATTATTCATATCTGATTTCTTTGGCTCCTCTGGTTTCGTAATAGCTTTTTTACTGCTAGATTTTTGAATATTTAAAGGTGCAACTGTAGGTGTTGGTTCTTCATCTAAAGCAGTTTTATTTGATAATCTCGAATCATTCAATATTTCATGAGCAGGTTTCATTTTATAAGCTGGAGTCTTATTCTTTTTTCCATCTGCTTTTTCCTCTTCTTCTTCTTCTTCGTCATCAGCAAATGACATTTTCACTTTTGGTTTTAATTTCTTTTTCTTTTTTAATTCGGCTGGGGTTTTGCTTGCTGCAGTTGATTGTAGACTGCGAGGTTTCATATCGTCAAAGTAATTTATGATAATCTCAGTGTTGATGATCTTTGTAGGATATAAAGGTTTTCCATCATCACTTAGTTCTGCTTCACCGATTTTTAAAACATTAAATATAGTATCACCCATAATTCTTCCAAACATTGTATGTTTTCCTTGTAATTCAGGAGTTGCAGCTAAAGTGATGAAGAACTGTGAATTATCATTCAATTTCTCTGCATCTGCATTTCCTAATAACCCGCGTCTATTAAACCTCAGTCTTGAATGGATCTCAGTCTCGAAACCTCCTTCATCGTGATAAATACTTGATCCTCCGTGGCCTGTTCCTGTGGGATCACCACCTTGAATTAAGAAATCTTTGACGACGCGGTGGAATACTGTATTATTGTATACGCCGTCAAGACATAACTGGAGGAAATTACGACTTGCTTTCGGCGATTCTTTAGCCCATAGTTCTATTTCTATAGATCCTTTTGTTGTATGAAGGATTACTTTTGCTGTTGTAGGAGGTTCAAGAGCAGACGACATTTTGTATGTTGAATGTATTTCTTAGAAGGTAAACAAATCGAAAAGTAATTTAAAAACATGAATTTAATCGTCTTAGAATTTTAATTATTTGAGCCGTTCGCTGAACTCGACTTCTCAGCCACAGCCACACTCAATTACAAGCAGTAATCCGAATATTCACTTTAACAGGTTATTAATCCATCTTTGCGCACAATTTGCATTAGTTGTTTGTTTACAATTTACTTAGATTTAATACGAAAATGCCCGTATGTATAAATCGTTACAGACAATTGCGGATGCCGCGCGACTTTTGAAAGCTAACTGTGATGTGTAACTTGCAAGGCTTACCATTCTACATTTCTCGCTGAAGCAGACACACGGCTAATTGGTATATTCTATGACTAAATCAATTGATTAAGCAGTTATTTCTCAATTTACAGTGCATTAACCTGGTTCTTCCAACAGGAAATTTTGCGGTTCTTCCTCTACGCACAAAGTTCCGTGGCCCGGCGTATCCGACTTCTGAAGACTACGACATCATCGATGAAGTCCTCGATCTTTTCCGCGCCAATTCATTCTTTCGTAATTTTGAAATTAAAGGTCCTGCTGATCGTACTTTGATCTACGGTATTCTTTTCATTACAGATTGTCTTTCAGCTATATCAGCAAATAAGAACGTAACTGTCGACCGTTCTGAAGCTGGTCGGATTCTCAACACTCTTTCGCTCGAACACTTTTCTATCCCCGGCGATGCTGGATTCCCGTTGAATAGTTTGTACACTGCTCCTAGAGATCGCTCGGACGCGGAGCTGTTGAGGGGATATTTGGCGCAGTTTAGACAGGAGCTGGCTATTCGATTGATTGACAGAGTCTATGCAGATAATGACAAGCCTAGCAAGGTAAAAAAGAAAAAGAGCATTAAAAATTGATAGTAGTATTGGTTTGATCGCTAACGGTTAAAAATAGTACTGGTTAGCATTCACCCGTCGTCGTTTCATGAACAAATCACTCTCGTAAGGTTTCCGTTACTCCTCGTCGCCGCGAAATATAGAGAGTTGTGTATATGATACAGAAAGGTAGTAGAATGACTTATTGTTTGAGAATGGTTTGGAATCTGAAGTATTAAGAAGGTGGTATGCGGTGTGATAGTCGTTATTACTTGTGTGTGTAGTAGTATATACAAGGATAGCAAAAGATAGGACTGATTTTACTTTTACAAGATATTATTTTCAAATATGTTGTCACAACTGAATTTCCAAACGCCATATACTCAATATATACCATACAATATAAAAATAAATAACAAAAACTACTGATAAACAAAGATCAAGAACTGAACTCATGACAAATCAAAAGCAACATAAGAACAAGTAAAACATCATCATCATACTGATTGCCATCACTTACTCTTCTCTGCCTTTTTCGCAATTCTTTCTTTAGCTTGTTTTAAAGCATCTCTCTTTGCGATTTCTCTTCTAGATCCTTTAAGTACTTCTAAATGACCCACTCTTGACGACAGCAATTTCTCAGTCTCAACAGCGATAGCAGAGCCATGTTTCTACATCCCAGTTAGCAACTCCATTTCTACTTATTACTAAACGTAAACAGAGCATAAAACGATACGTACTTTAACTAATTTTGCAGTTGCAACTGCTGATGTTTTACGGGGTGCAATAATCCTTTTCGCAGCTTTCTTTGGCGTCACGGATTTCTTGACGTTGCTATAATAAAACGAGTACATTTAGTATAGATCCTGATTTTATGTTTGTAGGGATTTGTAATAGTACATACCTTTTTTTAATCACTTTTAAAGCCCCTTGTGCCATTGTGCAATGTATATATATATATGTATATAGTATATATATATATACACAGTAGATGAGAATACTTATTTGGCTGCTCCCTAAAACTTTTCAGGGGTCACTCAAAATTAACTTTTCCAATTTTTCTTTTATTTCTCCCAATTAAGAAAAAAAATTTCCCATTTTTTTAAATTCACCAAATTTCATTTTTTCAACTTTTAGTTTTTAATTCCTATTTTTCTTTTCTTTTTATTCTGTTGACCATCGCAAGCAAAAGAGAATATTACAAGAAGGCAGAAAAAGATGGTTAGAGAAGCTCGTCCGAAATTAGGACGTAAAGCACGTACTAAGCAAGGTCTTATTCCTTCATATGAAGATTTCAAGAAAGGCGCCTTGGAGCATAGACCAAAGAAGTCGTCGTATCCTGCGAAATCGAGCAATGGAAGCAGCAATAGCAACGGAGACAGAAAGAGAAAGCGTCAAGACGGTGATCGCGAGAGTAAATATTTGAATAGTAAGAAGCGGAGTGATAAAGACGATGACGACAATAACAAAACGGTAAAATTTGTGAAAGATACCACGTCGGATAAGAAAGTTGATGGGTTTTTTGATTTTGGGGATGAAGATGATAATGCAGATTATTCTGATTCTAACGATTCTCCGGTTGATGATGTACGTTGTTTAATTTTTTTTTATGTGTTGTTGGAATGTACTGTGATTTGCTAACAGGGGATGGTTTAGGATGCTGAAGTTTATGATTCTGGAGATGACGATGATGGAGAAGGAAAAGCCATGTTCAGCGACGATGATGGTGATAATGATCTTTTGGAATCTGCAAATATGCAGGGTTTAGCTAAAGCATTCAAGACTGTTGGAGAAACTGAACAGGAAAAAGCTGAACGCGTTGCGAACGAAGAAGTTGAAGAAGAAGAAGAAGAGGAAGAAGCAGAAGAGGAAGAGGAAGAGGAAGAAGATGAGTTCAACTTTGAGGATAATGACTCTGATGGACTTGTCGAAGGCGACGACGGTATCGATGACCTTGAAGAAGACGATGAATTCTCAATAGGCGAAGACGACGAAGACCAAGAAGATGGAGACGTTGAAATCAACCTCGATTCCAAAATCAGCTCAGTTCTTCCTTCTGGTCAAGAACTTGAAACCTCTTCTTCCGTTGCTCCTGACATTCATCTCTCGCGTACTCGTATTCAAGAAATTCTCAACGTTCTTGATGACTTTACAAAATTTGGCGAAGAAGGAAGATCTCGTTCAGAGTACGTTTCACAACTAATTTCTGATATCGCAAATTACTACGGCTATACTGAATTTCTCGCCGGAAAACTTTTCGAACTTTTCTCTCCTCGTGAAGCTATTGAGTTTTTCGAAGCAAATGAAGTCCCTAGACCACTCACTATTCGTACAAATACTTTAAAGACTCGTCGCAGAAATTTAGCACAAGCACTCGTTAATCGTGGAGTTAATCTTAAACCGATTGGAAATTGGACTAAAGTCGGTTTACAGATTTTTGACAGTCAAGTTCCTATCGGTGCTACGCCTGAATATCTTTCTGGTCATTATATCATTCAAGCCGCATCTTCATTTTTGCCTTGCATTGCTTTAGCACCTCAAGAAGGTGAACGTGTTCTTGATATGGCTGCTGCTCCCGGTGGAAAGACTACATATTTATCCGCATTGATGAAAAACACCGGCTGTGTATTCGCCAACGATTCAAACAAAGCTAGAACAAAGTCCTTGATTGCAAATATCCATAGATTAGGATGCACAAATACCGTAGTGTGCAACTACGATGCTCAAGAATTTCCTAAAGTTATAGGTGGCTTCGATCGCGTATTACTTGACGCTCCATGTTCCGGAACAGGCGTTATCGCAAAGGATGCCTCCGTCAAAACGAGCAGGAACGAAAAAGATTTCATTGATTTACCATTCTTACAGAAAAAACTGTTGTTAGCAGCTATCGATTCCGTTGATGCAAATTCAAAAACTGGCGGCTATATAGTATACTCTACGTGCTCTGTTACCGTTGATGAAAACGAAGCAGTAGTAGATTACGCTCTGCGAAAACGCCCTGATATTAAACTCGTCGAAACTGGTTTAATCTTTGGTGTTCCTGGATTCACTTCTTTTAGAGGAAAAGAATTTAACCAAAAATTAAACTTAACGAAAAGATACTATCCTCATACTTATAATGTCGATGGATTCTTTGTCGCTAAATTCAAGAAAATGAAAAAGCAAGACGAAAAGAAAGATGGTTCAAAGAAAGAGCAAAAGCAAAAAACTCAAGCAGACGATGAAATAACTTTGTAATATTTTGCATAACTAAAATACATATATATATAAATTTAAATAAAAAGAAAAAGGTTAAGAACGGAGGAAATATATTAGTCATTATTCATGGGTTTGCTAGAACCGTTACAAAATAGCTGAATCAAAACAATGTTTAAAATAAAACAGAAAAATTACAAAACAACTTCATATAAGTAATGATAAAGAAAAAAAAGAATAAGAAAAGCTCTCATTCTTAAATCACTTATTAATTATTACAAACGGATACTATAGCCAACATAAATTTTTAAATACAAAATAAACAAAAAACGCCATATTTGACAAATATTTTTTTTTTTTTCTTTTTTTTCTTTTCTTTCTTTTCCTTATTCCTCTTTTCGTTTTCTTCCTCATAATTCTTTTTTTCCCTTTTTTGTGATTTACTTTAAATATGCAATGAATGTAAAAAGAAACAATTAGACGACGTTTGCAAGCAATTCACGAAAACACAGATATCTATACATCGCAAACCAATGAATTCGATTCGATTCGATTCGATTCGATTCGATTCGATTCGATTTAAAAAGAAAATCCAGATTTAACGTATTCATTATTATCATCTTTATCAAGCCATTCACCACCTAACCAAAGTCTGATGCAAGAATCATCAGGTTTCTTCTGTGGAGATTCCATAGGTACGAGTTTGTAGAAATTCTCGTCAAGGTTCGTTGCTTCACAGGAACATTTGTCGAGAAGATTTGCGGGACATTGACGATTGATATCATGCTGATAGCCAATGTCACGGAAAAAATGCGTTTCGCGCTTGGAAAGGAAAAGAACGACGGCTAAGGTATGTAAAGGCGCGTCACCGAAACGTTCGTAAAAGAAACCTCCTTTTCGATCAATGTAATCAAAATAAGTGTTGTAGGTTTTGCTTCTGAAAAAGGCGAGAGAGCCGATCTCGAAATTGGAAAAGAACTGACAGTTGTTGTACTCTCCGTCATTACGGTGATCAATAATCCAAGATAAATCAGCTTCAGGGTGAATGAGCTCAGGGTAATCAGCCATGAACTCCTGAGTCTGGCGCCACATGGACGGGAAAGAACGGGCGTCATCAAGAATGTTCATGTTGAAGCCGTATTTGAGATCGTTCTCGGCCATGAAAGCAAACGGGTCGTAGTCAATGTCGCAGAAGAAGTGGACGTCGGGCTCGACACGCCAGTACCAGTCGTACTCGTCGAGGGCCGGGTGCTTGTAAAAGAAGCCCGAGTTCCAGCGACACATATGTCTGTAGGAGATCATCCAGCCTTTGCCGACACCGATGGCACCGAGGTACTCGAGCGAGGAGATGAATCGGGACTGGTCGATCCAGGGAGGCAGAGACCAGTGCTCGTCAGGGATGAGGATGTACTTGCACTCCGCGCTGGTGAGATTCTGCGTGCGGGCCTTGAAATCGTCGTCGAATGGGACGTCATTGAAGAAGACCCAGGGATAGTTGTACTTGTGGTTGAAGCGGGCTTCAAGATGGCGCATCGACATCTCGATGCCCTCGATTTCCGAGTTGCGCACAAGGGATATCAGGGCAGCTTTGGGCTTTGGCCGGGCCTGGAGGATATCGACGGGTACGTTCTTGTCGGAGGAGGGGACGAGTGGCACGAAGGCAGCCTGCTTGTGGGCTTGAAAGACAGCGTCATTGAGTGCTGCGTAAGACGGTGCGGCTGTAGAAGGGCGCGAATGGCGGTTGATTGCGAGGACGAGCAGGATGAGGGCGGCGAAGGTGAGACCGGCCCACTGGATGGTGCGCTGGTACGCGCGCGGAGGACGGAGCGAGGCCATGTTGCGCGCAAAATTGTCTGCTGCACCGCGAATGCTCTGCGAAAGAAGCGGCCGCGCGGGTTTGCTGTCTGCCTCGAGGTCGCGGTCTTGCTTTGCGCTGTCTGCACAGTCGAGGTCGAGCGACACAGCCGACGACCTACGCGAAGCAGGTGCTGAGTGCGCTAAATACGGAGACGCCGGCGACAGCTGAAAGTTCTCGCTGGAATCAGCAGTTGAGCTTCGCGTGATAGATCTCTTCTGGACCGAGGAGGACGCCTGGGACGGGTCGAAGAGCGAGACGGCGCGTCTGCTCGCTGCCCTCTGCTGAAGCTGTTGGTGCGAGGAGGAGCGCGCAAACTTGGGCGTCGGCGGCAAAGAAGAACAGCTGCTGCTCGTCTTTTCGGCGAGCTGCAGCGGGGGCGGACGATGTTCGTGAGAAGGCAGTTTGGCGGTGGTGTATTGCGGGACAGAAGAAGAAGGAGCTGTGTGGGCGCGCGCAGATGGCGGCGGCTTGCTCCACCAAATACGGCTGCACCGAATTCACATATTGAGTCACGTGCAAGTCACATCCCCCGTGATACATTCACCAACAACGAGCGGCCGGCCTGCTCTTTGTTCCCCCCCCTCCCCCTTCACCAGCTATGGTTCACGGCGGCTACGGCGAATGGAGCCGGCAGATGACACGGACACGCTGCTGGCGGTGCTGGCATCGCTGTTTCCCACCAACTCCACCTCGGAGCTGCTGAATGCGCTCGTCGACGCCGGCGGAGATGTGACAAAGGCCTCCGCAGCCTTGCTCGACGCTGCCACACGACAGAACAAGGCTCACAACCAGCTCCAGGCCCCCGTCACCCGCTTCTTTGCGAGTTCCTCGGAATTACGCAAACGCACTCGCACTGAAAGCAACGACGACGACGATGAGGGCGACGGCGACATGAATACAGTCTGCGGAGCCCGCCCCCGCCCGAACAAAGTCTTCCATCTCTACACCCCCCTTACAATAGCCCATTACACGCCATGCTCCTTCACGGCCAACTTCCTCGCTCCAGACACTGCCGACACCCTTCTTGCTACTCTGTTAGAAGACTCGACGTCGTGGGAACCGAATCTCTTTCGGCTTTTCAACAGAGAAGTCACATCTCCCCACACTACGTCTTTCTACGTCAACCCCGACCGTGTCAACGCCTTCACAGAAACCTACCGCTACAACGGCGCAGTCATAAAAGACGTCCGTCCATTCAACAATACTATGATCTACGTGCAGTCACTAGTAGAAAACGTTGTCAACAAGCAACTCGCCGACAGAGGCTACCAACACCACCAGACACGTGACAGGTGGGTGGCCGAAGTTGCCTTCTGCAATCGCTACGATGGACCTAACGAGAGCGTCGGATACCATTCAGATAGGCTGACTTACATTGGTCCTCAGCCTGTTATTGCCAGTATCTCTCTTGGTGTCACGCGTGAGTTCAGGCTGCGAGAAATTGGGCTTAAAAATTCACAGACGTTTTCACTACATTTACCCCACAACAGTCTTCTTGTCATGCATGCGCCCTGTCAGGAGAAATATAAACATTCAGTGGTTCCAACCCGTAGTGTTGAACCTCATCCAATCTCCGGAAACACTCGTATAAACATAACCTATCGCATGTACCGTGAGCCGTATGCTCCTAATCAATGTCCTTCCTGTAAATGCGGAATTACGATGGTTCTACGATGCGTTTCTAAAAAGCAAGAATCAAGGGGGAGATACTTTTGGTCTTGCGCAGCGGCTTATCAACAAGAAACTGGATGTGACCTGTTTCTATGGCAAGATATCACTGATGATGGACTCCCTGTTTTGTTGAACAAGTACAATTATACAGAAATTAAGAAAGCGTAACAAGAGTTCAAAAAAATGCAATCCCTTCTATTTCTTATACAGTCCCAAAAAAAATGAACACGTAATTCAAACTATATGCAGATACTCAGTCAATATAATCACCATCTTGGTTACCGAAAGTCATCCGATTCTGTGCTCTTCTAACATCAGTCATAGCAAACTGCTGTTTATACTTGCGTATCCGCCTTCCACCTCTTTTCTTTGATGGCTTATCATCAGGAGCAGGTAAAGCTTTCGGGCCTTTATTCGACGGAGGGATTCCCAGTTTTTCCAGTTTCTCTTCAACTTCTTCTCGCATTTTATTACCTGCACTACCATCCTTATGTGTGTGAGCTAGATCTATACGCGACATTAATGTGACTTTTCCTGCAAGAATCCGTAATCCTTGTTTTCTTAAATCATTAGGTAGTCTTTGAATTACCGGACTAAAAAACAAAAATCCTTGTTGTCGGATTCCCGTATTACCTAAACCAATATTTGTTTGATTCCTTCGCACTCCAAGTGATGGTAAATTACAAGACGGTATTTTTGACAGTCCATTTAGACCTCCCACTGCGCCAAATAACTGAGCAGCTGTCGTAGAACCCACTAAAGCTGCTGTGTTTGGAGCAAATACTGATAACCTTGAAGAAACATATTGCGTAATTTTCTTATTTGCCGAATCCAAAAAGATGAGTATATCACAGCATTCCATCACTAGCTCAAGTTCTTGCTCGCTCAGCTCTTTGCTTTTGGAAGTTACTGCCGATACTGTGATAACCATAATAATAGCTGCTGGTAAAAATTCTGATAAAGCATCTCTCATATCTTTAACTCCTTCAATATCATTACCAACCACTTTTACAGTCCTTGCGTATTCGACCGGGTTCAATACAAGTGATTCTAATTCAGGAAATCGAGGATTGTATTTATCAACAGCATATTTATACAGATTAACAATTTCACCCGTAATATCAGCTGCTAGATCATTGACTTCGACAAGTAACTTGTATTCCGGATTATCTTCAACATTTCCACCTGCTTCATCAGGTTTAGCTGTATATCTATCAATTTCCTGTACATTATTAGTCCCTTGCTGAATCATTAACAACGATAAAAGTTCATTTCACTTACATCTAGTAGTATATTTAATCGATCTAGTAATCTCGCTGTACTCTCAAGCTCGGCAAGGACACCAGTTCGCGCTTGCTGAGTACTTGTACTTGATCGACTCTTGATCTCATTATTCCCTTCTTCAAGTTCAGGCGACGCTGAGCGCGATTGCGAAGGAGACGGCGAGGGAGAAAAATCGGCTAATAGCTCATCTACTAACGACATCTAGTTTTTCTCACTTTTTCTTTCTTCCTTTGTAAATAAAACCCCCCTGTTTGTGGGTTATTCTGTTTATGAAGGAATAGTGAAATATTTCAGTCGTGATTACGTTTGTTCAAAATACATCGGTGGCGAGCCGCACGCCGCTTTCAAGACTAAAAATCTCGAATTCACAAAAATCAGAATATTTCCTGTAGACATTAAGTATCCCAGCGCCTTGAACACTGCTGCGACTTTATAGGAGTCATGTCTAACGAATTTCGGAAAGTCAACTTCACAAGCTCGGCTGATAAATTGCCAGGAAGTTCTGAAGAAACACCAGGTGGATTACGGATCCCGAGTGCCAAAGGTGGTTTGATTATCCCAAAAGCACGGCAAGAGCGTGAACACGCTGAGCGAGAGAGTTCAAGATCTAAAGACCTTGGTACTTCTGACAACACGTTCAAAAAACCGTCACTGCCCTCATCAATTACATCTGCGCGCCGCGAAAGAAGAATCGATACACCGAGTCATGGTCCTGGGTTATCAGAAGAAGCAAGGCGTAGACTTCACAATAGTCGTCAACGGCAAGGGCTATCAGTGTCTTCTTCTTCTTCTTCTTCAGCGATTCGCAAGCGGCCTTCTAATGACGAGAGCTTGAATGATGAAGATGGTTATCGAGTTACGGTTTCTCACTCGTCTAATCGAAATCCATCAACTCGCAGACGGCGGACAGACGCAACACCATCCCGCCACCGTCAACAGACTCCTCTCGCTGCGCATCGCGGTCTCTTACCTTCTGATTACGACGAAGAAAGTCTTTCAGCTCTTGAACGAGATTGGTATGCTACTGACGAGCTCGGTCATGCTGCCGGTGACGAGTCTCATAATCCGTTTGGAAGCTCGTCGTACGATGTCCAAGAAGCCGAGCAGAAATTACAAGCAAAAATGGTGAATAGAATGAGTATGCGTGCTCAAGCTAAGCAACATGATGCTGATATGTGGGAAAATAATCGATTAATAACGTCTGGTGTTGGTCAAGCTCAAGAGGTAAATATGAATTTCAACGAGGATGATGATGAAAATCGCGTTCATTTGCTAGTTCATGATCTTACTCCTCCATTTCTCGACGGAAGAAATGTGTTTACGAGACAACGTGATCCAATCTCAGCAGTTAGGGATCCACAAAGTGATATGGCTGTTTTCAGTCGCAATGGTTCAGCCTTAGTCCGTGAAAGAAGATTGCAACGCGAGCGCCAACGACAAGCTAGAGATGCATTGGATATGTCAGGTACTGCACTTGGAAATGTCTTGGGTGTGAAAGAAAATCAAGATGATGAATCTGATTCTGTACTTGCTGGTGATGGTGGCAATGCGGATTCAAAAAGTGATAGTAAGTTTGCATCGCATATGAAAAAGAATACCGGTGCTTCAAAATTCAGTCAAGATAAATCAATCCTCGAGCAACGACAAGCTTTGCCTGCCTTTGCCGTTCGCGAAGAGCTTTTGCGTGCAATCAGAGACAATCAGGTAACCATCGTAATCGGTGAGACCGGTTCAGGAAAGACTACGCAACTCACGCAATTTCTGTACGAAGATGGTTACGGTAAACGTGGAATGATTGGCTGTACACAACCTCGTCGTGTAGCTGCTATGAGTGTCGCTAACCGTGTTTCTGAGGAAATGGGTGTAAAACTAGGTGGAGTTGTTGGTTATGCTATTCGTTTTGAAGATTGCACTTCGGATGAGACGGTAATTAAGTATATGACTGATGGTGTATTATTACGAGAGTCTCTTCAAGAGTCAGATCTAGAGAAATATTCATGTATTATTATGGATGAAGCACATGAACGTGCTTTGAATACTGATGTTTTAATGGGTCTCTTCAAACAAATTCTTGCTCGAAGACGTGATCTTAAACTTATCGTTACTTCAGCTACTATGAATGCTGACCGATTTTCAAAATTTTATGGAAATGCTCCTCAATTCACTATTCCTGGTCGCACATTCCCAGTTGATGTCCTGTATTCTAAATCACCATGCGAAGATTATGTTGAAGCGGCAGTTAAGCAGATTCTCACTATTCATCTTCAACAAGGTCCTGGTGACATATTGGTTTTCATGACTGGCCAAGAAGATATCGAAGCAACGTGTGACGTTACAGCTCAAAGATTAGCAACTTTAGATGATCCTCCAAAACTTGAGATTTTACCAATTTATTCACAAATGCCAGCTGATTTACAAGCAAAGATTTTTAATAAAGCAGCCAAAGGTACTCGAAAAGTTATCGTTGCTACAAATATTGCTGAAACTTCTTTAACTGTTGATGGCATAAAATTTGTCGTCGATTCAGGATTTTCAAAGCTCAAAGTATATAATCCTAGAATGGGAATGGATACTTTACAAATCACGCCAATTTCTCAAGCAAATGCAAGTCAAAGATCAGGTCGAGCAGGGCGTACCGAGCCTGGAATTGCCTATAGATTGTATACGGAATCAGCATTTCGTAATGAATTCTATATTCAAAATATTCCAGAGATTCAACGAACTAATCTTTCAAATACTATTTTACTATTAAAATCTCTTGGTGTGCGCGATCTTATGGAATTTGACTTCATGGATCCACCACCTGCCGAAACTATGACTAGTAGTTTATATGATCTTTGGGCACTTGGCGCACTTGATAATATGGGTCAATTAACTGCTCTTGGAACTCGGATGGCTTCATTTCCTATGGAACCTTCCCTTTCAAAGTTGTTAATCATGTCCGAAGAGTATGAATGCTCACAAGAGATGTTGACTATTGTATCAATGCTTAGTGTTCCTAATGTATTTTATCGACCGAAAGAGAGACAAGAAGAGAGTGATGCTGCTCGTGAAAAGTTTTTCGTAGCTGAATCAGATCATCTGACGTTACTTAACGTTTTTACGCAATGGAAAGCGAATGGTAATTCAGATAGTTGGTGCATGCGACATTTTCTTCATCCAAAGACCTTACGACGAGCAAAAGAAATCCGTCAACAGTTATTAGATATCATGACATTCCAAAAGATGAATATAGTTTCTTGCGGCTCAGATTGGGATATCATTAGAAAATGTGTGTGTTCAGGATATTTCTTACAAGCGGCAAAAGTTAAAGGATTAGGTGAATACGTGAATTTACGAACTAGCGTCACCGTCCAACTACATCCTACTTCAGCTCTTTACGGACTAGGCTATTTACCTGATTATGTTGTTTATCACGAGCTTATATTAACGTCAAAGGAATTCATGTCAACAGTAACAGCAGTTGATCCTCATTGGCTTGCTGAATTAGGTGGAGTATTTTATAGCGTGAAAGAGAAATCAGGATTTAATTCACGGCACAAACGAGCTACGGAGCAAGAATTCTCTCAAAGAATGCAAATTGAAGCACAATTTGAACAAGATCGAAAACATAAAGAAGAAAAAGTTGTGGGAAAGGCAAGACCAAAGACAGGAATGCAGGGTATTGCTACACCAGGATTATTTAGAGCCAGAACGCATACTCCAAGTCTCAGAAGAGGGTTTTAGGTATGTTGATGTTGAGCTTTTATTGGAATTTTCATTTGCGTAATATAGACTAAACTTTTCTTTTAATCTGCAGATGTATATTTATTGTTTTTTTAAATTTTAAAAAAATCTAATATTTAACTATTTAAAGCTTAGACTAAACTTTTTTTTTAATCTGGAGATGTATATTGTTTTTTTAAAATTAAAAAAAAATCTGATATTTAACTATTTAAAGCTTATTGATGCTTAAAGAAATCACTGTACATTTTTTCAATCAGTTATTTTGGTAGTCACCCTGATTACCGTATCCTTGATTTTGAAATCTCTGATTCTGATTCTGATATTCTTGATTTCCAAATCTTTGGTCTTGAAATCTTTGATCTTGAAAGCCTTGATCTTGAAATCTTTGATCCTGAAATCCTTGACCTTGGAATCTTTGATCTTGAAATTCTTGACCTTGAAACCCTTGATTTTGAAATCCTTGATCTCTATACCCTCCTTGATTTTGATAATCATTTTCATATCCCTGACTTCCATCATCCTGGAATTCTCTAGGAGGTGCTTGACTATTCGGATCATATTGATCATATTGTCCGTAATGAGAATCGTACATTTGGTTAATTTGTTGACGAGCAGAATGCTTAACTCGTTCTCTAAACAGTTAATTAGCTTTGATGTGTCAAAGATCCCGTAGGAGGTCGACGAACCTGTCGTAGAAATCAAGACCCTTGGTCTCGACTAATTTATCAACTTCAGCACCGGCAATGCCGGCAAGAGCTTCTTTGGCAAAGGCATGGCTGACCGGAACACCTTCGCGACGTTGTCTATCCTAAGGTATTAATACAGTCCAAAATTCAGTATCAATCATCAGTCACTTACTTATTCTCGAAAGCTCTGAACTATACGGCACAGGGAAAATGAGTAACATAGATCAATGATATGAATTGAAAAAAAGGTACGACACGTACAGCTTCAAAGGATGCGGCACCAGCGATTGCTTCGTGTGAGAATTTTGCCTTATGTTCTTCAGGAGCATAATCATTTTGATAGATTTGCTGACTCTGATCACGACCGAAATGAAAAATACTATCCATTGCCTGCAATTTATATTCTATTTGTTGTGTTTTGTAATTTGTGGAAAGAATGCGAACGTTAATAATAGACTTGATGTAGACAATGGAAAGAGCAACTGGCAGATTCAGGTATTTATAATCTGGGGAAAACTTTGATCAGCGGTATTATTACAGTAGTTTAATATCTGAGGCATATACATCATCCGGGAGGCACGATCCCCTTGCCGCAGATCGACAACGAAAGAGCGCACTTTTCACCAATTCGCAATGCTTACTCCACCCATGATAGCATAATTCACCTTTATTCGCAGTAGTCATCAATTTACCGGATAAAATGAGCAGATTTTTAATGAGAGGGTATAGGATTACAGCATGCACATAGGGATCAGGAGCGGAACCGCAGCCAGACTTTAAATAAATATCGCAACTGTCATGGACGTGCTTTTCAAGAGGCCACGCTTAATCTTTTCTTCTTATGAATTATATTTTTAGTGTCTGAGAAATACAGAATATAAAATTGCAGTAGTAGTATAGCTCAGATAAAATAAAACACAGGTAGCCTAACGTATTAGCAAACTCACCAAAAACACGAAGAAGTAATTAACAGTTTTGTTTTCATATTTCTCTTTTTGGCCTTCACAATTGACCATTAGTAAACACAAAACACCTTACCCTTAACTTTCATTGCAAATTTCGTTTGAGAGCTAACCTGGTTTCTAGCGACGCGACAAGGGGGAGATTTGAAACGGCTCATCGAGAATTAAATAGTAGCAAGCTTCGGACAAAGCCCCGCGGATTGGTTTAATGTTAGCGTTTGGAGAGTTGTGATCATTGGAGTGCCTTTGCTAGGCTACTACCGTATGCAAATTTGTAGCTGTTACTAAGACTCTGATCATTCCACCGCTATTCATGAATTTAATCTCTCTAGAACCGATTCTGATTGTCTCTTTTTAATCAGCACGTATGCAAATATACAAACAGATGTTGATTGCGCGGGTAAAGTCCTGTTGCAAAGAGGTTACAACTCCGCGCGCAACAATTCGGATTTGTGCCGCAACGGCAGCGGCTCATAACTGTTAATAAGAAATACCTTGGAAGCCATCGCAGCTTTCGTCTCGTCGGAGTTAGATGGTCTCGGCACATTTGTGAGCTTTTGTAGTGAATGGGAGCTTCAAAGTAAAAGTTACGTAAATTCGGAGCATCCGAGGGTTGGAACTGTTGTTTATGCGGGCTTTGTAAAGGCAGTGAAGAGTGTGCACGCGTGGAAGCAAGGTTTTGCTGCCAGCACGACTGGTCAGACCAGCGCCATGTTTGTCGGCCGACGCATTGCAGAGAAGCACAGCATTCGGACCGCAATAACAGATAACAAAACCAACACTATCTCTCTCGGCCGGCGTGTGGCAAATAAGCACATACGACCCGACAATTTGCCGGCTGTTGCGGCGGGAACTGCTCAAACTATCGACCGCGAGCGAGCGATGGTGCGGGTGCGCACAACCTGTCCCAACTTATACTGGGTCTTCTAACCCGGACACCTTACCGGTTTCCAAGCCGCGCTCTAAGCTCCACGACATGTTGGGACCGCAAGGGTTCCTGCTATCGGAGGCAGCGATTATTCGTACGTTCCGCAGAGATAGCGTAATTCTCCGACACGACAAGCCCCGAATAAAGTACCTGCCTCGTTACTCACGTTGCACGCGTATGAAGTAAGTGTGGCAGGGTCGCGTAGAGCTATCTGGTAATTGATAAGTGACTCACCGGTGTTTGCCGCGCCCGACGCAGGCCAAAAAGACGGGGCAAGACCACGGCCGACAGGCGCGTGCCACCGCGTCCGTTTCCCTCCCCCCCGGCAACATATATAAGCTCTGCTGGCACCTCCATTTACAAACCACTCTTCTTGCATCTCTCTCTTCCTACTTCTCGCCCCCCCCCTGTCTCCGTCCCAGCTCTCTGCCCGCTCTTCGCTGTCGTTCTGCGTTTGACGCTACTTCATACGCGTACTCTCGAGCCCTTCTTCATCTCCTCCAGCACCGCTATGCCCACCCGCGCGCAATCCGACGCGTCCTCCATGCAGCCTGTTTCAATCACACGCGTCAATTTGCCTCGCAATGGCCTCACAAACATTATCCGAACACCTATTGTAACACCAGACCCAGATTCAGCAATGAGGCTCTGTGAGAATCCATCTGCTACCGGAGCAGCCTCTCCTCCTCCCAGTTCGGCCTCTTTCTTCAATTCACAACTACCGCGTACGTCTACATCTCCTTTTATATCCGGCAAGCAGAATCCAAACGGAGCTCCTCCATTATCCTCCGAAGACTCCCTGCTAAACGCCTCCACCGCAGCCGCAGCCGCAGCAGTCGCGCAGCAAGCTATCCTCAGTCACAACAAGGACCTAGCCTGGGACAAGACGATTGAACGAATAGTCAAGGGAATTGTTTCAATCAGAGCCTCTGCTGTTCGAGCATTTGACACGGAAGGAAGTGGCGATTACACCGCGACTGGTTTCATCGTTGACAAGAAGCGAGGAATTATCCTTTCTAATCGGCACGTGGTAAATCCTGCTCCAATTACCGCCACTGCTGTATTTGTCAAGTACGTTTTGCCTTTTGCCTTTTGCCGTGAATCCTGATTATGATTCTTTCTTTTTCTGTAAGTGGGGAAGTTCGGTGATGCTGACGCTAATTATTATAGCTATGAAGAGGTCCCACTTCGGCCTATATATCGTGACCCCGTGCACGACTTTGGGTTTTTCCAATTTGACCCTGAAAAGGTTAAATTTTTGAATATCGAGGAAATAGAGCTTCGACCAGATTTGGCAAAAATTGGACTTTCTATTAAAGTCGTTGGTAATGATTCTGGCGAGAAACTAAGTATCTTGGGATCTACTCTTGCTCGACTTGATCGAACTGCTCCGCGATATGGTGATGATGCTTATGAGGATTTCAATACTTTTTATTATCAAGCTGCGACTGGTACTTCTGGTGGATCATCAGGATCACCGGTTTTGAATATTGCTGGTCAAGCTATTGCTTTAAACGCCGGTGGATCAAAGCGCTCTGCGTCTTCATTTTATTTACCTCTTGATCGAGTTGTTCGTGCCCTTGGATGCCTTCAACAAGGGCTTCCAATTACTCGTGGAACTTTGCAAGCTGAATTTGTTCACAAGTCATTTGACGAGTTACGCAGACTTGGACTTTCACCTGAAGCGGAAGAAATTTGCCGTAATTGGAACTCAAATTCTAATGGACTTTTGACCGTTTCAAGAGTTCTTCCTCTCGGACCTGCTTATGGAAAATTAGAGTCGGGAGATATTTTAATTGCTTGTAACGGCAAGATGCTTGATAACTTTGTTCATCTTTTTGAGATTCTTGATGAAAGTATCGGATCAGATATCACGTTATCTCTATTTAGAGGGAAAGTACCATTTGACTGCTCGATTACGGTTGATGATTTACATTCAATCACTCCCGACACCTTTGCTGAAATCGGTGGAACCATCTTTCATGACCTCTCTTATCAGCAAGCCAGATCATATGGCATGCCAGTTAAGAATCAAGGTGTATATGTTGCACTTTCTGGCATGTTAAACTGGAAATCATTAATTAGAAACTATCTTGTTGTTTCACTTGCCAACAAACCTACACCTAATCTCAATGCATTGCTTGATGTCATCAAAACAATCCCTGACTTAGAGAGTGTTCCAATGAGATGCCGCGATCTAGGGCAAGTTCGTGAAACTGTTAGTTTAGCTACTATTGACCGTCATTTTCATCTTGATTATCTTTACGTTCGGAATGATAAAACCGGTTTTTGGGATCGCCAGAAACTACTTCCAGATATTAACGCCATTGAGACGCCACCTAAAGCTGAACATGCTGCTGAAGAGGATTTTGCCGATGAAGAAGGTGAGGAAGATCAAGCTCATGATCCTATTGCTGTATTACGCCAGAGTCTAGTATATGTGAATGTTAGACTGCCATTTAGCGTTAACGGATATACTTCTTCTAATCCTTATTACGGTGTCGGAACTCTTGTTTCTCTGAAAGATAATATTCCGGTTGTTGCAGTCGATCGTGCTGCTGTGCCATCTGAAGCAGTTGATGTTGAGCTTACAATTCAGCATTATACAGTCACCGGCCGTGTTATTGCCATGGATAGAGTTGCATTTTTGACTTTTAACATGGCTGATTTACCTTCAGGTATTAAGCTTCAAATAGCTCAATTTGATCCTGATGTTCATCTGAAAACCAAGGATGCAGTAACTGTTGTCGGTCTAAACAGTTCACATTCAGTTATTGAGAAACATACTACTGTCTCTGCATTATGTGATATCGGCACAACTAAATGCAACCCTCCTCGCTTTAGATTAATGAACGTTGAAGGACTTTCACTTGCTGATAGCGTTTCTTGTGACGGAGGTCTGATTGCTCAAAAACACTCTGAGCAATATGAAGCTGAAGATGGGACTACCAAAGAACGTGACTTATACAAGATTGTTGCATTATGGACTAATGCTTCATCCCAGAATAATTCCGATGCTGATATTTTTTGGAAAACGGGAATCCATTATGGCATTTATATTAAACCAATTGTGGATAGTATTCAACAAAGTCTTACATCAGCATCAGCCGAATCGGCTCTCAAAGTACTCAGCAAATCATTACCAAAGGCTCGCACTTTCAATATTGAAACAAGTACTGTGTCATTGTCTATTGCTACAAGTCTTGGATTACGAGCTTCGCGTGTACGTCAATTTACGAAATTAACAAAGGCGCAATTAAATTCTACTAATGTCTCGTTAATTAATGTTTTCGATAAATTTCCTCATTACGATAGCGTCACTAATGCTTCAAATGATTTGAGATCTGGTGATATTTTGATTGAGATTGATGGGAAGCCAACTGTTCGCATTTTAGATATTGAAATTCACCTTCAAGATACTAAGAGAGAAACCTATGAGTTCACAATCTTGCGAGATGGATATGAGAAGAAAGTTCAAATTAAACCTCTTATTGACATGTCAAGAGGAATTGTCTCCCCCAAGATCGTGCAATGGAGTGGTGCATTCTTACACGAGACTTTCTCAGAAGCAGTTGAACAAGTTGCTCATGGCACTAAACTGGTTCCTTTATCTCGTGGTGTATATGTTGGTTCTGTTTCATTTGGTGCGCCCGCTTTGAACAATATCCGGCCAGCTCAATGGATCATTGAAATTGATGGCGAGAAAGTGGAAGATATCGAGCAATTCCTTAAAATCATTCAAGAACAACGATGGAAAGACTCTCAATTTGTTAGAGTTAAACTAGTGAATCGTAAAGACGTCACAAGTGTCGTTAGTGTGCAGATTGATGAACTCTATTGGCCTTCAAGATTTCTTGTTCGAGGAGCTGATGGTTATTGGATTAACACGGAATTATAAAGGCGCTGTGTTGCAAGACATTGAAATTATCTTTTCTTTTTTTTCATCTTCACTTTATGTTTTATTTATGCAGACTATATAAATGTATATATATTTTTGGGGTCAATTGGTGGTTTCTGTTATAAGATTGTATATTGTACACATATGTATAGAGCGCATTTCGGAATTTATTAGACTGTATGTTGTGAATGGATTTTGATTTGATAATCGGAATATGTTCACATAAATTATTACGTATTATCATTTACTAAAACTACAACAGGTGCACTGTTGTACCACTAATGGTTGCCGACATCGTGCAGAGGTCACTTCCAACATGTAAACTATTTAGGTTCAGGGGTTGGACCAGACCGCATGTGCGATCTGGGGAAAAGCATGCCATTAGATAACCACTTTTAACGTGGTTCTCAATATGTTGAATATATATATCAGATAGAAGGAATTGTGCATATACAAAAAGCATTGGAAGCGAATGTAAACAAATAAGTGGCAGGGTTAGGTCATAATCAACGCCGGACGTAGACGATTTGGATAATGACCGGCGTTGATGCGGTAAACAAAAGGGCGCTATTTATCAGCTCGTTTCTCTTCCTCTCTTACCCACCACCACCGCCTCAACCAAATCCTGCCAGTTAAAGCCTTCCCGTATTAAATCAATCAACACACATATTTGCTACTTGTGAAAATAATTACAAATGCCTGTTCCATCTTATATGCGTCCTACTGCCTCTTCGGCGGCTAAGGTCGTTGAGAAAGAGCCTGCACGCTACCTCCAGCCTACTGTATGTCATTATCTGCTTTCTTTGACTGCACGCAAAATAACTAATAGCTTTAGTATATCTGGAGCGCCAAGAAACCACCTTCTATTGTTTTGGCCAATAATAGATCGCGTCGCTATTCTGCGCCCATCCAACACCGACGCACCAACCGCCCCAGCCCTGTTGCAACCAGCAGCGCTATCAGTGGAAATGCAGCACTTGAGTTGACTGCAGGCGTTTCTAATCTTCAAACACCTGCTTCCTTGCTTTCAAGTACAGTTTCAACAGCCGAAGGCCACTTTGAGTCTGCGCCCGCCGTCGGTTCCTTTGGCTCCGCCGATTCTGTCCAGGCCGTTTCTAAATCTCCCGTTGCTGAGCTCTCCCGCCCCGCCCAAGCAGCGGTTGCTCTATCTCCCGTTTCTCTGATCAAGTTGACTCAGATCAACAATATTGAGAGCTCTACTCCAATCACTCGCCGTCATCCTAGCCGTATTCCTGTACGTGTTGGCAGCCGTCCTGTCCATACGCCAGTGTTTAGATATGCCCCCGCAGCTCCTACCGCCACCGCTTTTACAACTGCAACGCCCACCACGACCTGTCGCACTCTCAGTATTCAGGTTACTAGAGCTGATGTCTGTTTATTTGCAATTCACTGCCCGTCAATTAGTTTATTAACAGGAATATTATTTAGTACTCGCCTCCTAGAGAAGCATTGCCCAACTCGGCTCTCATTCTTGCCAAACCGGTTGGTACAGCGATCTGCGTCGTCCCTGATCTTCAGCCCAAGGCCGACATCTCTGTTGGTGATACAATTTCTTTCTCTGGGATTCCTGGAATGCTAGCAGAGTTAGAAAGCGAACTTGCGCACGAGAAGAAACTACTCGCTTCTCCTGTTATTGCATACGCTACTCCGCTAGCTGATATCACCAACCAACGAGCAGATCATATTTGTGGTGCCGAGATCCCCAAGCCTTTGTCGCTTTCTCGCTCTTCAAACTCGCCATCTCCAATTTCACTTGGTGGTCATGTTGCTCAATTGAATCACACTGAGTCACGAATTGTATCGTTGAGAGGTTCGCGCGATTCACGCTTGTCTGTTTCTCTCGATGATGCCTCACCTGCCGCTCCTTCATCGCCTCGTCTCCTTTTAAGGATTTTATCGCATAAATTAGCCAAAGATTCTCTTACCCTGCCTTCTACTGTATCTGTCTCTGCTACTGATATTTCTGCCGTGTCTTCTACTGTTTTACCTATTATACCATCTATCGCTGCCATCAACATATCGTCAAATATTACTCCGATTCCCTCGTTTGACGCCTCTTCAACCGCACCCTCGCCAACTCTCGCTCTATGTCTCGCTTCACATTCCGCCTCAAAGCCCGCTTCACCACCTCATGCATCCCCCACTTCTTCTACAGTGGACCCCGAGACTGAAGTTTCTCCAGTTTCACCCTCTTCAGTCGTTTCTTCGACCGTAACACCTGCTTCCACCCTCGCATCAATGGATGCGGTCCTTTGCGCAGGAGTTCCTCCTGCGCCTTCCTCTCAAGCAACTTCCTCCACGATTGTGTCGTGTCAGGAGAACAGAAAAACCTTCATCTCGCGCTTCAAGGCGCGTCAAGGAATTGACGCTTTGCTTGCTTCAATCAATGAGGCCAGTTTCGCATCATCCGCCCTTCCCAAGGCGGAACCTGAGACGGGGCTAATCCCCGTTTCACCCTCTGCAGTCAGTCTCTCGACTGCTTCACAATTTTGCATCTCCACACCTGCGGATGTGGGGCCTAGCACTGGACTTGCCCCAGCCCTTTCTTTGGCACCTTATGAACCCCTTGTGCACACGATGGCGCCCCTAGAAAGCGACTCTTTGTCGCCTTCTGGTACTGATGTAGTCTTCAAAGAGACTATTTCCCCTTCCGTGCAATATGGCGCGAACTCTGAGGCTAGAGCTAAGTCAGCTCTTATTTCTTCTGCATCTTCTGATTCTATTGAGATGAAGATGCAAACTTGTAATCTCGATGAGAGTGAAGCCTCATCGAGATTTATAATGCGGCCTGGCGGACCGTATTCACCTATTCCTCCCAATTTTAAAGAGATGGTGAAACAGACCAGAAGGCAAAGTATTTGTTCTGAGGAGAATTACGGTGTTGATACTGAGCGTTCTAGATATCAGACACTTCGAGGTAAGCAGCGAGCGGCAGCTATGGCGATGGTATCCGAGGCTCACACATGCACTTCGTGCCCCGAAGAGCCTGCTGGCCGAGTAGGTAATTCTTGGAATGAGACATTCAAATCTATTGCGTCTAAGTTCAATGGTATCTCTCGGTCGTCAGGAGCTAGCAAAGTCGACCAGCACATTAGAGGAGAGAATGAGTATCTCCAAAGCTGCTCGAGCGAGAATTTATCTGATGCAATAACTAATCCTACAGAACTGGGGAAAGTCTTTGAGATTTTCCGCCCGAAAATGGCGACTGGGATTACTGATAACTCTCGGTCTGCTGATCGTAAGCTGTCTTCGCTTGGGAGATATCTTTCTAGTCGCTCTATTTGGAGCAAGATACCAGAAAGATCGGGCCCTTCGGTTTTTTCGTGGGAGTATGGCGAGAATTTGCTTAGTTAGGTACGAGGAGTTGAGTGCTGGTGGATAGTAACGCTAATACCTTTTTTATTTTATACCTTTATAATTATCGTCGTGAAATCATTTCTGCTTTTGTGCGCTGCTATATACCTTAGTGCTATTATTATTCGAGTATTATTACTGCTGTGAAACTTTTAGTATTGTTTTTTTTTTGTTGTATTAGAGTATTGCTGGCCTCTCAAGTAAATAAATTATTGATTGAAGATATTAGTACCTAGTTTGACCGCCATCGTATGTTAGCTAAAAGACCAGTGCTTCTCTGAAGTTACCTATTCTACGCTTATTAAAAAACTTTCAGAAATCTTTATATTCTGCATTGTCTATAATTTATTAAGAGGAATCAATTGTTCAGACGGTATGAACTATCTGGACCATAATATAAACAACCAAACGTAAAACATTGAATCTAAAATCTGATGAAAAATCCCTTGTTTAGTTATACTTTACATATTTAGCTACTTTAATGATTTCCAACTTTGAAGATTTCTTAGTCAGTGTTCCATCACATTCCCACTTTCATTATAAAGATTATGCTACATCTTCATTTTTTACTCTCTACGGTTCAGCTAGGGGAGTTTTGTCAACATATTGTACAAACATGTAAAAAGAACACACTTTGGGAAGTATAAGACTATGTACTAAAAGCTTTTTGACTCAAGAGAGAAAGTATTAGTCGCCAAGATACATTATATTATAACCTCTGACTTATTATCTTCTTTTATTTCATTATCCTACAGCTTGTCGTTTTCGATATCGCCGTAGAATAGTATTCAAGCATGTAGCTACATCAACAGGTTCAGGGGTTAGAGGTGGCCGAGCACGCGATGTGCGGAAGCGGATAAATGAATGGCGTTGTCTGCTAAAGGGGTTGGTGACACCGAAGAACGCGAGGTTTAGCAATGAGCACGGCAATACAAATAGCAGTAACTTTCTATTGGAAAAGAAATCCCGGACATGGAAAAGTTGAAGGAGAAGATGTAAAGCGTTCAAGAGTGAACCAAGCCAGATTTGTATATTTTCCAAAATAGCCGTTTCCGGGTTTGTTTTTCCTGATTGGTTTGCGTTATCTAAAACGCGGGGTCAGATGTATTTGAAGTAAACGAAGCCGCCGCTCTTATTTCTTGTTGTCTCTTTGTCTTCATTAATATATTTTGCTGTTCTTCTTCAAAGTATATAACTAATTCGATTTCAAGCTGATAAACTGGTATTTTCTTGTATATTTTATTCTAACTGTTCAAATTGATTAACGACTGTAATTTCAAGAAACACCGGTAAACAGAAATATATACCTGACATCATGGTTATAGAACACGAACAAAAATCTCCTATTAACAGTTCACCACCTATGATACATACTGCAACCGCTGCCTCTTCAATTAACAAGGTATTGGATGACCTGAAAGCACTGTTGACTGTTTATTTGGCTGTACCTAGTGAAGAAAAAGCAACTAGCCAATTCATAGAAAATGACCTACACATTTTAGAGAGTGTTAAGCAAGCAATGATAGTCATACAGGCGTCGTTAGAAGCGATGCTACATGCTCAACAGCAACGAGCTGTGTTGAATCATTCTTTGATCCAGTCGCCCTCACCCTCGCCCGTGCAAACACCTTCATCTCCATTTACGTGTGATAGCTCCACTGGCAGCAAAACTGTTTCTCCTACACCTGAAGTCATGCAACAATCTAGTCCAGTATCTAGCCCATCTGCTCCTTATGCTGATGCCAAATGCAATTGCTCGTGTTCTCGCTTTTCGATAAGTCTGCCTCATTTGTCTGAGGATCCCCTCGCCGACAGGCAGAGATTTTTAAGGCTACTTCGAGCTGTATTAGGAAATGAAGCTTATGATGATACAATCGGGCAACGCCTTCTCACTACGCTCCCGCCCTCTGTGCAATTGGAGATTGATATGCTAGTTTCCGAGCGTAATCTTGATATCAACGACTATTTTCCTTTCGATATGTTTGCGGATCTTGTTCTGTATAACGATCATCCGCTCGAAAGAACACGAGTAATGAGACTAAAGATTGATACTTTGAGCGGCACGATAACGGAGAAAAATTTCTACGATATATGTTATCAATTCAATTCCGCATGTTTGGCAATCCCCATGGAAGAGTTTTCACTTGAGCGACGGAAAGAAGCCTTTGTTAATCTTTTTCACAAAGATGTGAGAGTCCATCTTAGAGTCCATTCTAAATACAGGAGTTTTACTCTGTTGGAGTTGCAACGAGAAGCTGGATCCTTTCTTCCTGATCTAGTGACAAGGTATCACTATTGATTGTAAACGCGTTCTAAACTTCGAGGAAATGACTTATCAGGAAGAAGAGCTTTTCATATTCCACTGACAACTGTGATATTATTCAGGGGGTTAATAATGCCGAAACTTTGAAGCTAGGGTGTTTGTGACCTCAACATAAGAAATACGAAGGGAGGTTTTTTTTGTCATTATTTATCCTTTCTTTATTTATTAATGTAAGCATGCATGATAATATGACCTTTGCATTGCAAATATATACCTACAATAAGTTAAAACAAATTAAATGAAATGATTCAAACAAACATTGAGCGTACCATTTAAAGAAACAAGCATGAGAAATAATAAAAGTCAAGTCGTTGATACCCAACCCAAAATTTTTAACAAAGGTAGGGGATTGCCTGCTGTTTCCAGGATCTTGTGTTAACAGCATCACCCAGGTTTTACCAACTTAATGAGGACTTGCTGCCCTGCGCTAGTTCACAAAACTCGCTGATAATCTGCTCTGCTTAATAGATATCTCAGAAGCATTTGTTCTCACATCAAGAATTGGCGGGCAGTGAAGAAATACCCGCAGTCGGGATTGGAAGGGTCATCGCAATTGCTGAAATATTCATGACCAGGATGAAAATCAGCAATACTGAAAACATAGAGACGGGCAGCCATTGTAAAGTAGTGTTGGACTTTATGCAGGGTATCGACTGTAACTCCTACCATGTTGAGGTAAAGTGATCCTAAAGCGCAATTCATGACTCCAATTCATGACTCCAATACCCGCTTGTTGGTCGCTTGCCTTATGAAGACACAAGATGCTTTTGTATTCTCTCTTGACAGTTTTGAAACTTCGTTGCTGAGTGCGGGCATCTGTGCAAAAGTATTCCCTCATTAATCTTCTCTTCTGGGTATGTGACCAGCAAATAGCAAGTTTTCTGCTCCTGCTGAAACTCTGTGCTGAATAAAAATCCTCGAAAAGGTCGATAGAACTGGATAGCTGAAGCCTATGCAGTACAATGCACTGGTTATGACTTTGTTCTGCTGGGAGTTCGACAATCATGTGGTTTATGGCTGCCACAGCTTTTCTGTCAAGTTGATAGATTCTCTCACTCTGAGAATGTATATCTATCAAGCTGAAATGAAATGGTACATGATGCTAGTGGAAGGCTCTCAATAGAGAATGTGCAGTGTGGCAGGTACCCAAGAGGAAGTAGAGGGATATAATATATAAGTAAATTTGGTATACTTTTTTATACTGCATTTAACAATCTATCTAGACTATAAATCTCTATTGAGTTACTAATGATCAAAAAAAGTTCTTTCTTCTACAGTTGTCCTTTTGGTTTTCTAAAACCAGTTGCATTGTTTTCAGCATTTAGATAAGCTCATACCAATCAATAATTAATCAGTACGCCCAACAATAACATCCGAGATGATGGGTCTATGGTCAGAAAGATGGTAAGCATCATCATAGTATTCTTCCATGACCTTGTAAGCAGTGGTTTCCCAACCCCCATTAGTACCACCAAGTTGAAAATCAATACGAGAGGCAGCCTTATCATTGACAGCACGGAATCCCGTACAAGTCTCGTAATGCCCACTACGGTACCGAACATCAGTAGAATGAAGAAGATCCTTAAAATAAAAGGAATCAGCAAGTGTGTTGTTGTAAGTCTCGAGAAAAGTCTCGTTCATGGCAAGCATATCAGCAGCACCAGTGATGATTTTGTAACCACCACTGTCAGCACCTGTAGCAGGAGAATTGAAGTCACCAAAGACTAAAACGGGCTGATTAGTAGTAGCAGCCTCATAAGATCCACGGTAACGAATCATAGAGCCGGCAAGACGACGCTGGTCGTCAGATTGGTCATCCCAATGGGTGCAGATAGCGGTGAAGTGAGACTTGGCCTTGGTGCGGAGGTGGGCAACGGTAGCGGAACGATAAGAGCCAGCACCGGGGTACTTTGAAGGCTCAAATGGAGTATGAGAAAGCCAGTAAGTACTGTAATCCATAACATGGATTCTCGATCTGAATTTATCAAGGTTACAATCATATTCGTAGATCGTCTGTGTTTAGGAGGTGACCTACCTGCGGTAAAAGATGGCTTCGTACTCGCCAGCCTCCTTTCCGTCATCACGACCGACACCAACCCAGTCGAAGTCTTCAAGAAGAAGATCAAGGTCTTCGACCTGACGCTTCTTAGCCTCTTGAATGCCTATAATTCCAGTATCAACAGAAACGTATCCATAGGTATACAAACAAGACAGAACATACATATAACATCAGGCTTGTTAAAGAGCATCATGTTGGAAACACCAATACGACGTTCAGACCAAGGGTGCTCAGAGTAATCGGCATAGTATGAAACTTCGCCATCGGAAGGAACAGTAGAGTTCAATCCAGCGAGGGTGTCTTCAACACTGATAGAGTTGGGTTTAGAATCGTATCGCAAGTTCCATGAAAGAACACGAATCTCGTCAGCTTTTCCAGCTTCAGTTCTTGCAAGAGCTGGTACGGCAAGAGTAGCGGTGAGGAAGATGAGAGAAGACAGCTTCATTCTGAAAGGCCTGGATTACTGGAAGAGATATGCCGACTTTCAAACAAAAATAAAGAAGTACAGGAAAGCTGTACGCTTTTTATATTCCAATCGAACTAGGTCTCGACCGAGCTCTGTTACTTATTTCTCTTTTGTTCGAACCAAATCATATTTGACAGAGAAATTGACAGCTAGGGTATTCATGACCATACGGGTAAACAGAAACAGTACCTTGGGCAATTGGATTAACCCGAACATATTGCCAAGCCTATAAGTCAAATGGTCTAATAATTTTTGATACACAATATGTCAATTTGAAAGTATCAGGCACTCAACAGTCAAAAGCAAGAAGACGGAACAGAGCACATTGCAAACATATCGACCAGTCAAACATAACAGAATCAGATAGAAGAAAAGAACAAAGGCACAACATAGCAGAGAATTCCCTCTCGTGCACATGTGAAGATGACATTTCTGCTCCAATGACAGGCAAGTGAAAATGCCCCAGATCTACAGCTAGTAATCGCGCGACCGACGCGGAGCTGTATTTTGCAACTGACTTGTACCTGCCCAGTAGTCCGCCACACCATTACATCTAGCAAAGCCCAGGGTTGCCCAATGGATTGTACTGCGGAACGGGTTCAGGTTAAGTCCGTTGCGGATATCCGGTTCTGAAGAGGAAAAACATGGTGGTGGTGATGCTGTTCAATTGGCTGAGCAAAGGCAGTGCGGCTAAGTAACCATCTTCCCCTCCAGGCGTGGGCTTTCCAAACACCAACTCCAGACAATACCGCGTACTCCTTCCGGGTCAGAACATGACTACGAGACTGCCATTTCCGGTCTAGAAGCGCAACTGGGCAAGAAAATACGTTTTTAGGCTGTTTTAGATGTGTAAAATTAGCAAGTGTTTTACCTGGCTGAAATGACTATATTCTATATTGAACACAAAAGTTTTATCAGATCATCGTCTAATTTTGCTACGGGGACTTTGGTATCTGATGCTTTGAGTGATATCTTAACAAGAATCTCGCTAGATTTTCAGTTATATGCTTTTATGTAGTCTGTGTCTATGCGTGCGATGCTTACTGCTCAATAGTTAGTTATCTGACGCAGATTCTTCTGCTGTTTAAATTTCTTCCCCGGGAAGACCAATCGAGGGCCACAAGCGAGAGCCCGTGTAACCGAAAGTGTCAATGATTGGCTTCGCTCTTGTATTTCAACTCTGACAATTGTTCACAGTTACATACGTGGCGTATTGCTCAAACTTACTCGGCTTGTTCCTAAATAAATTTAAGCCCTTCCTTGGCTTGCGCGAAGTCAGAGTTTCTTGATGATTGTCATGTAGCCAGTTTTACCATACTCGATCATCTAGCTGCCTCTAGCACTTCCACAACATTTATATACTTATTAGTTATATTTTATGCAGCTTTCCTGTGCAGTTTCCAGATTTTACAATTGACGATTTTGAAATCATTTACAGACCAATGGGTTGATGAGAGGTTAATATGGCTGGTCTGCAATCGCTAATATTTTGGAACACAGACTTTCCTCTGGTATTTTGAACTAATTGTTTCTGGCTTTCCTGCGGCATTCTTGGTGCGCTGCGTACAGTTTTCGTAATTTGTCTTATCATATCATCTGGATCCTTGTTACCATCGATAAGGAATCCACTTGCCATTCTGATATAATGCTGCCGGTAAGGTTTCAGTAAAGAGCCTCTCTGTTGCTTGCAGCAAACATGCGAGGCTATGTTTGGATTCGTTCCCGGTCATATGCATGTGCACCTGTTAGCATCAACTTTCTTTGCGCAATAGAAGAGCGTGTACGCATCGTATACTTCCGCTATTCGCCAACTCTAATAGATTTCGTATATTTGAAACTAGCGTGAATGAAGAACGAAAGGAAAGACTTGCACGCATGTTTAGTCAAACAACCGTAAAGCTGATTTGCGATTGATCTTGACTTTACGCATATCGATTCCTTTGCCTATTATTAAAGAGAAAAAGAGCCATAAATATTAATGCTCAGTCGTGCGATTGTATGATCGTACCAGGTATAAAGTCTAATTACTTGAAAAAGGGCAACCACACGTACGCAACCTACTAAGGCGTAATCTGGCTTGCATGGCTTATACGAGAGCATGCATCATGACATGGCAATGTGTGATGAACGATAAATTCTGTGTCAAAAACGTGCGGAATCGATTTACTGAACAGCAATCTATGGACTTCACAGCTTGGCAGATGCTTCCGCAAGATGCAGTTGCTATTTGCTAGCATTTTAGTACTATCGTTTCTACGTGCAAATCTTAACCAGCTCTGTACGCATCCGACTTGTAGATATGATCTCTGGCTGTTCTGAAAACTGTATTTAACTATTGGCCTTATTTGCGTTCGAAGAAGTACTTGAGTGCAGTTTACATGAAACACATCACTTATTATGGGATGACTTTAAGAGTTAACTGTTGAGGAATTTCGTGTAAAGAAATAAATACAGTTTATTCTAAATCTCAACCAATTAGCTGTAAGATACAAGGTGTCGAGGATGTGTTCAAATTGCTAAAATAATCAGCCCTAACCTTTGAATAAAGTACCAAATGTTTCAAAATAGACGTGGGAGAACTCACTTCCCGATTGGGAATTGCGGGGGGACAGTCGTTCAGACGGCACCGGCTCTGAGAACAAATAGGGTCCGCTACCCGCTTTTACATGGTGGAGAATTATTGAAAATTCATTAAAAAGCAATGAATTATGGCTGATTTTGCGCGCTATTTGAGAACGCTCTGGACCGCTGTTCGCAGCAAGTAAGTGTAATCCCGTCTTTAACCGGGGCAGCTCGCTCGGAAATTCCTCCGTCGAGCCCTCCCCGGCTGGCGAGTCATCCCCGCTCGCTCCCCACCCTGCTTGCTTCCACTCGTGGCCGCGGCGCTGTCCCCGAAGGACATCGGGTTAAAATTCACATTTGTCTTCCTGCTCCGCCTTCCTCCTTCTTTCATTGCTTACTCTCGCATTTTCTTGCATATTCACTATGAAGTTCGTCTGTTACATGCTCGACAAGAAGGACGCCGTAAGTACTCGCTCTGTTGGCACGCAGAAATTTAGATCTCTGACAGTATCTTCAGCTTCCGAGCCGTCTGGCTGTTCGCACCGATCACCTCGCGCGTGCCACCAAGCTCATAGAGGAAGGCGTCATTGTCTACGGCGGTGCTATTACCTCTGAACACTTTGATCCCACCGTCGAGGGCGCGAAGCCAAAGATAATTGGCTCACTCATTGTTATCGAGGCTCCTTCAAAGGACAAAGTTCTCGAGATTATTAAGACCGACGTCTACGCTGAGTCCGTCTGGGACCTCGAGGCATCACAGATCAACAATGTACGTTCTAATGATTCTGCACACCTATTTTATCGTTAAATATTAACATCTCGCTAGTTCATCGCTACTTGATCGAAGAGTAGAATTAAACCTACAGACAATATATACAATAAAAGGTATTCATACTCATCTCCACCAATTGTACAACAAAACCTAGTAGAAGTTCCATTTGTAACTGATATTGCCCCCCTCAGTCAAATCGGTGCCGTAAATATACGTAGTGCTGTAATCCGCCGGTGGCTTATTATGATTTCCCGTTGGCCCTTGGATACTCATGTACGGATCAAGCCAGTGCGGTTTTATGTCTGGTTGATCTCCTTCGTCGACTGTAATCTTATCCAGTAATTTCATGTCACTTTCACTCAGCTCAAAACAACTTTCGGCGTTTGACCGTAATCGATTTCTCGAGGAAACCTTGGGGATGTAGGACTATATATTTCTTGTTAGATTAAGCTACCGGATTTAAATAGTAAGGCTTTCATTTACGTACAATTCCATGCTGTAATGTCCATGCAATGGCAATCTGTGAAGCGGTCTTTTCGTACTTCTCCATAACCTGCTGGATAACGGGATGCAGAGACAGCTTGTGCATAGATGAGCCTAGGACATTGTAACCCGTTACATGTATACCCTTACTCTGGCAATACTGAACAACTTCTTTTTGAGCGCACAAAGGATGAATTTCGCCTTTTGTTTATTAGTACAGCTAATAAGACCTTGGTGAACGATATACATACCCTGATATACCGCTGGAAGTGGCCAACCCACCTTCTCGCAATACTCAATAAAAATCTTCAGTTGTATTAACGGGACATTTGCAATTCCTAGAGCTTTACATCTTCCATCTTCTACTGTTTCTAATAATTTGAGGTATGTGTCAAAGAAATTCCAAGTAGTCTCAGGTATGGCAGCGCCTGACTTCCATGCTGAATACGGGTAATGCATGTAATACTATTGAAAATTGACTTAGCAAAGGTAATTGGTGAATGATAGCTGAATCAAATCATACTAGATCTAGATAGTCTGTCTTAAGCGCTGCAAGCGCTCTATTAAGGTAAGCAGAGGACACAAGATGTTTCGTATTCCATCTGGAAACCAATTAGTTTTCAGCCCAAATCTTTTCTGGCCTTGGTACCTGCATACATACAGTTTTGAAGTTACAAAAAATTCTGACCGATCTATTCCACACGTAGATAACCTGTTTCCCATAAAACTTTCGACATTCATAATCTAAATTCACGTTTAGTAAAAGGGCGAATATCGGAAACTAATGTTAATGGATCGGTCATACAGAAGACGTATCAAAATACCGATACCCCAGCTCTATTGCAGTCTGTTAAACAAGTCAGCCAACTTATAAGTATCATAATGCTAGAACAACTTACAGCAATAACGGATGATGTGTGCTTTCCACTTGAATGTCTGTACGTTCCAAGTCCGAGAGCAGGTATTTTACTACCGTTTTTGAGAACAAAACTTCGCGCAAGAGGGCTATAAAAAACAGGGTCAGAAGGCTTAAAACAAAAAATAACACAGTGTCTTTCGCTCACCCTTCCATTTGTATACAGCAAATAATTAAGCAAATCTAGTTCAGTAGTCTTTCTAGAAGAAAATGTCGAACGGAGAATATTCAACATTTTTACTATAAAGTTAGAAAACATACATTGATCCAGGATATCTGCGATTGGGAGCAATGCTAACGTTGAAAAGGGTATTGTAGCCCAGCGCTACGTTTAGGCCGCTGTGATGATATTGAATTATTAGAAGTTAGTCAAGCCTTATTCAGACTCACATGTTTCCGAAAACGGCGGTTTGAATGGTGTCATCGACCACGCCGAGCTTCCTGAAATCGTAGTATTTATTAAGAATACCGGGATTGCTCTCTTATTCGAACTCGCACCCACACTTCTTACACATATTCCCCAAAATCAAGCAATGGCTCCTCGTATCGCTATTGTCGTTTACTCTATGTACGGCCATATCAATGCTTTGGCCGAGGCCGCAAAGACAGGTATTGAGTCTGCTGGAGGCTCGGCCGCAATCTACCAAATCGCTGAGACCCTCCCCAAGGAGATTCTGTCCGCCCTGCATGCTCCTCCCAAGCCCGACTATCCGGTTGCGGACAATAAGACTCTTACTGGCCATGATGCTTTTCTTTTTGGCATTCCCACCCGCTACGGAACCTTTCCTTCGCAGTGGAAGTCGTTCTGGGACGGTACCGGATCTCTGTGGGCTTCTGGTGCTTTAATCGGAAAATCTGCCGGTATCTTCGTTTCCACCGGAAGTCCCGGGGGTGGCCAGGAAACAACTGCCTTGAACTCGCTTTCTACTCTCTCGCACCATGGAATCAACTTTATTCCTCTCGGATACCGCTCTTTCCCTCTCCAGACTAACATGGAAGAAGTCCACGGTGGATCGTAAGTTTTGTTCTTTTATTCAATACGCTTGTTGCGAAACAAATTCTGACGAATATGTTATTCTACAGTCCTTGGGGTGCTGGAACTTTTGCCGGCGCTGATGGATCGCGACAGGTAACCAAGCTCGAAAAAGAAATTGCCAAGACTCAGGGAAGCTCGTTCTACAAGGTCGTCGAGAAGCTTTACTAGATCTCTGTGCAGATAACGATATAAATGGGATGATTATTTTTTTAATTACGTAGATTTGTTATGAGAGAAGTAAATGTGATTCGAATCATTTGGGAGGAAAACGCGCGTGGAAATTGGCACTATGTCCGTTTGATCTCAGACGCTTAGCTATCTAGAATAGATATATTACTTGCTCAGTATGACCATGACAGTTAATACTATTATTAAAACTACATCTTCTATTGCTTTTTCGAGATATTCTGATCAGATAATCATTTGACGAGTTATATCTCCAGAGCTCACCAAAATGTCACGTCGGACATTGCGCAAATTTAAGTATATAAAGCCCTAACCGTGAAAATGACAATGACGCACAATCAGGGCTACCAGGCAATAAACCGGAGATATATTAACGACGGCGCAGGCGTAATCTTTACGTGAGCGCACGCGCACAAATATACCCATGATTAGCTGATGCGGAGCAGATGAAACGCTGGCAGCTCATGTTTAATCGGTGCTTATCATACATAGTACTGTCCGAGTGTATGGTTAATCAGCTACGACCTGGGAGAATACAGTGTTATTTCTCTCAGACAACTCGAATGTAACGACTCTTGAGGCCGTCTTGTGGTTTACAAAAGAATACCCTTTATGAAAAGGGGACATATATGAGTTCGTAGGTCGCATTACCTTTCGAAGGGAATAAGCAGTCTGCCAGTAGAGATCAGCTTGCGGCCAAGATGCGTGTAAATCCTGTTTGCATTTCTCTGGTTTGTTTCCATACATGTCTTTATTTATGCTGTTTTCGAAATGGAGTAGGAGGACAATCGGCTAATGCAATTGGATAGTCAGAAACCGATACTCATCACCAGAATGAATCATTAAGTGACGAGTTTGAGGACCGGTCGGTAGGAATGGATCCTCAATTGTATTTCCCTGCGGAGCTCTTTGTTTTAATATTACGCCATTTGCCCTTTCTTTCAATCGTACGTCTTCAGCAGGTTAACAAATCATGGAGAGAAGCAATACTCGGTTCATCAGAGTTATGGTCGGCACTTGATTTCAGCAAAACCGCAATGCTACTTGGTTCGGAAAAAGTACTTGAATGCATTGAACTTTCTAGGAATAGTATCAGATCGTTAAGGTTATCTGAAATGAATAGCTTGCTCGAACAGGTTGTTGTTGAGCGATACTTGGTATCGGAAAAATTGAAAGAGTCTGTCAAGCATCTTAGTGCCTTACATCTGTGCGCACAAACCTCATTGTTCCACGATAGGTCTTTTCTGGCAAATAATACCACATTTTCTCGATTACGCAGTATTACCGTTCATATCAGTAATTCACCTGATTTCGTGACATGCTTACTCAATCATCCGATCCCAACATTGAAAAGTGTTCATTTTGACGTAGATTGGTTTGAAATATTTCGCGAAACTGTTCATTACGAAATTCCGATGTCAAACAACGTTGTTTTGGATGGAATTGAGAATTTACATATTGGCTCAAATGTTCCGGAAGAGAAATATCTTTATAGATATCTCACATCTCCAATTTTTGGATCAAATAAATGGATTCTGTTATGGATGGTAGGATTACAACGATTGCTTTCGGTTTTGCCTAATTTGAAGAGGTTTCAAATGGTTCGGATTGATGCTTTTGCGATTGGAATGGGAGGCTTTCAAAACGCTGCAGATTTAGATTTGACTCATCTTCGTCATTTAGAGGTTGTAGATATTCAATATTCAATGGTACCTCAACTTCTTCTCCATGCAGGTGTTACATCAATTCGGGAGATTATATTCGTATGTTCCACGGAACTACCACGATTTGTTGTTCAAAATGCGGAGAAATTATGGGTTGAATCGAGGAATACTACAGAGCGTCCACAGTTGGAAAAGTTGATCTTGGCCGATGTTGCCTATCCGTTTTTGGGGAATTTTGCATTAGTCAGAATGTTAAGAAGTGTATCAAGTCAACATTTGAAAGAACTTGATCTCTCGTCTGCTTGTTATCATCGGATGCTTATTGATTATTATTCCTCGATCTATGCAGACGTTGACCAATATCATCCGTCTCGAGAATCTGATCTACCATTTGAACACGATCCAGAGAAGTACACTTTAGCTCATAGTATCGTTTATCAATGCCCTAATATTCGGATTCTTTTACTTGGGAATACGATTCAAGATGCTTCGTTAAGTGTTTTCGGGCAATTACGACATTTGGAAGAAGTTAAGATAGGATATTCATCTGTCGTTACTCGATTTGGCATATTTGGCTTATTAGGAATTCCGTTTGACTCCGATGACGTTAACGCTAGATTCGTTTCAACAGCTGAGATTATAGAGAGTGTGGAGTCCCTAGATACAAGTATTCGGAAACTCTTTATTAAAGACTGCCGAAATATTTATCCTGGATTATTGGATCCTATTGAAAAGAAATTCGGGATAAATATTACTGTATACAGCACAACAACTTTTACGATCAATGGAGAGGTTAATAGCTTGGATTTGCTGACTCACTATAGATGGTACGAACATGGATCAGATAGGATACGCAATTTGCCTGAACTTAGATCAAGGCCTGGGCTTAATCGGGGTGGTTGGAGAAGCGATGCGCATTGGATATAAGGCTAGGATGTTCATTTTACCTGGTTGGTTAATGGACCGCGAGTAATTTTTAATGACCAGCATAATCACGATTTCCTCGGTTTTGCTTTTTTATTAGTTTATGCGTTGGGTTAAAACAACCTTTAGCGCGATAGCGTTTTACACAGAAAAGTCTCACAAATCTATATACCTTGATATGAAGACAAATCAAACCGAGAACATTCAAAATTATAAAAGCACTAGGTTGGTAATCAAGCAAAACTAAGTTTTCTTAACAGTAGTAGTAGAGACAAAAAGTTCCTTATGTTACAGGGTATTGGACCTGGAACCAATATGATGCTCACTTTGGCGAGCAACTATGATGAAAACGAGTGAGAAGATTGAAGCGAGTTACCAACTGAAAAAAACCCATACAATCTTGTACAAACCCTATAATCAACCCTATAACAAGCCCTATAGCATACTCAAATAAAACCCTACGAACAGCACGAAGTCAATTGAAATTGCTCCTCCAACAACAATAATATCGAGGCGTGAAATACTTATGTATTAAAGTGTTTAGCAGTGGAACAAATGGAAAATTATAGCACGAGCAACTATGATTGCGAAGATTAGACCTAATTGCCAACCGAATTCACCATTGTGACTGTGTATTAACCTCTATCCAACCTGACAAGCAAACCCTATATGAATTATAACCCTATGTGAAACCCTAGGGCGCATCTAACTATCAGACAACGATAACCCTATGACAGACCCAATGACAAATACTATACCAAACCCTATAATAAAAACCCTATGTTAATTACATAGTAAACCCTATGGCACGTTTATTGATTAGCACAATAAAAGCCCTATGGTAATTTTAGCGGCAAGCCCTATTATAAACCCTATAAGCTCTCATGATACAGCCGGCTATAAACCCTATAATAATCTTTGACGAAAGCCTATATGAAAAATCCAACGATAAACTCGATGATAAACGCCTGACGCCCATGAGGTAAAAAGCCGAACCTGAAAACTATTCAATGAAAACCTTTTTGACGGAAATCGAGTATTGAGAACCTTTATCGATGCCTGAAATTTTCGAGTCAAATTGTAAGAGCAAAATTACGGGAGTTCAGCTAAGGCGCTTAGTGAAATTACGCTTAATCTCTTGTAGGGTCCTCTGCTATAACCACCGTGCCATGCAGTAGTTCTGCTTCTGCTTAGAATCTTCATTGTCAAAGCCGGCCCACACAACAATACGTATCTCTAGAACTCAGCGTGACCCCAGCTATATTCATGAAGCGATCGGCTGGTTTTGTGACTTGGTTATCTTTTGCTGTCTATACCGCTCAAGGTTCAGCTACAATGAATTGCCCTTCAAAGCGAGGTCTCTCGGTTTTACGGCATGGAGTATTTTCAATTTGGCCTTGTATCCCTTCCCCATCATTTAATCATTCGCTTTCCATCTATTAATGTTCTAGCCTCAAACTGTTTACAGCGACTAGCACAATCTACATGATAGAATAATGATTTAAAGATCACCAGCAACCACCTTGTTCTGTGCCAAGCGCATATTACATTCTTTCCCTTGCAAATTAGGATAATGGTTTTGTCCACAAGATCAACAAGCTCGCGCTATTTACACAAACCAGCCGAGTTACGTAATTGCATTTTTCCCGGCGCTAGTCAAAGTGAGGAATTTGGGCAACATGCGGTTTCAATTCGCGCGTCTATAAGGACCGTCCGGCCGCCCGATCACGCTCTCTTTCTCATCTACTAATTTGATTCTCCTACACCTTTTTTTCAATACATCAACTGTATCCAACTGATTTCAAGTGTAAACGAGTTATTCATACATATCTCTCTCTTTTTAAAGCAGTGCTATATTACCTGGAGATGCTCCCGGTCTTATTCCAAATTGTCTCCTTCACATCACTTCTACCATTTATAATCCACAGTCTCTAGTCTTTACTAACCGTATGATTTAGCGTATTTTTATAGATCACCAGACCGCTCACGGGCGCCCGATCGTCTATTTGATGATTGAACAGCTGGCCTTGCGTCTGTAAATGGGCTGCACACGTAGTAGGTATCCTACGTATTTTTGATATTTGGTTGCTATCAATTTTGTGCAATTACACCAAACCGCAAAACTGTCTCTGTTTTACTTATAATGACATTCCTGTGTTTATTTTTGTTATCATTTTTCTTGTTTTTCTAATACCCAGAGGGGGAGGGTAGTAGTCGTCGTTCTATGGTAGGTGTGCCTGGTTTCGCGTCTACTTACTGAGAAGGCCATAGGATTTCCTGCGGGCGGAGTGTTCTATTTAATATCATATTTCATATGAATTTTGATGTATTTTATTATCACGTAATGTTCTATTTAATAAAATATCTCACATTAATTTTTAACTATCAATTATTAACTATAATGTCATTTATTTTAGTGTAATGTTCTTCTTGAAAAATAGTTTAGTCTGGTTTGAATCGAAAAAGTCTAAGATAAACCGTGATTATAATTTAAAGCGAAGCTAATTTTATATCTGCTGTTATTCCCGAAAGTGATTTTCATTGGCGTATATCGGGCGTAAGTACCTGAGAGAAGTCCCAGTAGCGAGCGGCGCGCTTCCAAAGACCGTAAGCCCAACTTTCTTTTCAGACGAAACATTCCCCGTCTCACTTCTTCTGACCGCCTCTAGCGGCAATGGCGGACTTTTCGCATTTGGTCATAGGTGCGGGTGTTGTAGGTCTTTCAATTGCATCACGACTAGCTGCTCGGAGAGGCACACAGGTACTTCTTGTCGAGAGACATAATGCGATTGGGACCGAGACATCAGCTCGAAATTCAGAGGTAATTCACGCAGGCCTTTACTACCCTCCCGAATCGTTAAAAACAAAGTTGTGTATTCAAGGAAAAGAAATGATTTATGATATTGCGGGAAAGATGGGGATTTCTTATCGTCAGTGCGGTTAGTATCTCTGATGATAAGATCCTGTACTGGTTTCATAAACTAAGTTGAATGAATAAATTAGGAAAGTGGATTGTTGCACAGAATGAAAATGAGCAAGAATACTTAGAAAAGATGCATGACAAGGCTTGTCAATTAAGGGTATATTAAGTTAAACTAGACATTATATTCATGCTTAGCCTGTACTAAACCCATTCCAGATTCCTACCGAATTTATATCATTATCAAAAGCTCAAGACTTAGAACCGGCAGTTACAGCACGTAGTGCGATCCTCAATTCACCAACTACTGGAATCATATCGTCCCATCTATTAATGGAATATTTACTTGGGCGATTTGAAGGCAATGGAGGAGATCTTGCGCTTAACACAAACGTTACGAATATTGAATTTGATAAATCAAGAAATGCGTATTCAGTACAATTTGAATCAGGGGAAGAAGGGACCACTAAAGATATCATGCACTTGAAGTTTGATAGTATTATTAACGCGGCTGGTCACGGAGCTCCTGGTATTTCGAATATGATTTTACCGGAAGAAAGACATGTTGAAGGATATTTTGCAAAGGGATCTTACTTTTCATATGGATTATCAAAGCCGAAGACTCAACGCCTGGTAAAGTTAATTTTTTTTTTGCTAGTGACCTTGCAAGCCAGGCTGACTGATAGATAAAATTAGATTTATCCGTGTCCTGCAGGGCATGCTGGATTAGGGACACATTTAACACTAGATTTAGGTGGACGAATCCGTTTCGGCCCGAATGTCAAATGGGTTTCCTCGCCTACAGATTTGATTGCAGACGGCGATCAGTTAGACGAAGTGTATGAAGAAGTAATCAAGTATCTACCTGACATTGATAAATCTGCATTACAAGCAGACTATGCCGGAATCAGACCAAAAATATCTGGTCCAGATCATAAAGGATTCAGTGATTTCATAATTCGGGAAGAAGAAGGATTTCCTGGCTTTGTGAACTTATTAGGAATCGAAAGTCCAGGTATGTACATTTTCCGATATTGTCTGAAAAGTTGGGGCAATTTACTAAATCTACGCCATTTTAGGATTAACGTCCAGCTTAGCAATTGGAGAATTGGTCGATAATATGACTCGTTAAATGATGCGACACCACTTTTTAGACAAGAAAGAGTATTTAGAAGTAAAAGTGTGGTAAAAGACGTTTTCGCGTTCACTAGGCAAATCTTGATACATATAACATTTTGTAGTCTAATAGCATGCATGCACAAAGAAGAAAATGCACGACACTTTTGCGGCACAAAGTCTCACATTAGTGCAAACTGCCACTATAGAAAAGCGCATTATTCACGTGACTTGATCTTGCGTCCGCTAAGTCCGGATTCGGCTCGTTTGCCGACGTGTTGGTCCAGGCCCCACATGCGGTACCGGGGTAGGTTGGCCCTAGTTTTACGCAAGCGGCAGGAAGGGCGAATACATTCGGATATTACCTGAAGAGGTTAAACGAAACAAAAATTGATGAATTGACACAAATTTGCATGTTCTGTTGTCGTTTTTGCTTAAATTTTTTGGTATTTCAGCGGCGCCAACTCGGTTTGTAAAGAACGTTGAGATATATTACTGAATGGCGGGGCCCACCGAAAAGACTGATGACGCTTCAAATCCAGACACGCCCATTGACGATGCCCCTTGCGAGCCCGAAATTACAGATAATGAAAAAAGGGCGTCAATAGATGACTGTACTGCAAAAGATAACTGTGCTGCAGTATCGGAGTGTGACGGTAAAAGAAAAGCATTCAAACTTAGAGCTGTTGCTACTCCTGCCCTAGTACTCGAGCCTGCTTCATCACGCGTTCTTGATGTTATAGCATCACACCCAACGAAGAGCGAAGGAAATCCAGTAAGCGAGTCTAGTATTAAAGGGAAACCGAACCTGCGAAAACCGATTGGAGTATTACACAAATTCTGCATAATTAAAGAGCTGGAGAATCCATACGAATTTCCTGCATGGGTGAAATATTTGATTGTTTTTATTTTTGCATTCGCTGGAATGGTTCCTGCAATGGGGTCTGCTGTGTTTTATCCAGCGGTTAATGACATTGCTCGTGACTTTGATACAGACGTGAGCGTTATTAATGTATGCGGAATATTGCTTTTTGTAAAATATACAGACCTATGCTAATGTGCGCTATGCGGCCTCAATAGTTATCTATTGGTTTTTATATGATATCGTTAGGAGTGTTTCCTTTATGGTGGAGTTTCTTCTCAGAAACTGGAGGTCGTCGAGGTGTTTATATAGTATCATTTGTTCTCTTTGTTCGTGAGTGGTGGGCTGAAATTCATATTATCTACCCAACTTGAAAAGCTAACTATTCGTATAGTTTTTAATGTTGGGTGTGCGAAGGCAACTAGTGTAGTAATGCTTATTATATTCCGAGTCTTGGCTGGTGGGGCAGCTGCCTCTTCGCAGACAGTCAGTGCTGGCGCCATTGGGGACATTTTCATGCCAGCAGAACGTGGTCGAGCAAATGGATATTTTTATCTAGGTCCCCTCTGCGGTCCGATGGTTGCTGTGAGTTGTACTGTTTTTATGCACGCGTGGCCGATCTAGAACTAATAGTAAAAACAGCCAATTTTTTCTGGCTTGATAGTTAACCGATGGGGTTGGCGAGCTACTCAATATTTCCTTATCATCGTCGGTTTTACTTCTTTGCTTCTGATCTTTCTATTTCTTCCAGAAACACTCAAACCTGCAGTTTTGCCTGCCGATGTACTGGCAGACAGAGCGGCGCGCAAGGAGAAAAATAAAATGATATTTTATGCCAGAGAGTCTTACGAATTCTTTATTGGACCATTTCATTCATTTAAACTGTTGGTGCATCCAAGTTTCGCATTTGCTATTGCATATAATAGCGCTGAATACGGTTCTCTTTATATGTAAGATACCACCATGGGTTGTGTTGAGTATCTGAGATCTCGTTACTGACATTCTAAACTACAGACTGAACAATACTATTCCTCATTTGTTTTCAAACAAACCGTATGACTTTGGCTCTGTTATTCAAGGTTTGTTGTATCTACCCAATGGTCTTGGATATGTGGCCGGTAGTTTAGTTGGAGGAAAATGGAGCGATTACATTATGAAACGAGCGTTGAAGAAGAATAACGGGGTACTTGTGCCTGAATCTAGATTGGCAGAAAACATGGTATTTGCTGGATTTGTTGTATGTGCAGGATTGGTGCTTTTTGGATGGACGGCTCAGAAAAAGCTATTTTGGTTTATTCCGGTACGTATAACTTGGACTAAAGCCTGATATTCCCCTGTCTGCAGAATCTAACACGAGATGCGGTACAGATCATTGGCACGTTCATGTTTGGGTTTGGATCTCTGATTATCTTTACCACCACATTAACATTTCTGGTTGATTCCATGCCGCAACGTCGAAGCTCAGCTGCGTCAATCAATACATGTGCGTCTGTCCACTATAATTTAGTCACTCCGAAGTACTAACTTGGGTATATTTTTAGTCATTCGGTGCATTACGGCCGGTATTGGCACTTTCGTCACCATTCCTCTGATCAGAGGTATGGGAATAGGGTGGTTATTCACCATGCTCATGATCATCGCACTGATTTTCCTGGTGTTGCAATTTTATGTAAAGAAGAAAGGTCCTGAATGGCGCAAGAAAATGGTCAACATGGAAGTTGGATAGTAGCATCATTCTAGCATTAATGCAGTAATAATCATAGTAACAATGAAAAGGCTCAATGAAATTGATTAGCGGCGATGGCCCGGTCTGGACAGAATTTGTGGGGTGCTCAAAAGACTGTTTAGCTTTTAACTCGACGTAGGAACAACACTGTTTATGGCTTAGGTACGTCTATATGGCATATCTGCTATATGAGTAAGTGTCTAGACGACGATCCGGAACTCTAGACGTGGCAAGGTTTCTGAAGAAGGAGGTAACGAGTGTTCTTGGGAGCACTTGAGAGTCCACAGCGGGCGATCGCAAAGAGATGAGAAGTTTTCCAGTATAGTTCTTGAATTTTAGGTGCGTGTAGTTTGTAGTGAATATATATCCAGTTATCTGAATGTAGACTAAGGGGTAGTTATGATGTTCCCACAGAACAACCCCTGATGTCTAAACCTTATGTGATGAGCCCCTGAACGCAGGTCGTTGAGGAACGCAGGAACGCGCTCATACTTTGTTTTGCCGTTATGTTGCAGAAGCCAGTGCTGGTAGTAATACAGCATACCAAGTGCAATCAAGCAATGTGCAATCATGAATCAAAGCTGTTATAAACTGAAGGTGTGAATATAATACAGGTTCGACGTGCGTGCCCGACAGAGAGGCTCTTGACAGCGGCCGGGGATTGACATTTCATATGTTATCTTCCGGCCACGCAGTTAGCGATACAAACCTTGGGTTCCCAATTCCGACGACCTTGATGACGACGCAAGTAGGAAACTTCTGGGAGTTACTGTTCATAAGGAAACTGGATTTCAGTTTTTACAGTTTGCCACTACATTTAGTATAAACGGTCCCACTTCTTGTTCTCTCATAGCGATCGTTGTTGGAAAGTTCGAATCCTGAAAGATCGATTGTGATGCTTGTTCTTGCTAATTTTATTCAGGCTGTTCGTGTTTGTAAGAAAATATGCCTGTCCATTTTACTACTCGTCATAGGCGTCCATTGGATTCCGATTGATATCTGATTGCCTTGTCGGCTTTCTACCTCTGTTCCGTATTTATACTCTCTTACCGTCTTTACACTTGGCCATGTCGGTCAATTGATAGATGAAGATGAGCTATACAAATTCTCCTCGCTTTTAGTAACGCTTGTTCTTCTCGGTGAGTTCTTACCTGCTATGATCCGTTGAGTGCCTTCCACATATACATATGGGTTCTGTTTCTGCTTCCCTGATGCATTATGGTGACTGTATAAATCTTAACCAAGGAAAAACAGCTGTTACTAATAAGCTTGCTCGATAAGCTTGCTCATTTGGATCCGGGGGATTTGACGAGTCGCAGGTGACTGGAGTATCACTTCCAGTTTTTAAAAGAGTAAATGAGATTTTAGCTGGTGCTCATCTTGCTTCAAATGATACTTTGACTTTTTGAGCTACTACACTTGTTCCCGAAAATTTCAAAATGGCTTTTCTATCTTTGTTCATGCACTTATTAGATCCGTTGTTGTTGAGAACAAGAATCCTCTCTCTCGCACTGTTGCTACTCATATGACAGAATTGTCATAGGGCTTTTATAATAGGGTTTTTATAATAGGGTTTATTATAGGGCTTTTATCATAGGGTGTTTATCATAGGGTTTTTATTGCTCGTGTATTGCGACTACTTGACCTCACTCAGCAAGGTTGAATCGGAAATTTAATTGGAGTTATTTGGGTACTTGGATATAATATTTTTGCAGTATTGCTAATCTCGAGTGCTTTTGTTGAAGTACATATTGGGCCTCTTTAGGCTGGTGAAGTAGCGAACTTATTAGCCTTGTGCTTGTATTTGCTGCTATTAAATCTACTAAACTTGCAAAGGCAAGCATAAAAATTTCGTTTCTTTTACAAAGTTCTACGTAGGGAGCTTTTTATTTTTTGGTCTGAATGTTAAAAATGCTCGCAAATTAGATGGGAAGTTGGGAAGACAAGTGCCTAATTCAAAAGCTGCTCCTTACATTTTACAATGGTCTAGATTGAAGTGCTCTAGACTGTTTCCGGACTTTCCCCGGATTTTACCCGTACCCGCAGCATCAGCCCATACTGCTCTAACAACTCACCCCACACTTCTTCCTACCTCTGTCTCTGGGTTCGCAGTTTTCATATCTCTTCAATCTCTCTCAACTCTCTCTAATTCGGCGTTATCTTGCGATGTACATTCACAAAAGTTTTTCATATGTTTAGTATTTAATTTTTTATTTCAAGTATATATTTACAATAATCCCATTTCCACGCCAAAATAAAATACCCCAAACTCTTTCATCTCAATTTACCGACTGTCTTCGTAGACTTCCCGGATGAACCGTTTGAAAGACACTGCAATTGCTATAATCACCAGACATCGAAGACTGTGATCCACGTCTTTGTGAATCGGACGACGACTCACTGCCTCGACGATCGAAACTCATGATGCGACATTGCAGATTCCGAGCTCGATACTTTTCACCCAATTGTCGAAGAATTAAAGCCATTTTGACAGAGACACCCCATACCCAAGTATCATCAAGCAGATCTGAACAAAACTCAACAATTGCTGCAGCCAAAGAGAGACTAGAACGGAAAGGAGCGGCAGAAGCTGTGTGAGTCTGCGATTTTTGATCCACTTCGACAATAATATCATCCTTGAGAATCTTAGCCTCCCGAAGGAGGTTCTGAATTCGGTTCAGAATTTCAAGTTCTGTATTTGTTGGTACGTATCCAGACACTGCACTTCGGATTTCAATTTCGTGCAGCCAGCGCGAAAGGAACAAGTCTATAATTGAAGCAAATTAGCCTACAATATCTTTTGGAAACCAGAAATTTGTCATGACTTACTCGAATCCCATCCACACAAAGCGTGCTCAACGTTCCAATAAACTGGAGCAAGACGCTTAATCATCGTCGGTCCAGCGCGCACTTGAACCTCAAGACCCAATACAGCCTCGTCCAATGCCTTATCAACAAGAGAACCCATTTCTGGCTTTGCATCCAAAAATTCCTCGATTGCGTCATCCATATTTGCCTTGAGTTCCGGATCACAGAGAAGGCTGTTTAACACACTCGATGATTTAAAGAGTCGGACTTGCATTACTCGAACCAGCGAGCATGAGTTAAAAATCATTGGTGAAACGGGTACTCCAGCAGCTCCAGGAACTCTGCGCGCAAATTCAGCTTGTGACTCTGCTAAGTTCTTTGCTGATTGTGTCAAAATTCTTTCAGCCTGCTGAAATGTGAAAAGACGAAGTTTGTTCAGTTCCTGTATGCGCGGCGCTGAAGGAGTATAACCGACTTGAAGTACTTGATCCGCAGTCCAGATGTGGTTCATAATCACATGCATAACGATATAAACTGAAAATAAAGACAGTACATGTGGCTTCTCATTGATTACTATGACTCGGGTAGCTGTTTCACCCTCTGTGGTTCCAGATGACGCGACTGACGCCGGTGAGCCAGCACAGTCATTATTCAAACCAGAAGATGAGTTACCCGAACTCTTTGAATCAAACCACATTGGGGTTCCTTGCATTTCCACAATTTCGTTTACTCTGCACGAGGGATCATTTAAAATTGAGAGTACAACAGAATCATTACTAGACGGTGGAGGACAATTTGGTAGAAGCGTTTTCCATTCTTCTTCAGACTGGGCATGCCAGAGGGTCTCGCTATCAGGAAGCAAAACACCAACGTCGTTGATACGCAACGGAAGCGTTTGATGAAATGTGATGTTGTAATCAGACAGCACAATGAATACGCCCCAAAACAGCCTATGACAACTCTCACGAACAATCCAATCTTTCCAGGAAGTGGTCACTCTCTCGCGACGTCTCTTCAGACCAAGAGTGCAAAAGCGAACGAAGAATGCCTGCTCGTCAAGGGCAAGTTGCATTCCCTGGTCATCTCCACTCCAAGCATCAAATCCAGATATAATAAGATGCGCTTGAACAAGTCCAAGTCGACGGTCATCCGGCAATGTAGCCTCGCTGGGAAGTTCTGAAAGCAAGCGACGTGCCCAATTCCTCAGCACGCGTGCATCCTTGTGAGCCAAGCAGTACACAGCACCGTTTGCAGCCATGACGACAGTCAAAACAGCCGTGGAAACAGCTTCCCAGGGATAATTTGGATCTTCTTGATCGGTGGAGTGCAGATGCATATTTCTGTAATAGTCCTTCAATACCTCAAACTTATATACTGAGGGATGAATGATGGGAAAATGTAAACTAAAATTTGTGACATATACAGAGAGATAGCGCTGCATTGTCAGGGTATCAAAGACAAAAAGGTCACGGGAGGTGGTGAGACTTGAGAGAAGGGCAATCATTGCGGCACGACAGTTATCGTCAAACGGAACGATGCAGATATGCTGCGTCTGAGTAGTTCTATTGATAGTTGAAGGAGCTGGCAACGGCTTTGGCGAGTAATCCGAGTGCGAAGAAACCGAGCTTGGGATTTCCAAAAACGGCGGTGTGTGCGCAAGCAATTTGTCGTCAACTACTGTTTCGTCGTCTGTCGAAGGCGAATAGTCGAATTCCGCTGGATGAAGCCAAGATGGACTAGGGGGAACAGATAAAGGCATGTTTTGTAGATTGAAAATATCTGGGATACGGAATTGATCGAGAAAACTCCAATCCTGCATATTTAGTGCGAACTGAGAGGCAGTCGCGACGACCGCGTCTTGGAGATTTCTTGCGGTGCTAGCGGATGAGGGAGATGAGAGGGAAATCGACGACTCTGAAGGTGAAGAATCCAAGTCGAGCATATCAAGGATGTTTGAATCTGTCCATTGAATTTTGTGTTCTTCCTGTTGATGGTCTGGTTCTGTAATATTTTGCCGATAATTCTGTTCATCTAATTCATGTTGTTTCACGAGTTGTTCTGTAGGTGGATCAACTTCATTGGGGCGGATAATGACTCTTTGGATAACGGATCGTCTTCGTTCTTTGCGCTTTGTACGTGTTCCGTCGCACATTCTTTGATGACGGACTAGCAGATCTTTTCTGGTGAAGCCGCGCTCGCAGACAGTGCATACAAAAGGGCGTTCTGCAGTGTGAGAGCGTTCATGGCGCGCCAGGTGCTCGCCGCGCTTGAAGGAGACCTGACAGTGGCGACAGACAAACTGCTTGCGTGGACGTCGAGAACCAGAGTCTAGAGCGGCACCTAGTTGAAGCACGGTTTGCATTGAGGCGAAGGAGGATGCCGACGCGGAGGCGGACGCGCTCGAAGCAGAGAAGGCATGTACGGATGCCATAGCTCAGCAGGACGTTTGTGCGAATGAGGAAAGAGGAAGGAGATAGTAAAGAAGCAGAGGAGAAAAAGAAAAAGAAGAGAAAGAAGGTGATGGGATGCGAAAAAGGAGTGATGAGAAGAGAAAACTAGGGGAGGAGTCAACTAGCGAGAGTGAGGTGCGTGGTCGGGGGCGCGCTATGGGCAGGTAGGGCTTGGTTTGAGAAGCAGGCGGCAGATGCGGGGAAGCGTCGCGAGCAGAGCCTGCGCGTACTAATTACCAATTGAACGTTACTTGGCCGCCGTGCGTAAATAACTTTGCAAACAGTATTTTGTTTTTTATCTTCTGCTCTTGACATCTCTGGCGGCTGCAAACTTCATTTCTGGCTTGCAGCGTACCTCCAATAACCTGCTCGGTGTCCAGCACATTGGCTGCTGCTGCATGTATTCTCTTCGCACCATTTTGTCTAAACATCTGCTTAACATCTTTTCGTCCACTCAGTCGCGTCTTTGCTGTGCACCGGCATTATGATCCGCGGCCTAAACTTGCGAGTTCACCTGCGACTCTCGGCATTTTTCTTATCCTGCGGCGCCCAAACCCCCACATAAACCTTTGTAGCCATTTAATGACTCAGCAATTATGTACGCCAACGGATTGCGCTCTTCAGCGGCCAGGCCCTACGTTGGCGCATGTCTCCGCCAGGTGATCTCAGCTGCCTGGCCCGGTAATATTTTACACAACAGCAACTATCTGAAATTATCAGACAGACGGAAGATGGGAAGCTGGCAATTAGAGACGCAGGCCAGGGGCTTGTGTATGGCCGGTGTTCTGCAAAGTTACACAAGGCACATGATTTCTGGGACTGCCCCGGTCGTAGCTAAGTAAGACCGACTGTATCTGGTCAGCTGAATGCACACGTGAATGTCAATAGAAGGACTAAGGGAGTTTAAACAAACGTTCCTGCCACCAGGAACGCCTGTGAGGTCCTCCCTTTTTCCTTTATCTACACCTCTTCTAAACATCATATTTCACCGCCCTTATGTCTGATGAGCGATGTATTGAAATAATAAACTTTCAATTAATTTGTAAGAACAAACTATCATTTGACCAGACAAAGTTGGTCCCGTTGATAAACTTTTGACTGCGCACCTGGACTGTGACTCTTCTTGCCCGCTTTGACTTCGCATTTGCACTTCTTCGTCACACCTACGGGATTTCTCCATCTCCTGCTACGGTTCATTCCTGCTCATATTATCTGCAATAATATTATACAGCACCTTACTATAGTAACCTTTGCACTGCACAGCCCGCGTCGTAGCTTGCAAACTGAACCTCAACATCCATATGCTCAATAAAAGCCATTATTACTCCAGCTCACGCCGTGCGCTCGCAAAATCCTCATCTGTAATTCCCGATTTGACACACATAGCTTTAAAAATACCTTCCTCCGTGCCAAATAACTCATGAGGCGGTCCAAACTCGGCCACCTGACCTCCGTCCAACACAAGGATCTTGTCATAGCCAATAATAGTCTTAAGTCGATGCGCAATGCAAAGAATAGTGCAGTGCCCAAATTCGCGCACAATGACCTGCTGAATCTTTGCGTCGGTTTGGTAGTCTACAGACGAAGTTGCCTCGTCTAGCACCAAGATCTGGAAATCCCTGACCAGGGCACGCGCAAGCGCCAGAAGCTGTCGCTCACCAAGTGAGAAATTTAGGCCCTCATCCTCCACTGCCTGGTCTAGATGGAATTTTCCATTGCCTTGCACTCCCTGCTCGTTGGTACCGCCATTCTTCTCGTTATATGCCTCTGCCGAATCGGCATCGCCGAGCAAACCAGATCGTCTCAAGGCATCCCAAAGCTGCGCATCAGAGTAATAATTAAAGGGATCCAGGTTTGAGCGAATAGTTCCTCGGAAGAGGACTGGATCTTGTGGGATGATCGCCAGTCTGGATCGTAAATCATGTAAACCAATCTTTGAAATATCAACTCCATCGATTAGAAACTGTCCCTTTGAAATTTCCGCTAATCGGTAAAGTGCAACCATGATTGACGATTTTCCAGCACCTGTCCGACCACAGATCCCAATCTTCTCACCGCCTTGTATAGATACCGTAAGACCTTTAAGAACATATGGTAGACCAGGCCTGTAGCTAAGAAACACATCTTTCATCTCAATCGCACCTTTCTCGGGCCATGTTTCTCTAGGCTTTGTTTCAGGAATTTCGTAAGGTGCTTCACTCGGCAATTTGCGCATGTAATGATAAACGCGCTCGGCCGCATTCATGTGGTTTTCGACATCAGCAAGTTGCTTGATTACCATCGCAAGCTGCATAGCCAAAGTAATGCAGTATGAAAGCACAAGACCGATACTTGATGCCGACAAAGTGCTGAAATGAACAAGAACTGCCAATAAACCCGCAATCAACACTAGAATGATTGCAATAATTTCTATTCGAATACTAAGCCACCGTTGATTTCCCAAAAGCATAAATGAAAACCTGTTCATGTAGTCAAGCTGCTTTTCCATTCGGTCTCTAAATCGGGCTTGTTCATTGTATGCGCGTACAGAGGAAAGTCCAGTCAAAGTCTCTGAAAAGTGAGAAAAAACCGTTGAACGAGAATTTGAATCTAGCCTCTTAATTTCGACCGCAGAAGCTCGGTAGTACGCTGTAGCTAACATATAAAAGCACATCATTGGGGCTAATGCTATAGCAAACCAGTACAGGTATGCAATAATAAGGACCAAAACGCCAATTATATTGGTGACCGAAATCAAGTACATTCGATAAGAGTCGGTAAGGGTATTGTCCATGGATTCAACATCATTGGAGAAGCGATTGATAACTCGGCCAATCGGATTGGTGTCAAAGAATGACATTGGGGCACTCATGACCTTCTGCGTAGCTTTCAAATTCATTCTTACCGAAGCACGAGACCCAACTGGGATGTAATTAGAAGCATATCAATATAATGACAAGAATATCTACTTACCAGTCGTGGTGACCCATCCCAAAAGAAAGAAGAAGATAGCACAGAGCATTCCGAGCATGACATAAAGACCAATCTATAGCACGCGTTAGCAATCTTCAAGAATACTCGGTGAAGCAGACTGTGAAATAAAGCTGTACTTACATAGAAACCCCTGCTTTCATGAAATTTATCTTGAGTCCAGTAGGACAACCACAAATTTGTCAAAATCTGAAGACCTGCAACCAAACCTGCAAATAAAGCTACTAAAGGTGCAACACCCCATCCAAGAATAGGACCTCCAGCTTCTCTGAAGTATTCACGATATACTTCAAATGAAACAGTGTCAACATTTCGCTCTTCTTTCTTCATCAGCGTGCCGGTCTTCTTCTTAACAGCTTCGGCGTCTCCAGTGTTTTCGGCACCTTCCGCTTTCTCGACTGCTGGTGGAGGAATCAATTCTTCTACCTTTTCTTCTTCTTCTTCTTCCTCTTCCTTCTGCGCTGAACCGAATGTTGTCAGTTCCGCAAACTCGGGAATAGAAGCCTTGAGCTCTTCGTAAGTTCCAATCACGCATCCGCCTTTACCGTTCATAAAAATGATGCGATCGGCTCTAGGTAAAACATGCAATTGATGGGTAGAAAGAACACGAGTCTTGTCCTTCAGTAAACCACAAAGACAGTTATCCACTAAACTACGACCAACATGAGGATCAACAGCTGATAAGACATCATCCAGAATCACAATATCTGAGTCGTAGTAGGCCGCGCGAGCAAGCGAAATTCGTGACTTTTGACCTCCGGAAATATTGATCCCGCGCTCACCAATTTCGGTCTGGTCACCGGCAGGCAGAACCTCAATGTCATGCTGTAAAGCACAAGCACTAACAATTTTGTTGTATCTATCTTCATCGAAATCTCGACCAAACAGAATATTCTCGCGCAGAGTACTGTTCTGGATCCATGGCTGGGGGCAGTAAGCTACTTTACCGCCAATTTGAATATCGCCGGCCGTCTGTCTCATTTCACCAACAAGAGCAGCCAGTAAAGACGTTTTGCCAGATCCAATAAATCCAGTAACAACAACAAACTCTCCTCTTTCAATCTGAAAGTTAATGTTATGAAGGCCAGTAAAATTATCACCCGAATCTTCTTCCGGCAATTCATCCAAATTTGCACGCTCTTCGTTGAAATCAACGTCAATGCCGACTGCATGCGCTGACTCAATTGAAAGTACCCGACTGAGGGTATTCGCATCTTCGCTCTTTTCTTTCTCAGGGTCACTAGTTTTCTTGGTTTTGCGCGACCAGAATCCTCTGCGTTTCTTTGCCCTATCTTTCTTTGGAGGTCTCTTTCCGCCAAGAGGACCACCAGGAGGACCTCTAGGGCCTCCAACAGCTTTCTTAGCCTTCTCAGCAGCAATTTTTTCTTGCTCTAAGCGTTTTTTGTATGATTCTGGGTCTTCTTCCCACACGAAGGAAGCATTCTCAACCTTAAGAGCACAATCTAATTGTGAGTCTGAAGTAACTGCGCCTTCAAGATCTTCAGCGACAAGCATAGCTTGAATGCGACCACAAGCCACGTAAGCATCAGAAGATGTACCGAGAGCAATCGGAATCAGCATCAAAGGCATACGCAACATATTGAAAAGAGACAAACTAGCAAACACTTTAGCAGGCTCCAAAGAGTGATTGGTGACAGACAAAACAACGAATGCAATCATGGAGGAAAATATAGGGACAGTCATTGATACTGCAAATAATCCGGAACGAAGAGTAAGCAAAAATCTGACAATCTTGATTTCCTTCAAGCGCACATCAGCGAGTTTCTTCAAATACGCATTTTCCCATGCAAAGAGCTTCACGACTCGCATTGAGGACAAAAGCTCCTGTGTAAGACGAATACGCTGATCAGTAAAAACCGTTGACTTGATACGTCTTCGAGCAATAGTGCGAGTAACAATCGCAAGAATAGGCATTGCTCCAAATAGCAATGCAATTCCGACTAATGATGGATAGCCAATGTTAACCAGCAGAAGAACGACGCAAATAATGATAGGAACTGGACAATTTGACAAGTGGTGGAAAAACATTGCTGCGAATTCGATACGATAGGTATCAGTTGACATGAGATTAGTGATTTTTCCGTTGGTGAATTCAAGTCGTTCTTTATTCGACAGCACCAGAGACTTTTGATAGAGGGCGTTGATCAAGACTGTACGTGAATGAGAACCAAAGCGAGACGAAGCATAGAAATATTGCTGCTGGCCCATGCATACAACGCAAAGCATTACCACAAGTGCAATAACTAAACCAACACCCCTCCCGGTACTTACGTTATCTTTGCTGTACTTATCAGCAACCCAGTAAATAATCTTCCTTGAAACTTGTGGGGATGTCATTTGTAGAATATCGACAACATTACGCCAAAAGAAAGCTGCCCAGAAATCAAATTTGAAGGTATCATGAAGAGCCCAAAAGACCACGTTTTTCCTCTTTCCAGTTTTTTCAAAGTGAGCACGTCGTTTTTCAAAATTGAGTGAAAATCTCTCGGTCATTACATGTGCCGTTCGTGAAGGCTGGACCAGAGGAATATCGTTTTCTTGAATTGGACGAGAGTAACCGACCTATTTGAGCTATCAGTAAAACAATCAACTTAGTGTCATTTGAATCAAGATCAGTATACCCTCATAACTTCGTTCATCCACCCGAAAAACATCTGTGATAAAATAGAAGCATGCTCTTCAGGGGTCATCTTTGGCTCCTCAGGCACAGGAGGAGGATCGATTGCCATAAAAGGATTAATCCATCGAAGTGCTCGCCCCAGAGCACTCCTTTTGATTGCAACGTAATCTGGAAACTCGTACTCTTTGTCTTCATTAGATGTGGTTTCTGTGGTCTCTGGGACATCGGTGGCAAGCGATGATGTGACTGATGAGGTCGAGACCTCAAGAGTCGTCTCAGACACTACCTCGCGCTTTCTCTCGTCAATTGCTGACCCCATGCTTGCAAGCTGAACACAGACAGAGAAAAGGGACAGCGGTCCGTGTAAGCTGTAATGGACGAGCAAGAGATGTGACGGCGCGGAGACAGAGGGTCGTGACGCGTTATATCCGTGTAAGGTGCTTTTATATCTGGAAGATCAGCCACGAATAGAGAATTGAGTTTAGGCTCCACACTGCCGACGCATCTCCAAACCTTAAAGACGGATTTTAGGGCGGGATCGTCAACCGAGGATATATCGCCCCATGTAAACAAAGAATCCTACTGCGAGCATCTGCTTCTTGCTGTTTAAAATGGGCCCGTCTATCTTTTCATTAATTGCCTCATACATGTTTGGAGTTTAGAGTGAAAGCAGGTCAGTGCAGGACACATGCGGAACTGACTTTTGGCAGCGATGAGCATAAGCCATCAGACCAAGCGTTCGAGATCAGTCTGCTTAAGTGACAACTCATAACAGGGTTCCCGGAGCATTCATTATCAAGATTGATAAAGCAGATAAGAGCACGCGGGGAGTGCTTACTGATAATTGGAACTAGGCTGCTTTGTTGCTGCGGCTTTCAAGTGCGGTGCAGCGGCGAGTCCGAAAGCTGCGTTCTTAACGCCGTTTGCAGGTTTCGGGATCCCCTTCGCGCTCACTCTCAGTAGCGGACTTATAATCTCCGAGCTTGCCGTGGTGTTGTGGTAATTGTCCCGTTGCGCGATAGTAAGTCTTCTTTCTCCTCCTGCCGGAATCCATAACAAGATCATGCGGTCGCGCCTGACCGAGACTATGTTGTTGTCCACTAACAATGTGCTCAGTGGATTCAACATTTAGCAATCGTCGAGGGTGTTGGGTCCAAAGAGGCTAATCCATCAATCGCATCTCTATATTACACGCAACTGAAGAGCACGGCAACATGCAAAATCACCTAATGTATCAACACCTCGGGGTAATTCAAGTCTTTTCGAAGCAAATTCGGCGTTTTGGTCTCCAGGGGGTCTCTGAGCCGCAATACTTCTGTCAGACGCGGACGAACTGACACATTTCCTGGTGCGCTGCACTAAACGTTCTTGCCGGACTCCGAAACCTAAAAACTACTCTTTTTGGCCATATTTCTCTCTCGTTTTTTTATTATTTTAGTCATCGGCGTATGCATCCGCGAGGATATAACGTTTAAATAGCAAACATATAACTCCCTGTGAGTTGATTTTAAATGGATATATATTACAAACAGTGAATAAGCAAAGCACTTCTAAAATCAAGTATGAAAAGAGCACAATAAAACCATTAATACCAATTCCATAATCTTGAAGTTAAGCCATCTGCCGGTGTTATTATGTGTGTCCTTTTTTTTCAAATTATAATACTAGTTAGTATGTTCACTTTCATCAGTAGGTCTTCAAGCTCAGACCGATGCAGATGCAGCTTTTCATACCATGGAGCGTTTGTGCTCGTATTGTATGGCTTTCAGGGCTATTTGCTGTCTGTCTACTGGCTGCTAATCAGCTGTTAAAGCCCTACCAAAAAACTCTGGTTGTTAGATTACGCGTTTCAGGTTGAGTCGAACAACACTTTATATGCAACGCTTCCTCGCTTACTTCACTGTGTGGATAACAAGTTCATTAATCGTTTAATATTGAATACGTCCACGAAAACTCTATACCACATATATGCCCTATCACATGTAATTTCATGCAACCTCATTGCCCAAAAATATCTGTAATCAAGTATATTTCAAAATTATCATGGCATATTTACATCATACAATCACACATTCCCCACTATACGCCTCTCCAACAATCTCAAGTCCGAGTATTTGCATCGTAACGTGATCACTATTACAAAAACCATCTAAAGCCAGGATGAACTGGTCCTGCGCTCAATGCCATTGTAGCCACATCACCTCTCACCCATGCATTCTGCTTTCTATCACGTCTATTATTATCGTACTTCATCCAAACACCCATGATTGACGTCACAATGACTCCTATCGCACCAAACGCCGCCGTGACTGTTAATGCAAGGACATAACGAGGTTTATCTTGGTCTCTGAACACATTCACGGACACGAGGCCCATTAAATTAGCAAGTGGAACACCAACACCGGTTAGTGCCGCACGTTGTCCCTCAGATGGGATATTGTTTGAGAACCAGGTTGAAAGTAATACAGATGGCGCTGAGATTCCAGCAGTCATGAGGAAGCACGCAAAATACGCAATTTGGATATGCATATTGACATCATCAATAGCCAGATAAATCAAAAATCCAATAACAGGAAGCAAAAACCCAACTGTGATAAACGGGGATCTTAGACGATATCTATCAGACATGAAAGCTAAAACAAGTAATGCAATAGCACCTGCGACATTCGGTGCAACTGTGTAAAGATTTGTAACAACAGTTGTGTACCCTAATCGCTCGACTATTTGTGGTAAGAACACAGTAACGGATTGTAATGGAACACCCAAACTAATTTCAAGAATCAACCAACCCCACGCAACAGGATGGTTAAAAACCTTAAGGGCCTCTCTAATGTTTAAAGGCTCGTTCACAACTGCCGATGAATCACTCTGCACGCGTAGGAATCCCAGCGCTCTCTCTTTCTCTGTGAGGAACGAAGCTGAAGAGACGTCACGAGGAAGGAATATCCAGGCACCAAGGGCCGCGGCAACTGTGCATCCTCCTTCGATAATAAATAGCCATCGCCATCCTTCTAATGGCGAATCTTCGATCTGGAATACGGCAAAAGACAACAATCCAGAAAATGCAGATGCAATGTTCGAGGCAGCATAGAAGATAGCCAATCGCCTTGCGAGTTCACCACGTCGATAAAACGTCGTGAGATAGAAGACAACCAAGGGAAAAAATGCTGACTCAAATGTACCCAAGAACCAGCGTACGGCCATGAGACTCGCCCAGTTTTGGCAGACAGCCGCCATCAACGACATGACACCAAAGCCGAACATGAGGAAAGGGAGAACGCGCGTCACACCATACTTCTTTCCAACCAGTGTTAAAGGTAAGGCAAATAGTACATATGGGATATAGAAGATTGAGAGCAAAAGATTATACTGATTTCCAACAAAATGAAGATCGATATCAATACCATCGGTTTTGGCATTTCCAAGATTACTTTTATCCAGTGAACTAAACGGCCGTTCCCATTTAGTAACTGCCATACGAGTGATCAAACAACGTAGATCAAAAACAACTTACTTGAACAGGTACATGAGACTTAAAGCCGGCAATAACCGCCAGTCCAGTTTCCGACATATTGAGCGCTCAAGCTCGATATCAATTTCAACAACAGTAGTAGTTAGGTCTTCATCCGCAAGTACGCTTTGTTCTAATAATCCCGCCGTCTCCTCAGTTTCGACTAGCTCCCGCCATGTAGGATGTCCACAATTCTCCCCCGTCAACTTCCTCTTGAGCGCTGAGCCTGAGGCCATGGAATCGTAGCTGGAATGACGGCTCAACTTCTCGCTTTGATCGGCTGCTCGGGACCCGCTAGTGTTTGTCGCGTCGGTAGTATTACCTTGTTGTAATAAAGCTGACTTTTCCGAAGATATCATAGATTAGAGCTGTGCCTGGCGAGAACTGCGTTAGAATGTAGAGGGTCTTGAGACAACTAATATCTTTTGCCTCCGCGGTCGGGTATGCGGGGAAACAAACGATCAATGGTATTTGAAGACTTACCACCAAGCTAGAGGCTTATTCACGCTTCCGTTCGCGTCTCAATAAGCTTCTGGAACTACTCCTGCGAGATTAGATACCGTCAAAACTACTCCCAGAGTAGTAACGTACATATTCATTATGGAGATCCGCCGTCGGCGAACGCCGAAGGTTTAGCTAGGCACTAGTCCTATGTGGGACGTACCAAATCATGTGACATCACGTGATTTGCGGATATCTGGTGGGAGGAAGATTGTTGGACAGGTACTCGTACTTATGTCAACTGAGTTGGGCAACCTAGTACCATCACTATCTCATATCGATTGTAGTGAGCTTGAATTACTAAATGATTATATAGCGTGGGAACGGGTGGTTTTGTAGATTACGGATGTGTTCAATACGGTTTAACTAGCTAACTATTAGGATGCCTCATTGCGGTCCGCCAAAACAGCATCAACTGCATTATATTGATTTTTTCAGCATTCCGAATTGAATGATATAGATGATAGATCAGAAGTGAAATCAATATGCTCGTTAGCGGTAGACTGAGGATTGACTAGAATCGCCTCCAAACATAGACACTAACGTCGGGAAGACAAAGAAGATAGAACAGCGCAGGTGTTAATCCAAAAAGTGGACCGCCGTACTATAGCGAAGAAGTGCGGTGAGCGGGGCGAAGTCTAGGGAAGCAAAACCCTAACGCGAATTCATACGACGCGTATAGCGTTGGAAGACGAAAGTGAACTGCGATTTGCTATTTTCCTGATATAGTTAGCGCGGAAAGAGCGTGTCGCGACAAAAACTCCCAATATCTTCAGCTGCGTTACTTAAGCGACCCAAAGCTTTTTAACGCAGATATACTAAGTACACAACAAGCTACCAATTGATTTACCACAGTTCTCTATGAAAGTATATAACATGCTTTTAAATGTTGATCAAAACAGATTGGGTATTCGCCACTGTCACTGTTGTCTCCTCTAGGTAAACATTCGGTTGCTGGGGATAATCTGCGCAGCAGGTATCTGTAGAGACATTGAGCACGTTCGTATATTGCTGGAACAGCTGCAATAGGTGGTAGATTTTCTGCAAGTAATCGCTGAGCTATTCCGGGCGTAGAAATCTTCGAGCAATCACGACTAGCTTTGTAAAATCACTGGCATCGCACAAACATGCGCATATAACAAGCTGTTTCTAATAATCAGAATATCTTTATATTTACTCAAAATGGCGCTATTTTCCGCACAATTAACAGCACGACTCTCAAGCAAAAACTCGGCGTGCATTATCCCATTTAAGACTAGGTTTGCCCTAACCTAAACTCAATATTTTACTCCTGACGATAAGGTTGTCTTATCTGCAATAGTAGCAATCCACTAACAAACCGGACAGTGGGAAAGCCACAGAGTTTGTCGACCTATGCCCAACGCCGACTCCCCGACTGAGTTCGCTCCCGTCCTCTCTTCCTTATTCAGTTCAGGCTCGTTACTGCATTTCTTCATTTAATTAGTCAATTCTCTAGTCCGGAAATGCCTGTCGGTAGGTGGTCATCCCTTGTTTTTTATTTTCTTATCTGCTGGGCTGTCGCTATAAGCGATATCGTTTAATTTCCAACATCTTGGACACTTCGTTGGGATCAGTTAAATAGGAACAAAAATGCAGCGAGATGTTTAGAGCGCGTGTACTTACTAGACGATTTACAATAGAACCAATTCCCACTAAGATCACTGTTGATCTCCACAAGCCCTACAGCGAGCAGCCCGGTCTCCATACCCGTTGGCATCCTGAGATTCCGTTCTACGTAAGTCTGCTCAAAGCTGAAGTTATCTTCCGAGGAACTTTCTGGGAATACAATGGTGGCTAATCTGTGGTTGATATAGTGCTCGGTTGAGCCTGGTGAGGTCTTTAAGGTTGAGTGCTTCGACTCTTCCGGTGGTCAGGTCTTCAACACCGATGATGCCGATGATATCGTCAAGGTCAACCCTTTGAGCATTCACTGCTTGAGTGGCCCTATCGAGGTCAAGGGAGCTGAGGTACGCAATTGATTGCCTTTTCTTATTTATGATAAAAAACCAATTTTTGGTATGTTATGTAGCCCGGTGATCTTCTCGTTGTCGACATCCAGGATATCCAGCCTTTCCCTGACGAGCCTTGGGGATACACCGCCATTATGGACCCCAAGAAGACTAGCGCTTTCTTGAACGACAAGTACCCCCAGATACAGAAGGCCATCTGGGATTTTGACGGAATTTTCGCCTCGTCCCGCCATATCCCTCATGTTAAATTCCCCGGTTTCATTCACCCCGGTATCATCGGTACTCTACCCTCGCACGAGATGATGAACATCTGGAAGAAGCGTGAATCGGAGCTAGTTGACTTCCATGCCTCACTGAACGATGGCTGCACTGTCGCCGCTCTTCCTAACCCCGAGGGTTCGTACATCGGTCAGGGTGTTGACCCCGCTCTAGCTAAGAAGGTCGCCGAGGAGGGTGTCCGAACTGTTCCTCCCCGTGAGCACGGTGGAAACATTGACATCAAAAACTTAAGCCGTGGCTCAAAGGCTTACTTGCCTATTTACGTCAAAGGTGCCGGTTTCTCGGTTGGCGACATTCACTTTTCTGAGGGAGACGGTGAGATTTCATTTTGCGGTGCTATTGAGATGCACGGTATCATCACCCTTAAACTTAGCGTAATTAAGAACGGAATGAAGGATATGGCGATTAACAACCCTGTCTTCATCCCCGGAAATGTCACTGCCCACTACGGCCCTTCGCGATACCTTACCTTTCAAGGTATCTCAGTGGGTGACGATGGAAAGCAGCACTTCCTCGACGCCAAGGTCGCCTTCAGACAGGCTGTCCTTAACGCCATTGAGTATCTCAAAGGATACGGTTACACCGGTGAACAGGCGTACCTCCTCTTGTCCGCCGCTCCTGTCGAGACTCACATCTCGTCCATTGTCGATATCCCCAACTCTTGCGTCAGTTACTCGATTCCTGCCGACATCTTCGACTTCGACATCATGCCTAAGGAAGGTGGTCCAATTATCCAACCCAACATGGGTAAAACCGCTTTTCCCACTGAATAAGTGGGTTGACTTAATGGTGGGGTTGAGGTGATTTCGCTAGCTTCTCTTCGTGACATGGCTGTCGTATTCGCAAATCAATGATAATATAGTAGTGTTATATAGTAATAATTTAACGAGCAATTCAAATATGCGAAAATATCTATGGACTGACCTTGGAAAGCTAAAAGAAAGTATGTCAACGACGTAAATTTGGTAACAGTACTTGGAAATATATTATCATGAGTCACTATTAAGTCACATTGTTGTGACTTATATAAGGCTAGAAACCCTGGCCCTCTCTTCAAGCTCCAGATCTTCTACAGCCGTCGGTTGCAGACGACATCATCGACGTAGCCCACCACTACGACTTCCACCAACTTTTAATTTTGTCTTCTATTTGTCTGCTCCGCACTCGGTCACTCCAAATAGAATTTGATTTGGACTCTGTTTGCCGGCCCTTTGTCTGTTTTCTAGTCGTGCGCGAACGCTAGTCTGCGCACAACTGAACCCGCCACTTACCGCGCTTTGGCTTACTGAGCACACCACACTTTCCCCAATATCCGGCTCTCTTCCTCTCTATCAACCCCATATCACCGAGCACCATGATCCGCGCTGTCCCCCGCGCGACTGCCATGCTTAGCCTGCGGTCGGCCCAGCTATTATCGCCTGCTTCTCGCCATCTCTCCGCCGTCACACGCGCGCGACTTGCGGCGCCATCTACCCTTGCTATTTCAAGGCGGGCGTTCTCCCAGTCCATCGCACGAAGGTCGAATAATAAATCGGATGACGACAGTAACAGCTCTTCCTCTCCGGCTGCTAAACCAAGCAACACTGAAGCCGAAGAAAAGAAAGAGACTGAAAAATCTGTGACAAAGAACGAAACCGCTGATGAAAAACAGACTGCCGCCACCGAGACCGCGGCCGGCGAGAAGGCTCCAGAGTCGGATGATGTCGCGACAAAGGACCACAAAGCAATTCGGAGGCGAATTCGTAAAACCGAAGCCGCTGCTCCTGCTGCGTCTGAGTCCTCCGAATCAAAGGAGGCTAGCGAGAGCAAAGAAAAATCGGAGAAACCCGCCAAAAATGAAGAATCCAAGCCTGCTTCGTCCTCGGGACCTGTCGTCAGCATGCGCAGGTTTGCACCTGATTTTTCAACAAATGCACCAAATGGATCGCGTATTGGAAATAGTGTGCCTGACGAATATCCAGAATTAATGGCTTTGCCCATTGTCTCTCGTCCGTTATTTCCTGGGTTTTATAAAGCTGTTGTCTTGCACGATGAGCGTCACATGGAAGCTATTCGTGAGCTGGTTAAGCGCGGACACCCTTATGTTGGTGTATTTTTACAGAAGGATCCTGACCCTAAGACTGAAGCTATAATGGCTCCTGACGAGATTTACCACAACGGTGTGTTGGCGCAGATCACTAGTGTATTTCCGCAAGGCGGAGCCATGGAATCTGGCCAGAAGGAAGGACTTACTATTGTTTTATATCCCCACCGACGGATTGAGGTTGAGAGAGTTGATATAGCTGAGCATCCTGAGATTCCTATTGGCAGCAAAGAGCCTGCTCCTGCTGCTGACGTTACGAGCTTTGATGTTGTACCTGAAGGTATGTCTTTTGATACTAGTCTCTAAGATTATTGATGCTAACTTTCATTTATTCGATAGATACTAAACCTGTTGCTGAAGAAGAGCCTATGGCATTTCTCCGTGATAGAGTCACAATGGTTCGTGTCAAAAACCGACCAGATGATCCTGTCGACCAGAACGATCCCGTAGTGCGCGCTGTTGTCTCGGAAATAGTTGGCCTGTTGAAGGAGATCTCATCAATGAACTCTCACTTCCGCGACCAAATCACCGCTTTCACCTTAAGCCTTGCTAGTGGAAATGCGCTTGATGAGCCTGTTCGGCTTTCTGACTTCGCCGCTGCTGTTTGCGCTGGTGAACACACTGAATTACAAGAACTTATCGACTCTCGCAATGTTTCAGATCGCTTGCAAAAGGGACTTCTTTTGCTCAAGAAGGAGCTCATGAATGCCAAGCTCCAGAGTAAGATTAACAAAGATGTTGAGAGCAAAATTCAAAAGCGCCAACGTGAATACTACCTTACGGAACAAATGCGCGGTATTCGTCGCGAACTTGGACTTGAATCTGATGGCAAAGACAAACTTATTGATAAATTTAAGGAGCGTGCGGAGAAACTGAAAATGCCTGATGCTGCTCGACGCGTCTTTGACGAGGAACTTAACAAGCTTATGAACCTTGAACCTGCTGCTTCAGAATTCAACGTTACCAGAAATTATCTCGACTGGATCACGCAACTTCCTTGGGGACTTCATTCAACTGAGAATTACTCTATTAAACATGCTGTCGATGTTTTGGATGAAGATCATTATGGATTGAAAGACGTCAAAGACCGAATTCTTGAATTTATTGCCGTTGGAAAGTTACGCGGTAATGTCGACGGAAAGATCCTTTGCCTTGTTGGACCTCCTGGTGTCGGTAAGACATCTGTTGGCAAATCTATTTCTCGGGCACTTAGCCGGCAATTTCAGCGTTTCAGTGTTGGTGGTTTGACCGATGTTGCTGAAATCAAGGGTCATAGACGTACTTATGTTGGTGCTCTTCCCGGTCGCATTATTCAGTCTCTAAAGAAATGCCAGACTGAAAACCCATTAATTTTAATTGATGAGGTTGATAAGATTGGTCGCGGTCATCAGGGCGATCCTGCTTCGGCTTTACTTGAACTTCTTGATCCTGAGCAGAACAATAGTTTTCTTGATCATTATTTAGATATTCCGGTTGATCTGTCGAAGGTTTTGTTTGTCTGCACAGCTAATATTGTCGATACTATCCCTCAACCACTTTTGGATCGCATGGAGGTCATTGAAGTTTCTGGATACATTGCCGAGGAAAAGAAAGCTATTGCTTCAACATACCTTGCTCCTCAAGCCAGGGAAAAGTCTGGACTGAACGACGTTGATGTTCAACTTACATCTGAAGCAATTGATAGTTTGATCAAGAGCTATTGCCGTGAAAGTGGTGTACGTAATTTAAAGAAGCAAATTGAGAAGGTTTACCGCAAGGCTGCTCTTGATATTGTAAAGGGACTGAAAGAAGACCCCGATGCTTCAGAAGAGCACTTGTTGACTGCCGAGGGAAAGGAAAATTCTGGCGATCCTGAGAAGTCCTCGGCTGAACGTCTTCGTATTCCTCTTGCTGTTCCTGATTCAGTTCATGTTGAGATTACCGCTGAAAACCTTTCAAATTACGTTGGACCTCCAGTATACACCTCCAACAAACTCTACGATGAGGAGCCTCCTACTGGTGTTGTCACGGGCTTAGCTTGGACACAAATGGGTGGAACTACAATGTATGTGGAATCTGTTGTAGAAGCGCCGTTGTTGCCATCGTCTCAGCAGAGTTTCAAGCGTACAGGTATGCTTGGTGAAGTCATGAAGGAGTCGACCGTGATTGCGTATACTTTTGCTAAGATGTTCATCGCTTCACATTTCCCTGATAACAGATTTTTTGATCATGCACGAATTCATATGCACTGTCCAGAAGGTGCTACACCAAAGGATGGTCCATCAGCTGGTGTTACAATTTCTACTTCACTTCTTTCCCTTGCGCTTAACCGTATCGTTGATCCTGGTTTTGCAATGACTGGTGAAATCACTGTTACCGGTCGCATTCTTCGCATCGGTGGACTTCGGGAGAAGACCGTCGCTGCAAAGCGTGCGGGAGCCAAAACTGTGTTTTTCCCTGCTGGAAATCAAGCTGATTGGGAAGCCCTTCCTGAAAATGTTAAAGAAGGAATTGAAGGTGTGCCTTGCAACTTTTATAGCGAGATCTTCAACCGATGCTTTTCTGGAATTTCTCAAGAAGAAGGAAATAAAGTCTGGTTCAAGCAGCTAGGTGATCCTAATGATCCTGCCACTCAAAAATCTCAACAACCAAATAACGATGGCGGGTTAGGTGATTTGTTCCCCCCGTTGGGTGGAAATGTGAGCAATGAGATTCATGCATATGAGGCCAATGGTCGAAGATTTCATTAGATGCAGTGTCTTATCAGTCATTTTTGGTACATGTATCAATATAGTAAATAAGGGAAAGAGAGAACGAGATGCGAAAGAATAAAGTTAGAACAGGGGAAACGAAAAGAGACAAAGAAAAGTTTACTTTTTACTAGAATTATTAGAGGTCTTCTCTAATTATTTTACGTTTTGTTTTTCCTCTTTGAACCTGATTATATATATATATATATATATATATATATATATATATATATGTATGTATGTATATATGTATATACGTTTATGCGCAAGTGTTGTCTTTTTCTATATGATATAATCATTGTCATTTATTTTTAGCGCTGGGTTTTTTGCAAGGTCATTCCTTTTTTTTTATAACGTTCAGCATTCAAGTTTTGTTTTATCTTATAATCTCATAATCTATTGACTTATTTATTCAATTGCTTTTTTCTTGCAAAACGGAAATTAGTTACACCAATTAATATTATATATATATATGTATATATGTACATGTATGTATTGCATTCGAAAATAGATCAAGTTGTTTAAAGAAATTAGCCATACAAATCCCCATATACATCCTTTTTTGAAATATTTTTCTTTCTTCCAGTAGCGACAAAAAATTGTTCTTTAGATTCACTTCTTGAAGAAGAAGGTTTCTCACGTTTTACTCGATCGAAAGCTTTTCGAAGTTTTCGTTCGAAACGGATGTCTTCTGCACCGGCGTAAAATTTACAAATAAATGAACCATTTGGACGGAGTGTATCGAGAGCGAATGCAAGTGCTGAATTTATCAAATCCTATAAAATGAAAAAAGAAAGAAAAAAGGAAGAATTGTTAATTTGGTATAAAATTAATTAAAGAAGGAGGAAAAAGAAAGGAGTGAAAACGGACCATACTACTGGCATGATCGCGAAATGTATTGCCAGAGGTATTCATAAGCCTAAAAAATGGTTGGCTTAATGTGTTTGACCAAAATCTAAAATTAGGAGGCCAGGGTTCTGACATGTCACTCAGTACTACATCTACCGTATTTTCAGATATAGAAAAATTCATCATTTTTGAAGAGGAAGTTTCGTCACCGAGTTGTACATCATTGTCGGATGGCTGTGGCAAATTGCGATCGATGGCTCGTTCGATATCAACGTATCCTTTTTGCATACCTTCTTCGTCAAGTGTATCTATTCTTTGATCTGTAGTTAATCCTAAATCAGGGTCATTTAAATACTCTTTTATTACTGCTTGAATGTGCGGTGATAAAAAATTCCCTTGGATTGCTGAGGCCCCTTTTGGTGGAGCAGCAGGAAGAAGATCAATTCCTATTACTCGACCGTTAGGTTGTGTTCTGTCAACTGCTACTTGAGTCCAAGATCCAGGAGCGAATCCCTTAAGTCAAAAAAATTAGATGCTTATCCTCTTTTGTAAGATAAATCGGAGATGTGATATATACCAAATCGATCACAGTTTGACCAGCTTTGAATATCTTATGAGAATGATCAATCTACATCACTATCATTAGTAACCTTTAACACTCATTGGATAAAATAACATCCCACCTCTAGTATCTTAAACGCAGCACGACTCCGAAGTCCTCGGATTTTAGCCTCTCTTGAAAATTGATCTTTCCCTTGTCTTTGAACCCATCGTTTAGAACTAGCCGTACTTGCCCATCGACGACTCCCTTTCACCTTCCCTGATAATAATGTAGAAGTGGGTACATAATTATTAATAAAATGCTCCTTGATAAATGATCCAAATGATGGATATACTCGATTACATATTAGTGATCGCATGATCATTTTATTTTCTATCTGTTTTTGTTGGTTTTTGATTTCGATATGCGCCTTGAAGCAATTCCATCGCTCTACACAAAACCATAAATTGAAATCACCCTAACCCGATACATGTCATTAATTGGATAATTTGAACTTCTGCAAGTGTCTGCATTTACTTCTTATTCTGAACACAAGTTTGACGTACAATTTCACCAGCTCTGCAGTTTTTTTAAGAAAAAAAAAACAGGGTCTCCTGTGTTTGCTCTTAAGAACCTCAGTCATCAAAAATGACCAACACACAAATAATTTCACGGAGGTTTTTGTTCTCAAATTCGTATTTTGGACGAACAAGTTGGCAGAATATTTTTAAAAATTTTGAGAGGCACTATGGCCGAGTGGTTAAGGCGAAAGACTCGAATTGTTTTCACAGAAATCCGATATCTTTTCTCGTTCCGAGGCGCAGGTTCGAGTCCTGCTGGTGTCGACATTTTTAGCATTGTTTTCTTTTTTATAATTTTTATAAAACCCTATGATAAAACCCTATGGTTTCTTGTTGGTTGGTCTTTTCCTGCTTGGTTAGATTGCAAACTGTTGAAGACACATGGATCGGTCACGAAATGTATGTTCTAGAATTGATTAGTGTGTTTCTTACACGATAGTTTGATCGCCAAACTACTTGTATGAGCTTGTTTTACTCAAAATGGTTTGAAGTACTATTTATATTAGAGACTAATTACTTCGATTACCGTTTCTTTTTTAGAAGTCTTCAAGATCTTTCGTGCAACATTCTCACAGAGAGAGGCCCTCTATTCAGAGATTTTTTCATATAACCTAGTACAATCAAACTTCCTCAAATTCTTGTAGGCCCAACAAAAACCAAGCTTAAACCAACAAGCAACACTTCCCTCTTCTTCTTCTGATCCAGCAACATTTCACGACCTAATCACAACTTATGACTCAATCGCACCCTTCTGCGAACACATTAAGCAGGGGCTTTAATCAGATAAATATCAAGGTCGCCTGCTTATGATTAAGGTGGCAAAAAGAAAAAGAACCGGCGTGGTTGTGCCAGATCACCGGGAGTCGGGGAAAACATCGCCGCGACATATTCAGGGGATAAGGTTCATGTGAGACGGAGCGATTAATCGTCCGGTCGCCGGTCGTCAGCACAGCTTTCGCGCGAGTACGACTTGTTTACAATGCGCAGGTTACCCATTTTTACAAATTACAGTTTACGACAACGGATTCAAGAGAAAAGAGAGTTCATTCGTGGCGCCGCACATTATCATACAGATCAAAAAGGTAAAAATGACAGAATATAAACAAAATACCCATGAAATAGCAATTGACAAATCAAATCAAAAAAAAAACTAAAACTCCAGATCCTCTGCCGACAAGAAAAAATATGTAACAATTAGAATAAAAATAGAAAATATATATAACCAACCCGTTAGCAATTGCTATATTACGCGCAAATCCAGCTAATCTAAACCCATTATATCATGACATAGAAGCATAAAACGAACAAAAGTTCTATTTATATGAGCATGCCCATTTCGGCATTGAGCTGTCGTTGCTTGCGTTGACTCGCCCAGAACTTTGCAATTTCATGAATTGAGTCGTCGATTAACCAAGACCATTTCTTTGCAAAACCCTCGTTGATCTCCCACGCGAGAGGCTGTGTAGGATCGCTGCCCCAGACCTTGAATCCGTCATTGAGAATGTCCTGGCAAAACTCGATCTCGTCGAAGGCCCCTATCCGCATCTGCTCCAAAAGCGCGTTGCGTAGAGTGGGAAATGGGATAGCATCCACGTACTGGATGTGGGGAATGACGCCTTGGAGTTCAGTGGGATAGAGCGAGGCGGGGATGTCGAGCATGCTGTCGGGCGCTACAAATACCTGGTAGCGCGGCAGATCGTGCGGTAAAGGGAGTTTCTTGATGTTGTGGCACATAGCTGAACCCACGGTTTGAAAAGAAAGCATGAGAGACTGGGGGGTCAAGAGATCGCAGGGGCTGGCGGAGGAGGCAGATGTGCCACTGAGGCATTGCTCAAATTGGCTGGGCATGGCCGTCTCGCCGAGCAAACTGGATTCGAACGCGGAGTCAAAGTCCAGAGAAACCATACGCTCGATCTCGCGTTCGTAGTGCTCGCGCTGGAGCTCCTGCGGGTTTGCGTAGATCTGAGACGGTGTGCTGGGAGACACCGAGTCCGCCTCATCCGATACTGAGGAAGTAGAGGAGAAATCGAGGGAGAGCGAAGGCGCAGATAGATCTGAGGAGTTGGCGGAGGATACTGAGGCACGATTGTCGCGACTAGAGCTGGCCGGGAGCTCGACGACAGGCTCGCTCGACGGAAAAATAGACGAGTCAGGGTTCGCCGTCTCTGTGTCTTTGTCCCAGCTGGGTGAGCGCTTGCCTTTGGCTAGTCGCCGTCCTATGTTTGCCTGTCAGTACACGGAACAAAACTCATAGAAAAAGAAGAAGAAAAACTTACGCCGGGCGCGCTGGGCCACTCTATTCTGTATCCGCCTGCGTAATAGCGGATCCGCAATGTTCTGCCATTCTTTGCGCTCCTCGAGGGTGGTTTCGTCGTCACTGGTGTCCTGAAGCGAGATGTTTACTGCGGCTGCGACTGCGCTGGCGCGTCTGCGCGGGTTGGAAGTGCGCATTGTGTAAATAGTGCGTGTAATTGTAGCGAGTAAATAGAAGCAAGATCTTAAGCAGTCCGACGAAGAACGGGCGCAGGCGCTGTTATAACTGCGAGCGCGCGCCTGAAGCTCCGTTGAGCGCCCGCTTTCGGCCGACGGAGTTTGAAAGCACGCCGGGCCCGAAGCACGGCGAGTGCAGATTGCGAGACGCGAGACTGACGTCAGATGGCTCAGCCGCGCACTATCGAGGATGCGGCCCAGAATAGTTGCATGCATGCTTATGCGCGGCCACAGAACCTATTCTGGGGGTGCGACACCGCTCTTGACGCGCGTCCTCTCAACGCTAACCTCTTTGAGCGGGCGGAACCTTAGCGAGAGTCCGGTCGGGCTCAACGTTGGCTCCGGTCCCAAGCCTGCGGAAGCGTGCTCGTTTGTGCGAATAATTCTTATTGTATGTTGTCTCGCTCTAGCCCCGGTGACTATTCTTTGCTCGCATTCTAAGCCTGGAAAGCGACGGTGTCATCGCTCAGAACATGTTTGGGCGCGTTATTGCCGGATTGAACGGAAATTGACACGCTACCGACGCACAAAGTCGCCATCTGCGATCTTGGACTTGAGACATAGCCCGCGAAAGATGCTGTCCTCCGCCGTGTAGAGCTCGTACGGTGGCCCAAACTCAGCCACCTGGCCTCCGTCCAGCACAAGAATACGGTCGTAGTTGATAATAGTCTTGAGACGGTGCGCAATGCAAAGAATGGTGCAGTGCCCGAACTCGCGCACAATGATTTCCTGGATCTTCGCGTCGGTCTGGTAGTCCACAGACGACGTGGCCTCGTCCAAAACCAAAATTTGGAAACTGCGAACGAGCGCGCGTGCAAGTGCAAGTAGCTGCCGCTCGCCCAGCGAGAAGTTCAGGCCTTCGTCGTCAACCGGTGCGTCCAGCTGGAACTTTCCTATGCTCGCATTACTCGCCTCCTGCGCTGACGATTTCACAGCAGCCGCGCCTCCTTCCGTCTTCTCGCTTCTTATCGCTTCCGCTTCGCCCGTTTCCTCGTCCTCCCCCTTCATAGCCGTAGGCGTCAGTAAACCCGCTCGCCGCAATGCATCCCACAGCTGCGCGTCAGAGTAAATATTAAACGGGTCCAAATTTGACCGGATCGTACCCCGAAACAGAATTGGGTCCTGAGGAATAATTGCGAGCTTGCAGCGTAAATCATGCAGTCCTATCTTTGAAATGTCTACCCCATCAATTAAAATCTGTCCCCCCGACAACTCTGCCAGTCTATAAAGCGCCACCATAATAGAGCTCTTCCCCGCGCCTGTTCGTCCACAGATTCCAATCTTTTGGCCTCCAGCAATGGACAGAGTCAGACCACGTAGCACGTTAGGCAGTCCTGGCCGGTACTGCAGTACAACGTCCTTCATCTCAATCGCACCCTGTTCCGGCCACGTCTGGCGAGGCTTAGTCTCCTCAATCTCGTACGCGGCCTCGTGAGGCAAGCTCGACATGTAGTAATACACTCGCTCAGCGGCGTTCATAAAGTTTTCAACATCCGCCAACTGCTTGATGACCATCGACATCTGCATCGAAAGAGACATACAGTACGAAAGCACGAGACCTAGCGACGCGGCTCCAACATTGAATTTTGCCGACACAGCCAGCATTCCTGTAATGAACACCAAGCAAATTGCGATGCACTCAAGTCTAACCGAGAGCCATCGCTGGTTACCGACAAGTAAATACGAAAATCTATTCATCTCATCAAGAGAATTTTCCATCCTCTTGGAAAATCGGTCTTGCTCATTGTAGGCACGTACTGACGTAAGCCCTGTCAATGTCTCTGAGAAATGTGAGAATACCTTAGAGCGCGCGTTCGAGTCCATTCGCTTGATATCAACGGCCGATGCGCGATAGTACATCGTGGCCACACAATACAAAACTATCATTGGCGCTAACGCAATCGCAAAGTAGTGAAAGTATGCAATAATAAGAATCAAAATGCCGCAAATAGATGTTGACGTAATCAGGTACTGTCTGTACGCGTCAATCAATGTATTATCCATTGACTCCACATCGTTTGAAAATCGATTCATAATTCGTCCAAGAGGAGATGTGTCGAAAAATGACATTGGAGCCTGAATCACCTTTTCCGTCGCAACCATATTCATAGTCACAGACGCTTTTGCTCCGGCTATATTACAGTAATTAGCGGCAATTCAACCATTCACTGCGACACTAAACTCACCATAAGTTGTAGAAAATCCAAGTAAAAAATACAGCATCGCGCAAATAATACCAAACGACACAAATAATCCAATATATCCACCCTTGGTCAAAGAAAACTTATCCTGTGTCCAATAAGAAAGCCAAAGATTGGTCAAGATCTGAGTTCCAGCACCTAAAACAGCTACTCCGACAATCAATGGCGCAACAGCCCATCCAACATACTTCCCTCCCGCTGCTTTAAAATACTCGCGATAGATCTTCCATGATACGCCTTCATCCTGTCGCTCTTCTTTTTTCATCAGAGTGGCTCCTTTTTTCTTTTGACGGGTAACTTCGGCAGAATCAACAGCCTTCTCGATAACAGTAATCGCAGCAGGTTTAGGCGGCTCTTCTTCCTCCGCTTCTTCGTCGTCGTCATTGTGAGAAGAGCCATACTGAATCAATTCAGCAAATTTAGGGCAGCTATTCATAAGTTCATCGTACGTTCCAACACTAAAACCACCAACGCCGTCCATAAAAATAATACGATCAGCGTGGGGTAAAACATGCAATTGATGGGTAGCAAGCAACCGAGTCGAGTCCTTTAACAATCCGCAAATACAATCTTCAACCAACTGCCTTCCGACGTGAGGGTCAACGGCAGAAAGTACATCATCTAAAAGAATGATTTCAGCTCCGTAGTATGCAGCCCGGGCAAGTGAAATTCGAGATTTCTGTCCTCCTGAAATATTGATGCCTCGCTCGCCAATCTCAGTTTGATCGCCAGCAGGTAAAACAGCAAGATCATGAGTCAAAGCACAACCCCGGATGACTCGATCGTATTTCTTCTGGTCAAATTCTCTTCCAAACAAAATGTTCTCTTTCAAAGTAGAGTTTTGAATCCATGGTTGAGGGCAGTACGCAACAGTACCAGACATTTTAACTGATCCTCCAGTTTGTCGCATCTCACCAACAAGAGCAGCTAGAAGCGAAGTCTTTCCAGAGCCAATGAATCCAGTAAGGACGATCAACTCGCCAGGTTCAACACGCAAATTCAAATTATGCAATCCCGTAAACTCGGCATTTTCACCCAACTCTTGTTCATCATCAACTTCATCGATGGGGGAAAGAACAGTATTAATACCTTTCTCCTCTTCAATGTCAATTTCGACACCACCAATACTAGCAGTTTCAGCGCTGATCGCACGACTGAGTTTATTTTCCTCTTCTTCTTTAATTTCTGCAAGGGTAGGGATATGCTTTAGTTTTCTGCGGAAAAATCTCTTTTTCTTTCTTGCAGCCTTTTCTTCAGCAGCTTTCTTCTCATCGGCAGCCGCGGCTTGTTCTTCAGTCTCATCTTCCCAAACAAACGAAGCATTTACAACAGAGATTGCACAATCGAGATTTTCATCTGAAACAACGTCACTTTCAAGTTCACTTGCAATAAGCATTTTCTCAATTCGCTTTAGCGCAACATAAGCATCAGTTCCGGTTGTTAGACCCATTGGGATAACCATTAAAGGAATACGAAGCATATTAAACAATGACAAACTCGCAAAGACTTTAGCAGGATCGAGGGCATTTCCAGTAACTGACAGAATAACAAAGGAAATCATTGAAGCAAAAACAGGTAATGTTATACTAATTGCAAAGATAGCAGATCGTAAAATGAGAACAAATCGAACGAGTTTGATTTCATTTAGACGAATCTCGTATAATTTCTTGACATATGCATTTTCCCATGCGAAAAATTTAATAACTCGCATATTTTGAAGTAACTCTTGAATTAATCGAATGCGTTGATCGGTGAATACAGTAGATCTAATTCGACGACGCGCAATGACACGAGTGATTTTTCCCAACGCAGGAGATGCGATAACAAGAAGACCAAATCCACAAAGTGCCGAAACTCCAATATTTACCAGAAGTAAAATTAAGCAAATAATCAAAGGCACAGGAGCATCAAATAGATGTGCAACAAACATACAACAAAATTCTACGCGATAAGTGTCAGTAGACATTAAATTTGTGATTTTTCCATTTGTATATTCAATTCTTGCGCGGTTGGAAAGCTTGAGTGACTTGCGATAAATAGCATTAATCAACACTGTTCTTGCTTGAGATCCAGCTGAACCACCATGATAAAAAAACTGTTGCTGAAATACGCAAGAAAGTAATAAAAGTAAAGCAAGACCAATGACCATTCCAATACCATGGCCCATGGGAGGCATTTCCGTGCCAGCAAGTTTTGCTTTATAAGAATCAGCTACAAAGTAAATAATTTTTCTAGAAAGCTGAGGTGCAGTCATCCAAATAACATCAACAATAACACGCGCCGACATTGAAAACCAAACTTGAAAAGGAAATGTATCGATAATTGCCCATAATAACACTCGATTGGTCTGTCCCTTAGCTAAACGCGCCTGGAAGTTTTTTTCAAACTTCTCAGTCATTGGGGCTGCGCGTCGCCATTCTTCAACTAGTGGGATATCATTTTCTTCCAACGGTCGAGCATATCCAGTCTTCAGTTTGAGGTTAGAGAAGAGCGCTTCCAATATCAAATGATCAAACAGTAGAAACTCTCACCTTCATAAGTTTATCCATCCATACAAAGAAAAGCTTGTTGAGAAAATTGGCCTTCGCTTCTGGGGTCATAACAGGTGTTTCAGGGATAGGAGGTATTGTGCGAACGGCAAAAGGATTCAAGAAATGTAAAACTTTTGAGACGGTACTCTTTGAATGCTTGACATCTTGTTCACTGGTGGAGGGATCAGAGAATGCATTGGAGTCGAGCGTCTCTGATACCGAGAGATCTTTCTTGTCTTGCTGTTCCATTGTTACAAGCTTTGAGCGTCTATCGCAAAAATTAGCGAGCGAGCTTCTTTCATCCAAGGCGGGGTTATGCATACACTCTGTTCTCCCAACTGAGGCGATGAGGACGTGGGAAAGCACAAAAATCCGTAAATGGAGACAATTGGAGGGGGGGAGTGGGAGGAGATAGATTGTTACAAAAAGAGCGGCGGGTCTGTTATAGCACACGAGCCCCCGGGGCCAGATAAGGCCCAGACGGAGTTTGTGGAGACAGAGTGGCCGGTGCCTGTATAACTTGGCTGCAGAGGTGGTCCGAGGACGCGATAGTTGCTAGGGTTCCGGCAACCAACTCCGACATTTTCACCTCGAAATTGTATGGCTTCCTTGTGTGCGTTGTTCATGTTTGCTTGACCAAATCAGCTACAAGAAACAACATGACATCCTCTACTCTTTGCTGCGGAACTGCCCCCATTACTGAAAAATACCCGTCGAGGGAGAAGCACCGCAGATAGCGAATCTGTCTAATTCTAGGCCGGCGGCAGGGTTTTTAGCGGCTCGAACTCTCTAGCCGCGCTCCCACCGAGAGCTCCTGGCGACAACCCGCAGACGCGATACTAGACAACCACCACCATCTGAGCACGGACAGGCCTTTGGTAGTTGCTAATTAAAACCCTAGCGCAGGCACGTCAGGCGGCACAATGCTTTGGAAAGTCCACTGACACTGTCGATTTCGCGCAGAATGGTGGGGACGATCATAGCATTAGGGTTTTGCCGGAGAGAACAAACTGGCTATATTTTCGGCTGATCCGACACCGTGCGCTGTCCCAGATCTCTTCGCTTTAACTATTCACCCTCCATATTTTCCGCCTTGCAATTTCAAAAACTGACCAGGATTATTTGTCACATAGTAATTTTAATTGATAGCTGTCTAGCAGTCGCTCAGTTGTGTGTACGCGAGCGTACAGCGATACATGCGATAATATGAGTCGGCTTGAAATTGCCGAATGGGCATTCGTTATATCCGCACATAAACCCCATCAACGACGCGGCAAACCAGACAGCTCACAGTGCCTCATTTCAAGTAAGAAAAATAAAAGGTTTCATTATCAATCTAACTAAATACGTTCCAGATCTATCTGATAATTATCTTAATGCCGCTGCCGTTAGCAGCTTCGATACCGGTTTCTCGACCTGTCGCGGGTCGCTAATTTCTAGGGTTTTGCCGACATGTTAACAAGAGCATTCATACTTTAAGTTTTTGATTTATGCGGTTCACGGACGAAAGTAAAATAGTCGCAACGCCAGCAAAAAAACCTAAACATACAACAGATATAAAACGTGCCGAGTTAACCAGTGCACTATTCTCTTTGCTTAAACTAAGAGTTGTAAACACAAGAAGCAGGCTTAGGGAATTGAAAGCAAAAAACCAAAAACCATATATCGATCACAATCTAATTCTTCCCTGTTCGCTCTCAAGCTCAAGTTCAACTGCGTCAGCTGTATTCATTGAATCAGCAATATTGTCGTCAATACCATCTCCACTATCATATAATCCGCCACCGAAATTTTCACGCACAAATATTGAGATTAAGGAAATCACAGTGAACAGAGCAATTACCACATAAAAAATTGTTTGAGGGGCGTATGTTACTGTTGAAGCGTAGATATTGGAAAGTATTAACGGTCCTATAACCGTAGCGATATTTTGCAAAAGCGATAATGCTCCAAGAACCTAATTCATATTTTTCTCGTATTAGTTTTGGGATATCATTATCTGATTTTTCATTTGGAAGACGTACCGCTCCAGTGTTCTCTTTCGGAACGTGTTTGGTAATTGTAGAGGCAGTCGTAGGAGATCCGAGAGTTCCAATAGAACCCATAATTCCAGCTACATCAAAAGTCAGATTACAATCATGTACGGTTAATCACAAACAGGGCTTACCTAATATAAATTCGGTGGTATTTCTCGCCATGAGCATGCAAATATAAGAAAATATGTAAAATACAAACGAAAGGCGAATTAAGCTAAATATAAGCAAAAAAAAAGGTTAGTTCAAATCCAGAACTCGTAAATTAGATATAACCTACAAAACATCTCCTTTAGAAGCGCCAACTTCATGAAGTACATGAGGTCTCCATTTTTGATGATAACGGATAATAAGAGGAAGTACAACCACCAAGGAAAATGCTCGAACAAAAGAAGCGATTGAAATAAAAATTCCAGTAGTAACGCTAGTCCATCCAAAAGTTAACTCTGCGTATAACAATATATTCATAATAGCACCAATTTCAATTCCGTAGAAAAACGTCTCAATAGATGCAAGAATTATAATGTTCTTCTTGATAACGTATCGCGTACCATCATTAGGCCAGAGAGCTTGTAATGGTTTCAGAAAGTTTATTCTGCGAAGGTAATACTTAACCGTTCGAGGCTGTGAGACGTCTTGCACCGAATTATTACGATGTAACTCCGCAGCATAATCAAGTCTATCTCTAGAAAGTGATTCCGGAAGTAAAAACAAAATGTACATAGCATTGCAGAATAGCAACAAAGCAGAAAAGTAAAAGACTGATAATAAAGCGCCAGTACGTTTAATAATAATGCCTGCCGTAATCGGACCTAAAGAGATCCCGGAGAAGAAAACCGCTCGAAGAAGGCCAAACCCATGAGCGCGTTTAGCAGGTGAAGAGCAATCTGTAACATAAGCTTGTCCCACCAACATTATACCCGCCATTCCGCCTGTTAATCCATCAATTAATGATGAAATGAACAAAAATCTGTAAGCATGGATGTATGTCGATCTTGCAATTATGATGTTAATGATACAAGAAGTCTATAGAAAAAAAAGGTCAACAAATCATAATTAAAATACCAATCTTAAAAGAAAGCCATACAGTCTGCCCGCTGACGATGATCAGCATCACCCTTCTTCGTCCAATTCTATCCGACAAAGCACCGAGTTTGGGGCTCACAACAGCAGAGAATAAGCTTTGAATTAATCCAAAAGCCATCAGTATTCTTGAAGCCATTGCGTGAATTTGAGCTTTTTGACAATCACGATCAATTTCAGCTGTTACGTTATACGACTGCTCACCATTGTCGATCGACATTGCATCTTGCTCAGCGTAATAGACTCGGCATATCAATGATAAAACTAAATTCAACATTGGTGCAATCAATGCTCCGGTAGCAAAAGCTCCTAAAAAAAATGATGGCAGGTAGACGTATATTGTTGGCCGTTTCCACCATTTACCACCGGTATATTCCTCCTCAATCACTTCCGAATTATCTTCTAGTGGCTCGAATTCTGTCGAGTTTGGATCATCTCTGTATCTTGGGCTCATATTGCCTTGTATTGTTATTTTATCTATTATTCCGGTTAATAATTGTGGAAATCAAACCGTGCAATTGAAATATAATTAATATACGGCCTATATGTAGAAAATCGGAGGCGTGCACGAGCTTTCCCTCTTTCCCAAAGTAGAAAATTAAGCTACTGGGAGACAACAAATAAGCTCACATCAAAAGCACGATAAGCCGCTAAAATCGCCCTTAAATCCCGTCTGCATCACCAAATTTAAGTAAGCTCTTTTATTAAATTTCTCCGGTACTAATAGAAGCACTGGTCTCAAGCAAACAATTTTCCACCTTTTTGTTCTTGGGCCCAAACAAGGAACGCTTTCAATGTGCACGCAAAGGCACAGCCCACACTTACGCTCAACCTACGCTCGAGCCCACACCCGAAAACGAGCCCGGAAGGCGATCTGCAAATCTCCACGTGACTTTTGTAAACAAAGAAAATAGCTGTTGCTACCATGAAATTTCTACTGCCCATACCCAGTCTACGCTCGCGAATAAGAAGCATTGTTATCCTGGTCGTTTTATGCTTATGCGTTTTAGTTACTGATGGCTTGAATGAAGAAGTTGCTGCATACATAAGTCAAGTCTTTATAAAATAGAAATCAACAAAATGATTTAATGTTCTCTAAATGTCTAGTTACATCATCAATCGTACATAATAGCAACCATGTACACACACAGATATATATATGCATATATATATATGAGTGATACCCAAACTCCAGATAATACAATTCCCAATAACCAATTCTCTCGTATGAGCAGAAATATGACTTTCAAAGCAAAATGAAACACAATATATAATAAAAATGTAATCAGAGTAATTTCATCGAAATAAATATATACCATTGTACATAGAATGTAATTAACTAATCTTAATATACTCTTCGTAATATCTCTCTCAGCTTTGCACTTTCAAGCATGGCTAATGGAACATCTAAACTTCCTGAATGAAAAAATTTCTTCAAAGTTTGAAGCCATTGATTCACCACGTCGGTATTTTCTTTCTCAATCGCATTCGCTATAGGATCAGTAACTGTATCTAGAAGAACATTTAGAGCTTCAATGCACTCTTCCCAGGCTATTAGCATCACCGACTGAGTAATTTTCGTTCCAACTTGAGCTGAAATCGTTAAAAAACTTCGTTCTAAATAATCTAGTAACGGTGAAATGGCATTCTTTGTAGCATCAAAATCATGTGCATCAGATGATGATAGCAAATTCTCCGTGGAAAGTTCTTGATAAATCGCAACGAATAATCGCTCTGCAATCGCCTGTATCATAAATTTTCTTACATCATCAATATTAGAAATTAAATTGCTGAAAATTTGTGCACAGTCATCCATATCTTTTGACAATTGCATGCTTAATCTGATTACTCCATGTGGTTGCATCGCTAAATGGTAGTCCTATTTCGCCAAAAAAAAAATTTAGTCAATTTTCTTTTGTTCCCAATCAAAATTAAAAGCATACCCATGATTCATAGAATGAATTATCGCGAACATCTATATCCACAATTTTGGACTTCTCTTCGGTTATTGTACCATCAGCTAATTGCTCAACTACCTTGACAGTGAATGAATAGACTTCAATCTCTTTTGAGAATCTTAATTCAAAAACTTCATTCCACGCCAAAGGATTTGTTGAAAGCGGAATTGATCGCGTTCGAACGATACGAGTCTTTCCGGAATCCTTTGATTCGATTGACAGATAAAATGAGCTTGTATCACTTGAGTATTCTAAGTCTTCAATATCAAGTAGTCGAAGTTTTAGGCAGTATGAACCGTAATCTGAGCCAAAAAGACTCTCGTGGTCTGAATCTTCGGTTTTGAAAATCGAAGCCATGTTTTCGGCATCTAGCATATCACGGCTGATAACAACTTGATCTCTCAAATAATTCAAATTAGAGAACTTCACGCGAGCCTACATGTTACTGTTAAGCCAATGATACATAACTAAAAGTCAAAAGCAACTTACCTCTAAAGGAACACTGTAAAATGATTCATTTATTTCCTGTGTACCCATATCGGTACAAAAGCTAACTCTCAAGAAATCCAAATATGTTCGTAAAAGTTCAGCATAATCTCGTACTGCAGTATAATAAAATGCCGCACGATGAAACTCAATCGGCCAATTTAACGATTGAATCAGTTCAAGTCTACCGTTCCATGTTTGCTCAATAATTAACATTTGCGAGCTATATGAAGCTTTTTCGTCTACTGGCAAAAACTAAAACAGTACCAGCAAGAGTAAGTGATACGAAAACAATGAAGATAGAGCAAAGAGCATTCAACTTACCGAATCATTGCAAAAATTATGAGCAATACGAGCAGATAGTGGGTTTAGTCGCAAAGCCTTTAAAACAACAAGGAACAATTCGTTCTCGATTCCCGCTAAATCCGCAGCACTATCAAAATATATGTTAAAATCCAAATCTAACTTTGAAACACTGCTAGAAAAAGCTTACACAGACAACAGTTTGCAAACTTCTCTTAAGCCACACAGAGCAAAGTAATACTCAATGAGATTCTCAAGCCGATCAGTATCGTCAACTTCCTCATACGATATAGCCTGATTAAGCAATACTGAAGTAGTATCTATAACTGCTAGCGCTAATTCTGAAGTACATATTTGACCTATATCTAAAGACTCACTCCACCGTGACAAATCTACGCTGCCATGAGTTGTCGGCATTTTGTGAATTTGGCGAATTTTTCTTTGAAAATTAATCTCGCGAGATATGATATCATTTAATTGCGCTGAGGAAAATGGTCGAACCGTCCATATTATTGAGATCGCATCGTTAAAATGTTTTCGAACGCCTTCTCGAATGTGCTGTTCCATAGTCGCAATTGTATCGGCGAAAGGAACTCCATGTAAAGCAAAATACCCATCTGCAAATAGGTATAGATCAAACATTGCTAAAACTTCAGCAATATCTATTGGTTCTGTAGTTGAAATTTTATCTAATTCTCCTGTAAGTGTGCTTAAAAATAAATCGTAAATAGACATCAAACAATCAAGATATAATTTTTGCTAGATAGCAGAGTTAGTATTAGTCCGGTCTACAAAAGTCAAAAGAGGGGTCCTTCTTACATCACTAATTTTCCATGGCTCATGCGCCATTGTGTATGTAGTAAGAGGTTCAAAACTGATTAATCTAAACATGTTCAGGAACGCAGCCAAAGGCATTTTATCGTCAAGTAAAAGATCTAGCGACGCTCTGAGTGTAAGTACATCTCTAGCTGATTTTCCTACTCGCCATCGCAAGAATAGAGTGTTTAACAAGTCTCTTGAATCAGCGCCAAGGATCGAAATTGCTCTTCTTGAAAGAGGATCCATTACATCAGCATTCTCCGTCTGAGTCTTTGTCAAGAAATTTGAGATATCGCGAGATAAGCATAGTTTTAGAATTGAAAAATAAATCGCGGAAGGGTCTTCAGGAATATAAACAAGTGAATGATTTGCAGAATTTGAAGGTAAGATTTGTAACCCTCCTTGAACCACTCCGAGAATAATTTGATTAATTGCGGATATTTCAAATCTCCGCCATACCTTAAAATCTTCAGCTGATGAAAACTCTTCCTCTCTGGGTTTTGTCGCTGTTCTCATGCATTCGAGTAAATATTTCAAATCGTTAATGTACTCCGCTGGAGCTACAGCGTTCATAAGCGCATGAACGTCCCGTTCCACTCTGCTTTCTTTTACCCCGTATATAGCTGCAATTAACGGAACAAAGGGGTAATCATTGACCTTTTTAGGTCCAATAGCAGAAGGAAGATTAGGAGTTGTTTGGAAAGTAAGACAGCTGATTTTGATCACGTAGTAGTAAGTTTCGTCTGGAATAACCAAGCGACTCGGTGACGGTTCCAGTCGGACTTTTGACAGAGAATCTGCGACGGAATCAACCTGTAGAGATCTAACACTACTTTTAGTCGAGTTGCGGGCCCTCAAAGTCCAGGAATCCTGCGAGCGATGTCGCGACATGTTGAACAATGCAAAACTCCCTCTTGATTATAACTTTCCGTACTCAGTATATCCTAGTTAAACGGCACCTTGTGTTTTCATCGTATGCTTAATCGGATGCATTCGCCTAGTTGTAACAGCCCAACGCCTGCAAGTCTAAAAGTTTGTGGATTAAAATACAGATTATAAGTTGAAAAATATACAGAGAATATTAGTTGAATTTTGCGATCTTAAAACGTTGGATCTGAGGAGGAAGGAAACTCAAACCAAAGTCGAGCGCTCTGTAAGTTCTGGATTCGAGTTCTGCGCCGCGGACGGCACCATTGCAAATGAAGCCACGTGACTATGCTCCTTGAGGAGCGACTTGTAGCTTGTTCGAACTAGTTAACATAAATACAAAATATAAAAAAGAATTATCGACTTTAATTCATCTTAGTCTCTAAAATTTGATATCTACGGCTTTGACAGAAGCAGGTTGTTACAAGGCTGGAGACGCTTTCGCTTCCGGAACTAAAGGTTCGGAGGCAGCCAAAAGCGGGGGGAGCGTTCGCCTCTTTTAAACAGACTTTAAAGTCTTAAAGCAAAGTATATGTAATATACTATTCGGCATTTAAACTACACGTCGATATTTCACTGCTTTAATTGAAAAAAAAACACTTTACTGGTACAAGCTTGTTGGAAATGAGTGCTCAAGTGTTAAGTTTAATGCACTAGATTGGAAAGGACTGGATGATTATGATGTCATCTGGAAGGTGATTTATGCAAAGATCTGCAGTATGGAAGGTGATAGGAAGTACCTATTGTGATCAAGGATGTCTATAAAAGGATGGTCTACATTCCTTATTAAATGTAACAAGTGAACAAGTAACAATAATATTCAACATATAATATTATCCTTTAAATTCAGTCATGAACTCTGACCAAAACCCTTCCTCATCGCAACAAAGCTATATATAGATATTGATATCTAAATCAAAGCAAAGGACTTATGTATTAAACCGTATTTGAAAATCACCGAGAAAAGTTTGCAATACTAAGTTATATCCCTTGATCAATTCCACCAGAACCATATTAGCCGCATATTAGCCGTGCATTGTCTTGGCTCGCATTTTTAGGGATAGGATCCTGGTTCTGGGCCAAAATATCCAACTTCAGGCACAGGAAGACGAGAAACTTGCCCCTCTCCACCTTCAATACCAGAGTAGAGAACCGTCAGACCCCACCACACGACGTATTTTGGATGATACTGGACCGCAAAGAAAATAATAATCACAGAGAAAGCCAGGCCGGCTCCCAAGCCTGACGAGAGTAAATAATTGTATTTTTCCCACCACGCAATGTATCTGCGACGAATAAAGTACATGAACGCAATTGAAACGTAAAGACCAGGAATGTAATATGAAATATTATAAGGTGCGAAAATTGTCATTCCAGAAATAATAAGAAGTGGGTGCACAGATTTAAGTATCCGCGGAAAATACTTCTTTGCAAAGAAGAATGGAATTGTAACTAGAGCACCAATAAGGAAACACCAAGGTAAAATAGGATATAATCCATCAAACATCCTCTTCGGTCCCAGGATACCAAACATAATTGACGCCGAAAAAAATGTCCAAGCGTTAGGACAACTAAACGACTCCTCTTGAGTATCTGAGCAAAAATCTGTAACATGGCCCATCTGCCAGTTTACAACTCCGATACTAACGATAGCACAGATTAAAGTCGAAAGAATCTGTCCACGAAACACAGCACGAGGAGGAATTCGCGTGTAATGGGCTGCTTTTTGATCGGAAATGTAGCTTACTGCTTGCCCATCAATCATACTTCCAAAAGCTTTTAAAGTCATTAAGGCATTTCCATTTCCGGGATACATATATCCAGAGATAAGTTCGGTAACAATTCCAAGAGTGAAACCAACACCAGTAGTAGCAGTCAATAAGGTGATTGGAATTAAAAACACAAGATTGATGACAATAACAAGGACAAGACCTCCAACAGAAGTCTGAGTAGGATAAACAGTAAGGCAAACAACTGCAAAAATAAATGAAATCGCAAGGACACTTAAGAACCACCAATCAGGAACTTCATTATATCTTTGCATATAAGACGAGAAAGAATCGGTAAAAGAGGCGTACACTGATCTTGTCCGATTACGAATCGATCGAACAAACTCAATGGCAGCGTACTTGATAGAGCGCCAATCATTAAGCCCGATCCAAACCAAAAGTGCAGGATGAAGAGCAAATAAAGATCCATAGTACATTAGATATCCTGCAGAGTAGAAAGCAGGGGAGTATTCCTGATATAAAGTCTCGTCAAAAGTTCCATTTTCTGATAACGTCATACCGACATCGAAATAGTCCACAGTGTTCGTCACCAAGGTATTCGTATTGATAGGTATATATGCCGTCCATAGGTAATTCGTGTAATACATAGCAATGATAGCAATAGTTCCAATTACAATTCCAACAAATTGATTCACATAAGAAAAGAACGGAATAACAAGTGGACTAGAGAAATTAATGACACTCCAGTCAAAGCTAGGAATAGGATTAACTCCCATTCCCATAACAATGCCAGTGACAGCAACAAGATTGAAGTTATTAGGCGCAATCCAAGTCATCCAATCAAACTGACTCAAAGCAGGAAACAAATAACCAGGAACCCACGCCCAAGCAAACGAAGCTACAAAGGCAATGAGGAAGAATTTGTAACGGGCAATTTTCCACCCGTTAATCGTCCCTTCTTTCTCAGGTGCAACCAATGCGCGGTTAAGTGCAAGACTAGGAAGTACAATTGGCCATAGAGCCTTAACGGGGTAAACGGCCAATCTGCGCAATAATCCTGCAAATCCAAAGCCTAGGAATTGGCTTGACAATACGAGTAAGAACTGGTATCCAATAGTGACCCATTGATTACCATAAAAGAGATCAAGTTTCTGAACAATGATGTTTACCTGTGTCACGTAAGGAATAGAAACGCCAGAGTTAATCGCAATTGTGCAAAACATTTGCTCTTCAAACGACCATCTTCCAGGATTGAGAGAGTGACGAGTTCCAAAGACAGTAAGACCCCAATCAGGCAAAACCTCAAACACCTTTGCAGTAAGATAAATAAGAAGCTGCATAATATCAGTAGTTAAACTAATTTGAGGCATGCGAGTACTGAAAAATTGATTCACTCCTGCTCCAACAATTGTCCATGCAATTGTAATCAAGTAGGCCCGGAAAGTTTCAGCCGGGAAACCTTCACTATCAGGAGAAGAAATAGAGCGAACTTCAGGATAAGGAGAGTAGTATTTTATCAAAGCAGCTTCCACTTTTGCTTCAAACTCATAGACCTCACGATCCTTCTCAAAAGCCCCGGGATCTTGAATGATTGAATTAATCTTATCTAAAGTAGAAGTAGGAAAGTTCAAATCATCTTTATGATATTCAGCCGCTGCCGCGAGAATCTCCAAAGACTCTTCAAGACTAATATCATCTAAGTAGCCACTAACAAGCTCAATATCTTTGGCAGATGCATTGAGGAGACGATCAGATGCTATGGTGCTGATGTTCATTGTAGATGATGCCATCTCATCTCCCTGGCTGACGACATCGACGCGCTTCTCATCCTCAGCTGACTCCCTAAAGTCCATGATCTATACACCAACTGTCAGTATAATAAACCAGTCATAATTTAATCAGAATGTACTGCATACCAACTTGGCGAATTTCGATATATCAAGACAGAGACTTCTCTGATTTGGGATTCAGCGTTATGAAGTGGATCACCGCTACCAAAATTCGTTGGACAACGAAGCAGAACAAGAAACGCGAAGCAGAGTTAGGAGGCACCCGGAGTTCATATATCACTCTGCTGAGAGCTATTTTGCGCTGGTATGGGCCAGTTGGTTCAGACAAAGCGCCGGTCATTCCTTTTTCCGCAATTGGCACTGAACCGCAATAACACTTCTCTTATCTGTCTCAAGTTCCTGCAAAACAACGAACCACGTGGCGAAATGTCTCAGAGAATCAAACAGGTTTTACGGGCTTTAAACTTTGTTTCTTTTCTATAAGCCTTGCAGCAGCAGTCAAGGAGGTGGAGAGTTTTCTGCGGTACCGTTTGACGCATTATCGTCACTTTTAGCTCGCAAGCCAACGAAATGCGGCCTGCCTTTTGAACCGTTCTCACATACGTTTTTGCTTGCATCTCAGAAGATAAACACTGACTAGCTGGAAATAGACCAATGCCTCGCTAATTTTAAAATAGTTTGCTCGCCTCAAGTACAGAGGAAGTGGTTATTAACTTTGCTCAAGCATTGTAATTTACAGACGTTGATCCGCACATATAGAATTGGACTATTACGTAAGTCCAAATACAGTGCAGTTACTATTAAATAAATCAGATCGTTCTTGAGAAGACACCTTCTCCTTTTCTTGGTATAAAGCAGGCAGAAAAATCAACAGAGGGATATAACCCCACCGGGGATTTGTACAAAAAACGAACTTTCAAGAACAGGTTTCAGATATTATTGAATTAAAAGCAGAGGCTTTGCTAAGAACTCTGATCCGTCTTATTTGATATCATAAACGGTTCAGGATTGTGAAGGGGGTAGTAAAAGGAACAATAGCAGGAACAATTACTTGTGAACAATAAGAACGACCTTGCGGCTCTCCGCGTCTTTTGATTAGCTTTGATTCCGGACTGCCGTAAATCATTCATTACACCCATTCTACTTCCATTACAAACTCATATTCTTGCATTAAAAATAGAATAACTACGCATTGTATGTTTGTCTGTAAAATGTTTTTTATAGAGGCTGAGAAGCGTTTAGAGAAGGGTTGCATCCTGTAGTAGATCCACGCACATAACAGTCGGTCGTATTGGTTTCATTCGGTATTAGATTTCACGTTATGCCGCAAAACATTGGTCAACAACTAGTTCAATGTTGAATGATTTACTAGTATCTATAAAGGTGGCTAGCTATATGCTACCATCCCCATCGCAGCAAGAACAACCTCATCTGTATATGTTCTTCTAGATATGCAAGGCCCCTTGAATCTTACATCATGTTCCTGAACAGCGATATACCATGCAGTTTAGAGTATGAGATTTCTGTATTCTGGAGGAATGTTTTGTTTTTGATTTGGCTTTTGATACTAGATCTCGCATCGACCAGCATCGCGAGTGTAACCGAACTCAAACTATTCTCGCTTGCCGGTCACAGATTATTCAAACGCTGATACTACACTTACTTATTGAACCAGTATTTACCTTACTGCAGGAAGCACAAACGATGCTGCTAAGTCTGTGGGTAGTATACACTGTGTATCAAATAAATAAGATGCTCACAAAATGCCTCCTATATATATCGCTGTGTATATTCCTCGTAAATGTGTCCTGCTTGAATAAATCGTATATCGTCTTTATATCTTCTAATACGTGGCACTATGGATAGCACCAAACTGTTAGCGCAGAAATGTACCGCCTCAGATGAAACTCATCACGACGTGAACTGCCGCTTCGATTCAATTAAATCCGTCTCCATCTCGCCGTCTCCAAAACCGCGTCTAGCAACAAAATTCAAAAGCTCCCTTCATCGGTTTAATATAAATATAAAACACTTTTGGAAATGCACTAAAGAGCGCAAATACGACTGTCTTAGTTCATCTACCATCCGTCTTCTTGATGAGACTGAAAAGAAGAAGGTATATGAGGAGGCGCAGACTACAATTATCTTGATGGGCGCAGTATTTGGTTCTAATAAAAAAACTGATGTATTATTTTAAATCTTTTTGTATTGATAAACTGTATCTAATTCCGAATGTATATCTACTACTTCTGCAAACAGTTCCAATTAATTATCTCATGGCTGACTTATTACTTAAAGCGGTAAATGCTTGCTAATTACTATCATGAGTACTAAACTCATATTTTTAAGGTTTAAATGTATATTGGGCTAGGGCTAAAATATTTTTGTTCACCCAAAGCGCGTGCAAATGAAATGTATTTTCAAGAATCGAGAATAGTTGTATATTCAATATTCAAAACTGTTGAATGTTTATTGGAACAGAAGACATTGGATGAGTTTGTCAGGCTGTTTAACTTCAGAACTTGCGACGTTTAAGTACAAATTGGTGTCCTTGAACTTTTCTAAATTATCGTACGCAAGAAAATCATTTGGATTTCGGGGATTATCTATCATACAGAGAGCGAATTATTCCTTTTTCAACGTCGGAGAGCATTTAGAAAGGGGAAAAGAAATTACGGTTGAGAAATATTTAGACGATCTTGATAGCAAGTTTACAGAAATTGACGCTAAAACAGTTGAAGACACGAATATCACTCGTTGTGGAGCTATTATACGGAAGAAGGATATAATAAAGATGGATGAATTTACTCCCAAAGTAGATTACAGATTTTGGACGAAAAGAGATTTGATTAGAAGAATTGAAGAATTAGAAGAGCTGTAAGAGTTTATTAGATCTGCTTGAGGGTAGGCAAAGAACTGACTGGTTGATTACACAGTGCACGAACTTCACTACAGGAGTCGAATCTTGAAGTTAGCGTGAAGAACAAAAAGAAACGGAAAGAAGAGAAGGGTTTCGACTTTAAATCGCATCCAACGCGATTGATTGGTATTCGATTTGCTTATTTGGTAAGTGCATAAAATATCACATTCAAGATCAGAATCCTAATAAGCTTTTACTTCAGGGATGGAATTATAATGGTCTTAATGTGCAATTCGATAAAACACCTTTACCTACAGTTGAAGGGCTCATTTTAAAAGCCTTGGTGCGCTGCAGACTTATTGAATCAGAAGTTGATCTAAAAGCCTGTGAGTTTGCTCGTTGTGGTCGCACTGATAAAGGTGTTTCAGCTCTAGCACAGGTTATTAGTCTGAGAGTAAGATCACGTCTGACACCTGAAGAGCAACAAGACGAAGCGAATGACGACAGGGAATTTCCATACATCACACAACTTAACCATGCATTACCGCCTGATATTAGAGTATACCAGGTCTGCTTGCATCCTCCTGAAGGATTTGATGCGCGACATAGCTGCAGATCTCGGCATTACAAATATTTCTTTGCAGCTAAATCTGGTGAACTGGACATTGACGCGATGAGCAAAGCAGCACAAATGCTTGTTGGAACCCATGATTTTCGAAATTTCTGCAGAATCGATGGGTCGAAACAAATGACACATTTCTTCAGAGAAGTTTTATCGGCTAAGTTTAATTATGTGAGAAGCTTGGAACCTGCGGGTGACGATGAAGAGCCAACGAATATTTATGTTTTTGATCTACACGGAACTGCATTTCTTTGGCATCAAGTTCGGTGTATTATGGGGATAATGTTTCTTATCGGACAGAGGTTTGAAAAGCCCGAAATTGTACAGGAACTTTTAAATGCAGAAAAGTATCCCTGCAAACCAATTTATGATATGGCAGATGATGTCCCACTTGTTCTTTATGATTGCAAATTTGACGACGATGTAAAATGGAAGAGCGCAACGGATTTTGCTAACGGATATGCTGCTACACCGGGAGCTATGCGATCAGATACATTTGCTTTGTGGTACGATGGAGTTATAAAAAATGAAATGCAGCGGACGATGCGGTTCGTAATTGACACTAACGTCAAGATACATTCTACGGATACAAGAAGCACATCTAAAATTCGTTTGAATGTTGGAGATGGATCCGGTAAATGGAGATCATTGTACGAGCCGATAGAACATAGGAAGCTGGCAGATCATTTTGAGATTCAAAATGAACGATACAGAGCTCGCAAGACCAAGACGACAGATACGGAGGAGATTAATATGGAGGATGAGAAGAAGGGCGAGAGTGCAGCTGCTGGGATGCAGTGATGATGCACAAACATAGACAAATCTATTTCAATTTTATTAAACATTGCACTTACCAAATGCGTATTATGAATCACAGTAAACGCGTGTCAGAGGCAACGCGCCTGTAGTGTGCGTGTCCACTTAAGGAAGGCAGAATTCAGATTACGCGCGGCGGAGTAGCCACGAGCACGACTGAACTCTAACTTCACGATAACAAGATAGCAACTAATTTCCCACAAAGATTCACACCCACATTATACTATCAGGACTAAAAATCAGTTTATAGCGGCTTATCTGCTTACGAAGTGTACTGTCAGACTAGCATAAAAAGATTCTGCAGTGGTTTTCTGCAGTAGCTGGCGATTACCAATAAGATTACAAACCCATCTCGAGAAGATTTACCTCAAAAGACCTCTCTCCATTTAAACACTTTGACTTGTTCTCTTCTTTTGTTTGCAATGTCCGATAGTGCAACAGCAAACGCAGACGCAGTTGAAAGTGATCCTTTGCTTGACAGAAACGCTCCTCAATTCAGCACACGCAGTTCTTACTCGCTGCCAGCCTTTTCCATGGGATCGTCTGTTCCGTCCGATCGTCGAAGCATCAATTCCGTCGACTCGCAGGAGACAAAAGCACATTTAGGCATGATTAGACGCAATCTCGTCTCTTCGCGGTCGTCGATTCTTGCGCAGATTGGAATTATTGGCATGTTCTTCTACGTTGTCTGGCGCATCATGACATCTGATATCGTCTTCTTCACCGGCCACCCCGCACTCAATAATTTTGCTATCTTGATGCTGGTCCAGTCGATAATACTTGTTCAACCGACGGCGACCACGGCAGAGAAGCAGATAGGAGCAGTTGTTCACGGTATTTTTAACGTACTTGGGGCTATCTGCTACGTCGTCGCCTTTGGAATCATCTTCATCACCAAGACTCAGAACGGCAGGCCACACATCCACTCGGCGCATGCTGTCGTAGGCTTATTTGCCTATGTTATTTTGTTGCTTAACACTGTCCTTGGCTTTACTCAATATTTTATGCCCTATATCTATGGAAGCGTTACACGCGCAAAGAGCCTGGTACGTTAAGCAACTAGCAGCTCGTCTCTACTCGTCTCGTCTCAACGCGACTTGTGCATACTAACACAAAACATCCTTACAGTACAAATACCACAGAGTATTAGGATATATTGGTTTATTCTTCTCTTTCGTTGCAACAGGTCTCGCCACCATCACTCCCTACAACAGAAATGTACTCGGCATGAGATTTCCTATAGTATTAGGATTCATGATTGCTACTGCTTTAGGCCTCGCTATTCGAATTCGACCACACAAATTCCAGGGTTTGAAATTTATTAAATTGCGTAGGAGTTGATTGCGGGAAAAATGCATCACGGTGTTATTTCTCTTATTATTATTTTTTTCTGATAATAGGCAACAGCTCGTTTTTGGTTAGATAAGTTAATATATATATATATATATATATATATGTGTTTGGACTAGGTAAATATAAACGTAGTAGATTTTCGAGTCTCCCTTCAAATATTGAGGTAATGGTTGATGCACATCATCAATGGGCGTGTTATTCAGATATAAACGTACCATTTTCCCTAGTTTTGTGCATTGAATTATTTCTGTCAGTTTTACTTTTATACACTCTGGCTTTCACTTGTTCATTGGACTAGATTCTATTCCGATTCGGCACTTTACAACGAAATCGAAAGCAAGTCGGTTCACGCCCCCCAAATAAAAAGGTATTATCGTCCTCGTACGCGCGAATGAAAAGGACGACTTTGCATGGCGGAAAAAGATTATTTATATTATATAATACAAACAAAAAACAAAAAAACATAGCAAATCCCTTTTTTCATTTCTCCTTCACACAGATTCTTTCTTTCTGTTCGAGCTTTTTTTTAGTTTGATTTTATTATAAACTCCACATGCTTTTAGTCCCAGTCGCCGCTGGTGGCCTCGGCAGTGATAGCAGTGGCATCAAAGCCAGCAGCAGGGTTCGACGAAGAGACATCAACAGACCACTCGTCAGTGGCCTCGACAGCAGGGGCAGCCTCGATCTCCTTGGCGGGGGCGGCAATCTCGATAACCTCCTTCTCGGTCTCTTCGGGATCACGGTAGAAGTAAAGATCGACCATAACGCTCCATGGCTCGGATCGAGAAAGGTTTCCTCTCAGTCTCAGGACCTCTCTGGCAAGCAACCACCAGATAAGACCGATGGAGTGTCTGCCCTTGTTGTTAGTGGGAATGGCAACATCGACGAACTCGGTAGGTGAGTCGGTGTCGGCGAGAGCGATGACGGGGATGTTAACGTAAGAGGCCTCCTTGATAGCCTGAGCATCGGTACGGGGATCAGTGACAATGATAAGTCTGGGCTCCTTGAATGATCGGGTGATGTAATTGGTGAAAGAACCGGGGGTGAATCGACCAGCAATGGCGGTGGCACCGATGTGCGAGGCGAACTTGAGGACAGCACGCTGACCGTAGGGACGAGCAGAGACGACGACGATATCGGCCGGGTTGGGGATAGTGGCGATGATGCGAGCAGCAAGGACGAGCTTCTCCCTGTAGAGCGTATGTTAATGAGATTGTTCCACTAGGCCTTTGCAGTAATTATGGAGTGCAGTAAAACGTACCAGGTCTTTCCAATGTTGATAAGGTTGACACCATCAGCACGAGTCTTGTAGACGTAAGGCTCCATGTGGGTCTAAATAGATTTGATGTTAGAATCAGTATTAATATTCACCAAGCAGCCAGATTCATTTCCGCAGTATTTCATATTCCCACAAACAATTAGAACTAGAACTAAACACTCTCTTTCTTGTTTTTCCTTGTTTTAATTCACTCTGCATGTACGCACACATACACACACTCTCTCTATCTCTCACTCTCTCTCTCTCTGGCTGCTCGCTATTCCTTCTTTTTGTATCCACGCACCTGGAGGTTCTTGCTGCCGAGATGGGCCTGGGCCGCGAGGAGGAGCTCAATGTCCTGCTGAGTAGGAGCGAGGGCGTCGGGAACAGACATGTTGAATGAAGATGTGCGAGGGGAAATTCGTTGCTAGTGAAAGGACGACGACGACGAATTGGTTTCTGGTGGTGGTTGACCCGGCTCAGATAGTTCACTGAGCGCCGCGCACGCTCTCGCTCCCAGCAAATTGCCTGTGACTGCTTTCTGCTTGCTGTATCTGTAGGGCCCAACCCTACAAATGACACATAGATTAGGTAAGTATATATGAGCCGCACGATGCACGTGTGATTTCGATAGCAGAAGCAGGTCAGATTCGTCGCGTCCTTCAACCACTGCCCGGATAGTCCTGCGCAAGTTCCTCACGGCCAGCGCGACCAATGCTGCACTTAGCTGAGCCGACTGTGAGCGTGACCGACGGTGGTTTGACCGTGACGCGTTATACACCGGCGCCGACGACGGTCAGCTACACAATCTCAAACAAACCGCTGCGGCGAACGGCCGGCACCATCACCGTCTCCTGCTACCGCCTTTTGTCTGTTTTGTTTCTCCTTGACGCGTGTGCGCACTTTCTGTGGACGTTCGAGAGTATACATCTGAATTTGCCGTTCCAGTTGACTGTGTATGTCTACCATCAAATTGTCATTGCATCGCCTTCCACCACATACACTATCTCCAACAGCATACTCATCTTCGCTGCCGCCATACTACTCCTATTCTCATTCCTCTTCAGAGGGTATTCTGAAGATTCAATCTTACTCCTGCACGATTTTGGCATTGAAGTTAAAAGTTCGGGGCCAATGAAGTTCTCGGCTTCGTCGCAATTCATTCCACTCGAATTGATCCAAGACGTCGTCATTAATGAAGGCTTTCGCGGATTCGAGGTAGTCTATTATTTGGCTGTCATAGTAAAAGGTCGTGGAAGACTGCTAGTCGTGTTTCCGGTATGTTTCATCCATACTCTGGATATGTTACTTTTAGCATACTAACGGCTCTCAGAATATTCTACCAAAGCGGCACGAAGTGGAATATATTTGGCGCGATATTCGACGTTGCATGTATCAAAAGTCTGTATCAGTATCTGTAGACAAAGATGTATGTGCGAGCTACGAAATAATGAATTAGCATTTTTAAAATAGCGCACTGGAGTTTTGTGGGTGTGTTTTACTGGGTTGCTGCATTTCTTGTATAATAGTCTTAATTAATCAAATATCGTTTCAATTATTATTATCAAGATTAATACAACTCACACAGACGTTTATCTATATACAATGAAGATCACGTTCACACAACAAATACACGAAAGGACGTTAAATAACAAAACAAAAAGCATTAAAAACTCCGGTCAACATATATTATGGTATGGCAAGACAAGGCAAGGCAAAAGCAAATCATTAACTTTAATCAGTAGATGGCATTCAAAGCAACTTGGATTCAATTCCTTCATTCTTTGTTAACTTCAGCAAGCTTCTTTAAGCTCTGGTAGTTCTTTAGGAGCAGAATCCGAGCACCTTTAGTAACTTTATAAATTCGTTCTGATGAGTTTTCTGTGGTCGGCACTTCAGACGATGAACCTGTCTCATCTGTCTTGGAGTTATTGAGTACTTCCTTTTCCCATTCCAATATCTTCTTCAAGTACTCTTGGTCGTAATAGAGATGCTTGATCACATTTTGAAATTCAACAACACCATTTTCAAGCGCAAAAAGTACAAATCCGCGCGAAAGCACAAACGTCCGTTCAGAATATAGCTCCGCATTCACTGCCGATTCGTCTGTATCTTGTACAGCATCGTATCCAGCCTCATTATAATAAGGAGTCTTGTTGAGCACAAGGGCTTGTAAACTGACGAGCAACTGTAAAATCGAACTAGTCTCAGGATTCCACTTTTCCGACGATGCCTCTCCGGGCCATGTTCCTAGTAATGAGAGACAGATCTTTCCATCCTCGTACAAATTGGGGTTCACCCGTCCAATACCATTCGTATTCCAACTGTGAAAGAAGCATGATGGAGGATCCTTGGGGAACGATGAAGTAATGTGCAAATCAAACATGAAAGGAGCCATTTCGTACGGGGTACCAGCAGGACCCATAATAAGAACTCGATACAAATCAAGTCGATTCGCATAAGTGCGTACGTATATACCTTCAGGAAGCGAGCTATTCAGAATTTTGCGCTCACGAGCCAATCGGCGATGATTGAGGTTGGAAGGAGGCTCTGAGACATAATGATGGTCACTGCCAGGATCGGAATCGAGAATCAAGAACTGGTCTAGTGAATCTTCATCAAGATCGTCTTCTCCCTCTTCTGCACTTCCGTTCGCAGTTTGTTGCTCCATAGACAACACACTCGATGGGGCAGTAGCTCCATCAGTCTCATTGCCCTCTTCAGCATCATCAACTATAATTTCGTCATTTGCCGCTTCAAACTCGTCTTCTTCCGCGTCGTCGAGCTCTTCATCGTCATCCTCCCAGCTGGATCCATCGGATACTTCTTCGCCATCTGGATAGCGAGTAGTGGTCGCATCGGTGGCTCCAGTCATCAAGTTTTTTCTGTCGTTCCTCCGACTTCCGTCATGTAAATAGTCTACCTCATCTTCATCTTCATCCATGCCCGTATCAGATCCTGACCAGTATATATCGTGTCTATCTGAATCGTCATCGTCATCTTCATCGTCCTCGTCATCTGGAGCTCCGATAATAACACTGGCGGGATACACCACATCTTTTGGAGGGTCGAAAAACCCCAGTCGTACAACGACCGAACCATCTAAATTCAGTGCTTGGATCTGTCCATACCAGTCACAAGTCGGTGGCCTTGTTATTCGCGAAACTTCCTCTGGAGTATTAGCCCCACTGTTATTTGCAGATGTGGGAGTCCGCTGCCCCGAATTTGGTCTGCCAGGTAAAAATGACCGAGCGAGTTGAGTTAGTTGATGATTGCCTTGTGCCAAAATAGCACGTGCAAGAGATGAAACTATGCCACCGCCTTGCTCCAATATCGTTGACGAAGTCTCGGTCTTCAAAAATGGTGCATGAGGTAAGTAAACGTAATCCCCAACGCCATAACTAATCATTGGATGAGGAGCAAGTTCGTAAAAGCTCACATCTTCGACAGTCTCAGATAAGTTATCAGGTACCAACTTATCTGTATCGTTAAACCATCGAACTTTTGCAGTTCGCTCTTTTGAATCCACGCATTGAGCCACGCCAATTTGCGAATAATTCAATTCTATATCATAACTATCCATTGACTGCTTTTTAGACATGTCTTTCCTTCCAACGTACTCTCCGGGCCAAACATCATGATCATCAACAAGTAAATATGGTATTAAATTTTTTGCATCCTCCACGGTCTCGGTCAAATCTTGCCATCGTACTTTGACTGTAGTATGAGTTTCAGTAACAATCAAAGTATTGACATCAAATCCGCCGTATCGTTCACGCCCAAGCCTTGTAATTCCATATTTGGCAAATGCTTCAGGTCCACCTTTCAGTACTACTCGATCACCCACAGTCCAATTGCTATGGTCCATAACATCCAGATAAATTTTGAACTTGTTGTAATCAGCATCTTCGACATCCAAAAAATCTTCCACGCCGTCAGGTAGCCAACGCACGCTCAAACTCTCAACCTCTGATCGTAAGACAGTTCCAGTTGGATGAGCTGTTGGATCATAGGCTCCATACAGCCACTGTCCCCTTCTTATATTCTCTCTGGAAGTATATATATTCTGATGTGGAAATGGCACTTCCGTAGCTTCTGCGATTAGCGACGGTGCAATTCCGCGAGCTGGTGCTACAGTCGATAGAGGTATAGGGACGACGGTAGTCAAATCTGAAGCATCATTAACCCATACGGTTCCCCCATTAGCCTGCCTTATAGCTGTACGATACGAGCTTCCGATAATTTCACCCAAATTGTCACCATCGCTGACAAACTGACCTTGTTCAGGATAGAGGTAGAGTTGTATTTCATCACCTGGGACATCGAAGACAACTTGGTTAGTTTGAGTATGCTGCAGTGATACGGTCATTGTGACTTCTATTACAACGCCTGATTGAGAAGCACGGCCCGCATATTTGCACAAGTCGCCACATGACAATGAACGGTCTACTAGACGAAGAGCTTTGTCTGGTATTATACGTCTACCGAGTGTTTCCGCCACAAGAGTCTATGAGGATATTAATACTGAGTAGCACCAAAAAAAAAATTTAAATGAATAACAAATAACGTACCCATCCACGGGGAGGTAGGCCATTTATTATATAGCTGTCGACTATTTCCTGAGGACCGTCAAGTGAATCATCGTATTTATCAAAGTAGTCGCGGTAAGTCTGAGTGCGGCGAGGTATCAGTATCAGTCATTGCGGGCACATAAATCAAAAATCAATGGTGAATCTCACATCATGCCACGTTTTCTATAAAGAAAAATGGTTAGATTATCAGTATTAATATCAATAAGCCTGCGAGTGAGCTAATGGTCACGCAACAACACATACCTCTACTATTCCAATATTATTGGCACTATCGGTATATACAGTATCCTCAGTATAAAACTAATAGCAGTATTAGTCTCTTCCTTTTTCAAAAACGCGCAAAACTAGCAAGCTTATAGAAATGATGCTCACCAGAGGTCGCTGAGCCGTCATCGGATTGACCGTAAGACTTCCGCGGAATTTCAACGAAATTGAAGACCAGCCAGCAGTGGAACAGACAGAATCGTTACGACAACAGATAGCCACTAAAGAGAACTAGATATCCAATCAATATCAAGCAGAGTGAAAAGAGTCGTTTTCCACGATGCTGAAGATTTGTAGATGAATTGCAGGTAGCAGCGCAAAGCGGTGTTGGGACATGCACGCTCGTGACGCGGAATTTTTGTTTAGCGCAGACGAAAACTTAGTGCCCTTGTTTCTCTGTTTACTCTAAACGGCAACAAAGAAATAAAAAAGTGTGTTTCTGTTTCTGTATTAATTGTATGAGCATTCAGATGTATAAAGAAAACATTAATATATACGACATTTTTACGAGAAACCACATTCCGCCACGTTTGATTGTTTTATCAATGAATTAAATCTATACGGACAATCAATTATCTAGTAAAAAAGAAAAACTTTTACCATATGCAATCACAAAAAAACAGAACAAAAAGGGCCAATTTTAAAGCCAAAGAAAATCACAGTATACTCCCCATACAACAATAAATCAAAGCAAGAATAACCAAGTCAATCTAAACAAGGGCGGCATCGCCTCCTATTGGTATGAGTAAAAATAAACCAAAAACTAAACAGCAATTTTTCTTTTTGCACAAATATCTCAATCATAAGACTGGGAATTAAAAATATACATTCAACAAGCATTCTTCTCAAATGCCAAGAAGACTAAGTCATATTCGTCGAGTTCGTACACGATTCTGTCCGAGCGAGTGTATCCAGGAATCTCACTAGGAGGAAGTCCCTTGACGCTTGCCTCCGTAAAACTATTCTTGGTGCCACGAGTCTCAAACATAGTCACGCTGAAGTGAGAAGGACCAAAAATGTTGACAACGTAGTTAACAACGTCCAGCGGGTTCATCTTTGAGACCGAAGCTGGAACGTTGGATTCAAAGGAGGCGTAGGAAAATCCGGGCTCGGGAGTCACATGAACAGTGAAGTAGTTGTGTGTCTTATCAGTGACTCCATTCGCGGAGTATCCGCAAGGGGAGAACGAGAAAGAGTCGATTCGAGAGAAAGGATAGAGATCTCCAAGACCGCATTTTGCGGTAACTTCGGCACCGCCAATATGTCCGGGGTCAAGATCGTCAGAGGCCATGCTGGAAGAAGCAGAATCTGATGCAGTGTCAGGGACCAAGCGGTCGTTGTAGAACTGAGTAGCTTTTTTCTCGTCAAGTCCAGTCATGAGAATCTCCAGCGTCTCATCTTCGAAGCGTCCGTCGGCCGGGACGCTGAAGGAAGAAGAGAGCTTGATGTCTGAATCCGCGGCGTCTCGTTTAGCCGAGTAAAGATACCAATGATGGTCAGAGTTCATACGTCCGACCATGTAAGCGGAGCCGTGAGAGAAATGTGTGTCAAGGTACTTGACCTCGTCCTTCCAGGAACGGTGCGGATGCAGTTGGCGGTCGGGGAACATGAAGTTTTTGCGTGAGTAAAAAACGTGCCAGGGTTCGAGGCCTTGCGGATATCCAGCCTCGTTGCGGGCAAGTTCGAGAAGACGCGGGAGTCCGTTGAGGAGAGTTGTCGTGCCGCAGGTCTTGAGGATGATCTTGTGCGGGAATACGAACATGGCTGACTCGGATAGGAGATAGGCGTCGACTTCCTCGGTTCCAATGACGGAGAGAACTTTGCAGTGGACTAGATCAAGCATGTCTTCCCAGGAAGCACGCTCGACGGACTTGAGACCGTTGGCGGCCATGGAGTTTGGAAGATGGAAGCTGTCAGGGGCGAACCACACTTCGAGCAGTTTCTCGGGACCTGGGCAGAGTTAGCCTGTGAGCGACAAAGACACTGTACAGAGGAAGAACACACCCTCAAAGGCATTAGTCGAGTCAAGAGTGACGGAGGCCTGGTGGTTGACAGAGTAAGAGTTGTCGAGCTGGTGAGCCGGGCTGTGGTCCGCGTCGGGGCGGGTCGCGATGGGAGAGACCATTTGTGGGCCGCTGGTATCGAAAAGTGGCCGTTCTTCGACGACGAGGCTGCTGGAGTCGAGCAAGCACAGAACAAAGCCAGATCAGGGCTGTTTAGGCGAGGAACGAGGCGGGAGGAGAAAGTGGTGATGTTATCTGGGTCTGGACGAACACTTCAATCAGCCCTTGTTCTCGCGCAAACCGCACAAACACACGATTCAACGTACTTTGCTGGGCAGGGAAATCGACGTAGAAGCTCCTTGTCCATGCAGAAAGGCCGGAAAAAGCACAGAAAGCAGCAGTTTTCGTCGAGAACTATGCCGCGGTGAGTAAATGTTGCAGAGTATGCAAAAGGGCAGGCGGTCTTGTGGCCCCGGCCCTCAAATTTTCCTGCCCATCTAATGGTCACGTGCTTCCTAGCTTTGCCTCCACAGCCATACACACAGCCACACATTTTATATGCCCGGCAAGGCATTTGAAAGTCCGCGTCCCAGCTTCAGCTGCTGCCATCCTCCCCCGCACAAATGGCCCCGAATCCTCGAGTTTACCTCGATTTGCACTCGCCTGCAATTACTGGCAGACTTGTTATTGAGTTGTTTGTTGGAAAGGCCCCGCGGACCTGCGAAAAGTGAGTGTTTTTGCGTTGTTTGGCTGTAATTGCGCTAACTTCCTCCAGCTTTCGCTGTCTCTGCACGGGCGAGAAAGGCCCCGAATTATCCTACAAAAACAGCATTTTCCATCGTGTGATTGCAGATCCAGACTACTTGGTTCAAGGCGGTGATATTACTGCCGGTGACGGCTCAGGTATGCTGCAAAATCACTCCTCAATAAGCATTCTCTAACTCTCTTGTTCAGGCGGTAAATCAATCTACGGCGAACCATTCGCAGACGAAAATCTGAAATGGCGCTCAATTGACGAGCGGGGCCTTGTCTGTATGGCAAACAAGGGACCAGATACAAACACAAGCCAGTTCATAGTCACTGTCCGTATGCCAGCTTTTTTTGTATTTCCTCTCTCTCTCGTTGCACTCACTGATCTCTGATATAGCTGGCTGCATGTCCTGATCTCGGCGAAACAAGTTGCTGCTTTGGCCGAGTGATACCCGAATGCTTGCCTCTGCTAGACGGCTTTTCAAAAGTTGAAATTGACCTCGACGACGACGACGACCGGCCGCTCAAAGGTCAGGAGCCGCGCATCGTTCAGTGTGGAGAACTAATCTTTAAGAAGAAGAAAAAACTTGAGCCGGAGCCAGTCCATACAAGAGAGCGAACCAGATCAATAACTCCAGATAGACGAAGCAGATCTCCAGATCAATCTCATTCTCAAAGACGTTCCTCATCTCATAACAGAGACGGCCGGTCGCGTTCTCCCAGCCGCGACTCTTCTAAACCTGATACATCCCCAGAGAAGCCTGATCCTCTCAAAGCTGTTGTTAATCCTCTAAGTCGAAATTTACCGGACAGGCGGCTGCGGAGAGAACATGACGATAGGAGATATTATGACGATAGGCGCAAGGACTATCATCGCAGCGAAAACAGATTTAGAGACGGAGACAGATATAACGATCCTCGCCACGGCCGAAAATATTCCGACTATTCTGACAATCCCTTAGCAAGAGGGGGAAGCGAACGATTGGGAGGTCGCTTGGACAATCAAAACGATGGCGGGGATAAACCCAAGATTAAGTATAAAGGACGTGGAAATATGACATATAGGGAGAGGTATTGATTATCATACACTGATTGTCTACGAATTGGATATACGCATGGGTATTTTTTGATGGTTTAGAGTGCAATGTACATAAATTTGGAAGAATCGTTCCATACCAATCGCAACTGAAAAATCGGAGTATCTATGAGACAAATAGCACTACATTTCATAAGCCACCAGTAGACTATATTAAAAGATTTGTGGTGGATAATAACATGTCAGACTAACTTTCTTTTACACCTGCCGTATCTTCTTCAATGACTCAATCAAACCAAGATATCCTTCCTTTGCTTCGTGCTTAAAGAACTCAGCTGAAGCCCGCATATTTGGGTAATCTTGTCTTTCAAACGATCCTCCAGGTATAGCGGGGCTTCTTGCATTAGCCGGTGTGCTTGCTCCAGATGCAACATCTGACGTAGAGGCAGCTGTATAGTTATTTTCACTTCGAGAAATAGTCTCCTGAACTAATCGTCGTAGTTTACTCAAAAAGTCGACTTTTGATGCATATTCCTGTGTACCATTCCAGACTTCAATTATTTTTGCCAGCCGCTCAGTCTCATCGTTTGCTAGCTTGAACTTGTTTTGAGAGAGTAATTTACGGATTCTATTTTCAGTATCCTGTCCGTTGTTGTTTCGAATATCGGCATCAAGGCTCTTTGCATCTTCAAATGTCGTAATCACTTCAACCAGCCGTCGTCGAACAAGTTCAAGCATTTCCAATCTTTGCATCGCGGGACTTTTTTGCGCTACTTCGCTATCGACCCGAGGTTTCAATTCCTTTGTAATTGTAGTGTCGAGTTGCTCGACATCTCCTGCCAGCAATTCCACTTCGTATTTCAGACGAGTGGACGAACTAAGCATCTCCGTAACCACTTTTTCCAGCTTTGCTATAAGCTCCTGCGTCGTATGATCAAGCGACGAAAGAGCATTGACTGCTTCAGAGTGCATTTGCGGGAGTGTAGTCGAGCCATTTGTATATGAAGGCAAGATTGAGTTGAGATATGAAGTTGGAGTCAGTGTTGGATTTGAGAATGTCTCCAGAACTGACTCGGCCGTCATATGTGCTGGTGACGATGGTAACTTGTTTTCAGCCATTTCTCATACCTTTTATGCTATATTACTATCCGCTTGTTATTGTGATATTGGGCTGATTAAGACGTGTTATAGTCGGTTTCGAGGGCGATGAAGCATCGGGATGAGAGGCGTGCGGCTTTGCACGTCCCACAAAATCAAACCAAACCTGTTTCGATTCACTTCGTACCCATTTTCACTTATCAGACTCTGCCGCTCAAACAAGAAAAGTGACTGTAATAAGTGTCACTCATGTCGGAACGAAAAGCGCTTTACGGAAATGCTCCACCGCCGGAGACTGGACGGCAAACATGGGACAAAGAAGATATGCTAAAGCAAGCTCGCGAGCGACAAGACCGAGAGAGGCAGGCTCGTGAATCACGATTTACTCGCGAACCGACTCCTCCAGATGCGCAGGAGATTGAAATGCGCAGACAAAGGTTAAATCTAGATTCAGATCTTAATAAAGTTACTCTTGTTCCTGCTGGTGCGTCTGCTGTTGGGAAAAGAGGTCGCGGAGCTGGATATTACTGCGAGGCTTGCGATTTGACATTTAAAGACAGTTTACAGTGGGTGGATCATTTAAATAGTAAACAACATTTACAAGCCACAGGACAAACCGAAAACGTTAAAAGAGCGACCTTGGAAGATGTTAGAGGTCGATTACGGTGGTTAAGACAGAAGCGCGAGGAGAATCAAGAAAATCAAAAGTACGATATTCAGAAACGGATTGCTGAGAGAAAACGGATAGAAGAGGATGAGAAAGAGAAACGAAGGGAAAAACGAAGGATAAAGAAGAAAGAGAAACGAGCTGCGACTGGTTCCGGAGACGAGGCAGAGGTTGATAATGATAGGTTATCAATGGAGCAAATGATGGGATTTAAGGGATTCGGAACTACAAAAGTGGGATGAATCTACATTGGTCGGAAAGAAAAGCTGTATAATAGTGCAAAATATTAATTAATTGACTCCATAAATAACCAAACCAAAAAAAAAACACCTGTGAGTTCATTAAAAATGTAAAGTATTCGTATGCAGAAATAGTTTCCTTCTATCGTTTAAATTACGACTGTCCGCGTCCTAACCAACCCCCCAGAAAAGTTTCTCAAAGCATATTGTCGTGGTTTTGCAATTTGAAGATTTCTGAATGCTTCAGCGACATGTTTAGCTAAAATAGGTCTTTGATCCTCATCTGGTGGGTCAAATAAAAATCGTTCAGTCTTTCTAGTCTTTGTTCGCTTACTTCTTCGCATTTCCATTTCATCTTCAGCTTCTTTTACTTTAATCGCTTCTTCTGTAAGCACTGCGACAATCTCAAATGTCAAGAATCCTAAAATATCAATAATATCATCGTTGGGTTTGGAGTCTGTTAAAGCTCCAATTCCTGCCCATTCGCGAAAGCGCTTGCCCTTTCTGAAAGTGAAACTAGCTTGACGGCATTCACTCCAATGTACGTATTCTTCCTTTGTCATCGCTCTTGTTCGCTCATCAGCGGATTGTAAGCGCTGTAATGTAGCAAGATTGGCTTCCATTTCCTCCTCATCTGGTCCCGCGGCACCATCGTCATCTTCCGCATCAGGCACAGGCTCAGAAAACATATTTGTGAGATCCCAGGGAAGTTTGACCTTTGACTTTCGGTATTTCATTTTCGGTCCTAATTGATCTGGTGCAGCAACAATTGGAGCAGCTGCATCTTCGAGCAACTCGCTGCCTTCAACAGCTCCACCTTCCTGGTCTTTTGCGTTCTTTCGCACGTCTTTCCAGGACAGATAAGTCCTCAGCCTATTTACTTTCGCCCTGTCGTGTCTGATTAGAAAGATAAGGTCATCAATAGCAATAGACCGAGATCCACGTTTAGCAGCCTGAGCAGTCGCTTGCAGTAGCATTTCCACGACCTGCGAGCGCACGATATCTTCGATGAGCGAAGTAGTTTCTGTGGGCGGATCGTTTGTTTCGCCAGAGACAAACATCATCTGCTGTATCTCCGGCTTGTATTTGTATTTGTCGCTATTCGACATTATGGCGAATTACGCGGGCTTGTTTTGTTGTAGGTTTGTGTAGATATCAGATATGGAGAGCGTGGAGAGAGAGCTATGAAGACCGGGTGCATGAGTCCCCTGAATAAGCCCAGTCCCTGTCTCTGCCTCGGCCACCTCGACGCAGCACTCTTCTTTACTTCATCATCAGCCAGCTGCCTCTTTGCGTGATCTATTTTGCAATTGATCGGGCTGTTTGTGGTATTGGCTGCGGTTAATAAGATCTTTGTATTTATTGGTTCTATTTGTTGGCTTTGTTGGTGGCCGCAATTCTCGGTGATCTCTTGCATTTAAGAACGTTTATCTGCCACGTCAGATATACAAACATATACTTGTTGTAATGTCTTTTCAATCAGGCTCTTCGAGTTCATCGAAGCCAATGTCATTACGCGATAAGCAGATAAGTGCGTATTTGTTCTATATTAGAGGGATTCACGGTAACAGTTGCTAATTGTTTTACTTAAAGTTGTTATCGAGAGATTACTGAATCTCAACAAGGACAAGACTCCTAATGCAATCACTCCTGGAGGCGAAGTCACAACTCCTGGTGCAAATGGATCAGATTCTAATGGGTCTAATGCGGATGAGCTGATTTGGAAAGTACTGGTATTTGATAAATTTGGACAAGATATAATATCAAGTGTGTTACGAGTAAATGATTTGTTTCAGGTACTATCTATCATTTTATTTTCGCCGTCCATTAAAATCCTTGCTAACATATTTATCATACAGAACGGTATCACAATTCATATGTACGACTTGACCTTTTTTTTTCTACTGCCTTTGACTTATATCTCACCGCTGACCATCTGAATAGGCTTCTGAACTCCGTTCGGCACAGCATTCCCGATGTGCCTGCCATCTATTTCGTTCAACCAACGCCCGATAATATTAAAAGAATAGCTCAAGATTTGAATCAGAGTTTATACGAGTCTACTTATGTGAACTTCATATCATCAATCCCTCGAAATTTATTAGAAGATTTTGCGTCTCAGGCTATTAATTCTGCACATATGGTTGCGCAGGTATATGATCAATATCTTAATTTTATCGTCACAGAGCCAGAAGCTTTCAGTCTTTCGTTGGACAAAGTCTACTCATCACTCGCGAGTCCAAAAGTTCAAGATCAGGAAATTGAAAATATCATTGATCGCATTGTTGTCGGACTCTTTTCAGTCGTAGTAACAATGGGACAAATCCCAATTATTCGCTGTTCTAGAGGAAATGCTGCTGAAATGGTTTCACAAAAATTGGATCAAAAATTACGCGATTATGTGATTAACTCTAGAGACAGCACGTTTAACTCACCGAGTGCTAATGCTCAAAGGCCAAGTATGAACCATAGTTTAAACGATATTGAGAAGGACAAACAAAGTACTAACTTTTTATAGTTCTTGCGATTTTTGACCGAAACATTGACCTCGTTCCTATGCTTTCACATTCATGGACATATCAATGTCTGATTAACGATGTGCTCGAAATGAAACTTAATAGAATTAAAGTGGAAGTCGACGATGGTAACGGAAAAGTATCAAAGAAAGGATATGATCTAGATCCTAAAGATTTCTTTTGGAATAAAAATGCCTCAGTTGCATTTCCTCAAGTTGCTGAAGATATTGATGCTGAACTTACCAGATACAAAAACGATACTACAGGGATTACTTCTGCTACTGGTGTAAATTCGATTGAAGATGTTAATCAACTGGATTTGAATGCAAATGCTGCGCATTTAAAGTCAGCAATTACAGCTTTACCTGAACTCACTGCTCGTAAGCAGACTCTTGATATGCATATGAATATCGCAACTGCGCTATTGAAAGGAATTAAAGATCGAGGTCTTGATTCATTTTTCCAAATGGAGGAGAATATTACAAAGACCCCTAAGCAAACTATTCTGGAAGCAATTAATGATCCTGAGCGTAAGGACGCTCTTGATAAAATGAGAATGTTTTTGATCTATTTTGTTTCGGCTGATTCGAATATCTCCGCTGCTGATATGGCTGAATATGAACATGCTCTAGTACAAGCTGGCTGTGACCTTTCGTCATTAACATATATTAAGAGAGTTCGAGAAATTACTAGAATGACCATGATGTCTACGCAACCAAGTAATTCTTCAATTCAATCTAGTGGAGGTGGTGCATCTGCCGATAATATTTTACGTGGATTTAGTAGTTTATCTAATAGACTTACTGGGAGGTTAAAAGACGGAGGCCTTTCAGGTGGTTTTGAGAACTTAATTTCAGGAGTTAAAAATTTCTTACCTTCGCGTAAAGATTTGACAATCACACGATTAGTGGAAGGATTAATGGATCCTGGTAGTGGAAGCTCATCTACAACTGAAGATTATTTATATTTCGACCCACGAATGGCGCGAGGATCGTTAACGCGACCTATCCCTCGAAATCGCGTGGCTTGTTCGGAAGCTATTGTATTTACAGTCGGAGGAGGAAATTTCTTGGAATATGGTAATCTACAAGAATTCGCGAAGCGAACTAATAAGCATATTGTATATGGTAGTACGCAGTTGTGTACTCCCCAACAGTTTATGGAAGAGTTGTCTGAGCTTGGTACTTCTTAAAAAAAAAGTCTATGTATAAATTATCTTTTTTTCTTCTTTGATATTAAATAATATCGCTGTTAAAAACTCGTCTTTGTGCAAAGAGAGGAAGATGTGTCATGTTCTAGTAATTTTTTTTTATGTCTTGAGAATAAATCAAGTCATTGATTGATATATGATACATATTTACAATTTGAAATTTCCTCATGCAGACACAAGATTCTTAACTTCTTCATCCACAGCCCATTCATTTACTTTATCGAGTAAAGTATCTAAAGAAGAAGTCCCAGCCATACAACCAGTTAAATCATGCATTGTAAACCCACAACGATGATCAGTCACTCTATTTTGAGGGTAGTTATAAGTTCGTAATTTGTCTGAACGGTCAGTGGAACTAACTTGAGAGGTTCTAGCGCTTCGTTCTCTTATTACTTGTTCACTGTGTTCTCGTTCAGCTATTCGACCACGTAAAATCATGTATGCTTTAGCTTTATTTTTATGTTGTGATCGTTCGTCTTGAATAGCTACCACGATACCAGTTGGAAGATGAGTAAGTCGAACTGCTGATTCGGTAGTATTAACATGTTGTCCGCCTGCACCTCTAGCTCTCATGACATCCACTCGAACTTCTCCAGGTGCGAAAGATCTCTCTGCTTCATTTGAATTTTCATCACCTTTAACAATTTGCGGTAAAACTACAATAGCAGCAGTAGACGTATGAACTCGTCCTTTGGTTTCTGTATCTGGAACTCTTTGCACTCTATGAACCCCACCTTCTAATCGTAATCTTTCGTATGAACCAGGTTCTTCAATTGTCATAATGCCTTCCATAACACCATGTCCGTCACCAGATGGATTACTTTCTACAATTGAGTATTTCCATTTTTTCGCTTGACAATAATTTTGGTACATTTCCATTAAATTTTTGGTAAAGATTGCTGCTTCGGAACCACCTACTCCAGGTCGAAACTCCATAATGCAAGGAAAATCTGCAAATGGATGCTGTGGAATAAGTAGTCTTTCAATATTTTGTCTTAATTTAACCATATTATTTTTGATATCTTCCATTTCTATTAATGCATCATCACGCAATTGCAAGGAATCTTCATCAGTAGCTGTTGTCAGTGCATTAAGATCATCAAGTTCTTCAACGTGTCGTTCATATGACTCTGAATAATTCACTATTGCTTCCAATTTTCCACGCTTTTGCATCTTGGTATTATCATATGATTCAACAAGTGCTGTTGAAAGCTCATCGTATTCAATTTTAAGTGCTCGCGCTTTCTCCCGAAGTCCAGGACTAAGTGTATAATCCTCAGCTATAATTTATTTCCAACTAAACGTCAACACTTGCAATTCAAGTTTTTTTCCTCTGATATTCAAACATTAGTTGTATACTTACGCCGTAACACATTGTCAAATTCTGAGCTATAGAACCTTGGAAAACCTCCCGTGCATGGTTTTGTCCTGAAAGTCAATTGAAATAAAACTGAATTGTGACAGGCTGGTAATAACCTTTGCGTTATTGATCTTCTATATAAACTCATTTGGATAAATTTATATATTCTATATAATCGAGTAGATTTGATTCACCTCGATATCAATTACAGATATACTCTAATATAAATTATACACCATTCCAATAAATACTTTGTCAATTACTTATCATACAATGTATATTTATTTAATCCCTTTTTGATAAACTACAGAGCTGTTGTAGTAATAACAATATTAGGGAAATCGATTTCGAGAAAACAGAATGATAGAAATCGTAAATTTTTAAATTTTTAAATTTTTAAATTTTTAAATTTTTAAATTTTTAAATTTTATTTCTTAAAACTCAAGCTACATAAATGTTTTTAACTGTTCAATTTATTGCAAAATTTGAAAAACATCTGGTTCAGTAGATAAAATAGCAATTGTGCACTTTGGTATTTTTACAAGAGCTTTATTCAGAATATGTATCGTGTAGAATCTATTATGGTCTAGTTTGGTTTATAGTTACCTTATTTGTACGGTTTGTTCGTACAATAAAGGGCTAGTAATGATGCAACACGCATGATAGTATATTACATCTCCATCCAAAAAAAAAAAAAAAAAAAAAAAAAAAATAGAATAAAATAAAATAAAATAAAATAAAATAAAATGAAATAACAAAATCGTAATTTACAAAAAAAAAAAAAACCCATCCAAAATTGTTTACTCTAAATTAACATGTAATCTAAATCCGGAACCAAGTCAATGATTTTTTGCACTAACTGGTCTTCCTTTTGCTTCGCATCCGACGAAGTTGGTAATGTCGGAGCTAACACAGCAGCACGTTTAGCAACTTGAGATACATCTGACACTGACGAAGAAGAAGATGATAAATACATTGATGTAGGTGAAGAGGGTTTTGGTGGTGGAATATATAATGCTCCATTTTGCTGGCCATGAGATTGAGTGTGATGATGCCGATGGACTGCAGATTCTTGCGGCTTTGTTGAATTTGCGGGTTCTAATGCATTGCTACTACCTTTCGAAGAGATAAGAGGTGGTGTAGAGCTTGCAGGCGACGACATTAATTCACCCCAATCATCTTCGTCTGTAACGTCATTAACAGGTTGCGCAGCAGATGCTGATGTTGGCCGTAAAATCGTTGGATGCAACATCATAGGCTGCATCATGCCAGCAATTGGCCCAGTATCATTGCTCTTACGCCGTGAGTCGTTGCCAGTGTCTACCTTCAAGGCAGAAGATGTCTTTGTAGAAGTAGACTCCATTCCCGCAAAATCACCCCAATCGTCCGTAACACTAGTTGACTTTCTCTGTGTCTGGCCATTTGGTGAACTCGGTGACGAAAGAGATGAATCTATAGGAACTGAGGCAAATGGCGGTAATTTAGCAGGAGCTTGCTGTGCACTATTTTGCCATCCAAATAAAATACCTGCACTTGCACTTGTATTCGTTGCATGTGGAGGCGGAGAGAGGATTCCACTGCGTTGATATTCATTCGCACTTGTAGGTTGTTCTGTAGTATCCCAATTGAAATATTTTCCATTTTCACGTCTGCTTGATTTCCATCTCGTAACTACATCATAGACTCTAGATTGAATTTCAGTATTTTTCCACTTTACTCTAATTCCGTCTTCAGTAACACTGCGAGACATTGCTGAATTAATTGAGGATGCAGGGGATGAAGGAGCAGATGGAGTGACACTCCTTTGTGCAGGTTTAAAAAATTGACGAAGCGGACGGGTTAACATGCCGTTCCATTTTCGACTAAAATTCTCTGTCAGCACTATACATCATATACAAATTATAAACATACGCTTGACCATAGTTCAACAAGGGCTCTGGCGCCGATTGCGCGTCGGAAAAAAACGAGGAAACATTCTCGCGCTCTTGGTTCTGTACATCTGGTAATGGAAATACATCACAGAGGGCTTTATAACTTGGTCCTTCGGGAGGTCTCAAAGAATCAGCTTCAAAGGGACTAGAAAAATCAAGGCCAGCCGATTGATCTTCTAAACTATTCATATAGTCATGTGAACCTCCGAAATCACCACTTGGCGATGGGAGATCGTTATCGAATGCATTGCTATTTCTGCCAAATTCAGGCGATGTGTAAGCTGGAATCGCTTCGGTAAATCCAGCGAAATCTGTACCATCATCGTCCGCAAATCCATTCATGGATCTTTCGTAGCTGTCCGGTTGGGAAACATTAATCGGTGATGTAGTATAGTTAGAGCTATTAAAACTAGCTGCAATGCTGTCATCTCCCCATCCAACTGTGTAGTTGTCAGATCGGATCGGTTCTTCATCTCCTTCAACATGAGGTGAGACAATGGTATTCGATGTTGAATCTGATATGGCGATCTCGGGAACGTTACCTGCCTCTCGTTCTCGATTGTTCTCCGTCTCTAGCTTTGCCTCTTTTTCTATCTCTTTGTCGTCGTTATTCGCATCTAAGTCATCATGCTCTCTCTCTGGTTCAAGGGCAAGGCTTTCTTCTTCTTTCGTTTCCGTTTTCACCGTAGATTGCAAGGCATCAATCTCGGCAGGTTTGGATTCCACATTTGAAGCAGAGGTGATTGAACCTTGTATCTCAAGTATTTCTGCCTTCTTCTCTGTTTCAGCTGGTTTAATTTCATCTTTGAAGTCAACTGTGTGTTCTATACTGGAATCTTTCGTGGTATCATGCACCTTCGAGGTGAGCTTGATTGAAGGAGGTGTCTGTGGAAGCGGAGGCGGAGGAGACACAGAAAAAGCCCATGGATCTTCAACCTCATCATCATCATCACCATCCAAAGCTGCGTTCTGCGCTGGCATTGGATTTGTGTCCAGTATAGTTTCAGATGGCTCCTGGGTTGTAGTATCTGATACTGCGATTGATCCGACGAGTCCCGAGTCGTCCTGCGGCATCATGGGAGCACTTGACGGAGCCGACCAATCCGGAATAGCCTCTTCGTCCATCATTGTCCATAATGAAGATGCTGACGCCGGCTGTGAAGCTGCTGGCCGCGACGACTCATAGGAACCCCACGGGTCCATCGCTTCAAAATGTCAGGAAGTGTTGCAGCGTGGGCCGAACACAGCACGCGACGAAGCAGTCCTTTTAGCAGTAAACAAAAAGGCGTCCCCCGGTCAATTGCAGGTCACACAAATATATATATGTATATGCTTGACGGTATCTAAAAGGCTTCTGAAGAACCGCAAAGAGAGCAGAAGCTGCTGCCAAAGTCGTGCCAACTTTGCGAAGCGTGGAGACACTAAACCCTCAGCGCACACCAAAGCATTTAAACTTTAACGCGTAACTTTTACTACTCCCAACTGCCTTAAATATTATTTACGAGACGGAAATTTTTGCAGTTAAATTATTAGACCTTTGACGCTCAGCAATTGCCGTTTGAAAGAGTAATTAGTAGTTGGCTGCTGTGCTCAGAGAAAAGACGGGTGCAAACCAGAGAAAGAATAATGCCAATTACCACAGCTCCAGGAACAATGGCGGACCCGGACGCGCTCATTTCGCTGCTTTCGCTGAATGAGAAAGTCCGCGTCAAGACAGAAGGCCCCACAGAAGATGGCCTCGATGACGACCTCGGGGAAGAAGAAGAAGAAGAAGATGGAATTGACGATGTCAGTACGTCGCACTCGCAAAACACACGAACAAATCCGCCGTCGCCGCTCGGAAGTTCCGCGCTCAAAATATCAGCAAGTGGCCAACATTTGGCCTACACCCATCCTCATCTTTCCGACACCGCCGGCCCTTCTGCTTCAAAGATATCAAGACCTGCGTCTCCTTACACACTCAATCCTCCTATTGACTTTGACGGACTTTCGTGGCCGTCCATTGGAACCCGGTCGCGGTTGGAAAACACTCCAGAAGAACGGGAGGCAAAAATTCAACGGATCGCAGACGCTGTCAGAGTCATTCTAACAGAAATCGGCGAAGACCCCTCTCGCGAAGGTCTCTTATCGACTCCAGAGAGATACGCCAAAGCTATGCTATTCCTCACAAAGGGATACGAGCAGAACATTCGCAGTGTCATTAATCGCGCTGTTTTTGAAGAGGACCATGACGAAATGGTCATTGTCAAAGATATTCCCGTATTCTCTCTTTGCGAACACCACATGGTTCCGTTTAATGGCACAATCTCAATTGGATATATCCCCAATTCCCGCGTTCTTGGTCTTTCAAAGCTGGCCAGAATCGCAGAGATGTTTGCTCGCAGACTGCAAGTTCAAGAAAGATTGACGAAACAAGTCGCTCTAGCTGTCTGGGAAATATTACGTCCCCAAGGTGTTGCGGTAGTCATGGAAGCTTCTCACATGTGTATGGTTATGCGAGGCGTTCAGAAACCTGGCAGTTCCACGGTGACTAGCTGCATGCTCGGAAGATTCAGAGGAGCGCAAAAGACTCGTGAAGAGTTCTTCTCTCTCATCGGACGCAGGTAGTTTTCGTTTTTTTATATTTTACTTTTTGTCGTCGTTGTTTTTCTTTTCCTTTGGGGCTGTCTTTGTAATCTACACTTCTATCTTATCTTTTTATATATATATATTTATACGGCTTGGGATTCAAGGGGGCGTGATGGTCATATACTAGTATAAAAAAAACTACTGTGCTTTTACAATTTTTCTGGTTTGTCATTGTAACTTTTTTCTCTTTTACCTTATTTCGATTATTTTGATGTAGCTTTATGTATAAAATTCTGTGCTCTTAGTTTCCTTTTTATTTTGTTAATTTTAAATACTTCTTCTCTATATATTTATATTGCTTTCAACACTTGACAAATAGAGTGACATATGTTTAGAGTACATATTGGGATATATTACATAAGCTCATTGCGCGGCTCAAAATTTTGATAATTAAAGTGTAGAGTTGGTGGGATTTTACAAGACATAATGCTACTCTCTGATATTGGGATACTTTGATTATAGAAGAAGAAGTTGGTTTGAGAATGTTGGCGATGAACCGCTGCATGGGATTGCTAAGGAGTGGTTTATGTATATCTGTAAAGAGGAATGGAAGGCGTCAAGAGGTTATACAATTGCTTAATCGGCGATATTCACTACTTTCAGTTGCCACAGCTTTTCCAGAAACAGATTACGAAGATCCGAGACCAAATGCTGATGATATGATCTTTGTAGCTATGTCTGGAGGCGTCGACTCTTCGGTTGTAGCTTCGTTAATGTCTAGCAAGTACAAAAATGTTGTTGGAGTTTACATGGCGAATTGGACAGTCGCTAGAACACCACGGCGTGAGATTCAGAAACGAAATGCATTGAAAGGAATTGTTATTAAAGATCAAGAGGCAATTAAACGATTACAAAGGAAAGAATTAGAGAAAGAAAAGCAGGATCTTGAGTCGGGATTGCTCTGTTCAGAGACAGACTGGAATGATGTTCAAACAGTCTGTAAAGATCTAGGAATACCATCAATGAGACTCAGTTTTGAGAAAGATTACTGGACTGATGTTTTTGAGCCTATGCTTCGGGGGTATGCAGCAGGTAGCACTCCTAATCCAGATGTCAGCTGCAATCGGTTTATCAAATTTGGGAAACTGTACGAAGCAGTTGAGCAGATAGCACGGGAGAAAAGAGCAGAGAATTGGTGGCTTGTAACTGGCCATTACGCCCGAACAGGGAAACACAAACTGACTGGAAAAACACATTTATTACGACCAGTCGATAGCAAAAAAGATCAAACATATTATCTATCAAGCATCGATCACAGAAAACTTAAACACATTCTATTCCCACTACACAGCTACAGCAAGAGTGAGATTCGTCAGCTTGCAATCGATCGTGGCCTAGCTACAGCATATCGACCTGATTCTCACGGTCTTTGCTTTGTGGCTCCTAGCATAGGAGCGGCAGCGGCCACCAAAGCACACAAATCCGGCAAACAATTAGTTAGAAGTAGCGGATATGCGCACTTTAGCGATTTTCTTGCAGAATACATTGACGTCAAGCCGGGAGCGATAGTTACGGTTGATGGCAAAGTCGTTGGACAACATGAAGGTCTATGGACAGTGACGATTGGCCAAAAAAGTAGAGTAGCTATGCCTCAAGGAAATCCCGAGACTAGTGGCGTATGGTATGTTGTGGACAAAAGAGTCGCTACAAATGAGATTGTCATTGCACGGGGACGAACTAGCAGGTACTTGTATTCTACAGCCATGACTTGCTCTGACTGGACCTGGATGGTGGATCACGAGGAGATTCCATTGATAATGGATTTAGCTGGCCAAGGGAAGTTACACTTACGCATCCGCAGTCTGTCGGCGCTGACTTTAGTGTCGAGAATAGATATTCTTGCGAATAACAAGGTCCAGATTGAGTTTGCGGAAAAACAAGACGGTGTAACGTATGGACAGACTGCGGTTCTATATTCAGGTGATAGATTACTAGGAGGAGGTCCTGTCGAGGATAGAACCCTACTGACCGATACTGAATTCGACTCTGCGCCCGTGGGGAAAATAGCACAGGCTGTAGCATAGCTATTCTAGAGCAATTTGTATATAGATAAATAATGTATAGTTTAGGACTGGATATATTAAACAAGATTTCTCTGTAGCTTTATTAACTGATGCAACCGCCGGGGAAGAATAGCATGAATATATTTAACCCAAAGTTTATACTATTAAGCCAACCACAGGCCAATTCACAAAACACATAATATCCTTCCTCATTCCTGTTCTTTTTTCTTACAGTTATTCATTTATTTGTTTTTTTGTTTTTTTGTTCGTTCAAGCAATAACCTCTCCGCTGCGAACCTCCTTGCCAGACTTTTTGATCTGGGCAAGAACGGTGTCGTAGGTTACGTTATCGGCAGTCTTGACGATGACCTTCTGGTCGTCCAAGGTGATCTTTACGTCACTAACGCCTACAGATTGAAAAGAAGAAAGAAATGTTAGTGAATAATGGTCTGGTTGCGTAATGAGCAAACTGCAGAACCAGAACGTACCTTCCAGCTTATTAAGGACACGGTTAACAGCACCGGAGCAGCCGGAGCAAGACATAGCAACGTTGAATTGGTACTCGTGAGCAGACATTGTTTATAAATATATATTTAATGCTTCTAAATAAAAGTAGAAGAAGACAAAAAGTGTTCAAGTTGTGGCAAGAAATCAGAGGAAAGCGGGCGGACTTGGATTTATAAGTCCGAGGCCAAAACACAGCTTTGGGCCAGGGCCAGGGCAAGGGCAGCAGATAGGAGGAGCTGTCGTTTAATAATCTGAGAGCACAATTCGCGCTGAAGGCAAAGGTGATTTCTCAAATGTTCTGGCACAATCGACAGAGGAAAAGAAGGTGGTTATTGTAGTTAAATGACTTGATATGTACAGGTTGTGGGCCAAATCTGCTTGTTAAAGCGCTGTTTAAAAAGGGACTTAAACTGTCCTCGTGTTTTAAGGTTGCTTTTATCAGATTGTCGTATTCGAAATCTCTGCGCTTAAAAAGATATCCTCAAATCACATTGAAAACACTATAAAAACACATTAATGATATTTAGACACAAAAAAGTTGCATTTTTCTTATATTCATAAACATAAATCTACATTTCGTGAATATTCAATAATTAGTCATCTTTTCTTCAAATTAGGAAATACTTAGTCATCATTTGTAGGAGGGTAACTGAATGCTCCGTTCTGCATTTCTAAACTATTTGATATCCCACGAGACTCAAACGAAAAAGCCAGGTACATATTGATAAATTCTACATATTCGTGCTTCAAAAAGACATTGTGAAAGAGATGACGTCCGAAATGCGGAAACGAGCTCTTCCTCTTGATGAGGGAAATCCAGAGTCTCCTTCGTCACTCAAGAAGCAAAGAGCTGGTGATAGCTCACCGCTTCCTGCTTCTGCAGCAGCAGCTTCTGCATCGCCAGCAACAAGCAAAGGAAGCGACATTCTAGCAAAAGCAAAGGCAATCGCGCGTGCGAAAGCTGCTGCTGCAAAGGCGAAAATTCAACAGGGATCGCAGTCTCCTATTCCTCCTCCTCCTCCTGCTGCTTCTTCAGCTCCTGCTCCTGCTCCCCCTCCATCATCAAACGGGAATAATGGACATGAACGTGAATCACCAATCGACATGAAAGCCCTTCTTGCTCAAATTGCAGCTAAAAAGGCTCGAGTAGCGGCAGCCGTTTATTCAAAACCAACCAATATCCCAGCTACAAAGCCTGAAAGAGATGACGCGAAAGCATACGGTGGATTAAATGTTGGTGTGCATCCTGCGCTGTTAGATACAAAGCCAAAACGTACTAGCAGCTCTCAAAAAGGAGGAAAAAAACTCATGGCTCCTAAATTCTCAAGTACAATGGCGAACAACAGAAAGAAAGAGCTTGAAATTCTAACAGGACCTGCTCCTGAAGATATTGATCCAAAGAAAAATCCCTATTTTGATCCTAGTCTTGAAATTAAGCCTAAAGAAAGAGGGCGAAGAGCACTTGAGTTTAACTCAAAGGGAAAATACATTGAACAAGCTAGAGAATTAAGATCGCAGGCACAAATGGAAGAACTTAACAAGAGAATAGAGGAGGAAAGTAAGAAAGAAGGAACACATCAAGAAATTGAGAGCACAGATCTTGGCTTGAAGGTATGTATTTAAACAATGGTCTTTTATGCATATTCCATTAGAATAATTTCTAACTAATTAATGACACAGATTGAAGAACCTCCTGAAGTTGAATGGTGGGATCAAGGATTTTTGGTTAACAAAACATACGATGACCTTGATCACAAAGAAAATATCCTTATTGAATCCGAACAATCAATCATTTCGGATCTTGTTCAACATCCAGTTCCTATAAACCCACCATGGGATAAGAATACACCTTTAATTCGTCCTCCACATCTTACAAAGAAGGAAATGAAGAGAATTCGGAAATCTGAACGCGCTGAACGACATAAAGATAAGCAAGATAGAATTCGATTAGGATTAGATCCTGCTCCTCCACCAAAGGTCAAGCTTAGTAATTTGATGAATGTCCTTACGAATGAAGCTATCAGAGATCCAACATTAGTTGAAGCACGTGTTAGGAGAGAGATGGAAGAGCGACGATTAGCACACGAGAGAGAGAACGAAGAACGTAAACTTACAGCTGAGCAACGTCATGAAAAGACAAAGAAACAATTAGAATCTGATGAGAAGAAAGGAATCTTTTGTGCTGTTTTTAAAATCGGAAGTCTTGCGAATCCTCAACACAGTTTTAAAGTTAACGTCAATGCTCGTGAATATGAACTCCGTGGTGTTACAATTAATAATCCACAATTTTGTTTAGTTATCGTTGAAGGTGGTGCACGAACTATCAAGCAGTATAAAAAACTAATGTTACATCGAATTAACTGGACAGTAAATGCACCAAAACTTTCATCAACATATGAAACTAAGAATGATCCAGTGAATAGAAATGCACTTGAAGATCTATCTGACAATAAATGTGAGTTAATTTGGGAAGGTGAATTACAAACCCATCAGTTTAAAAGATGGAATATGAGAGAAACTGAAAATGAGCAGCAAGTTCAAGAGTTTCTAGAAAAGAGCCAGACTATGCATTTCTGGAATTTAGCAAAAACTTGGTCTGGCGAATTATGAAAATATAAAATTTGTATACTATAACTTTTTCTTATCTCTTTGTTTTTTTTCTATTTTTTCTATTTTGTATAATAAGTAATTAAAAAAAGCTAGTTCATTTGATTATGAAATTAAAAGTCTATATGGTAAGGCGACAACCGATAAAGCGATAGTTATCATTATCTTACAGTTTTGTATGAACGTTAATGTTACAGTTCCCCCAGTTATGCAATAGCAGTTATTAAACAACTAGTCGATATCATCATCGTGAACTTCCTCTCCATCGTCCTCATCGTCTTCATCTTCATCTTCATCAGTAGTGGTATTGCCATTGATCTTTGAATCCCCATTAGTATCAGCAGTCTTTTTCAATTCGGTTGTACCATTAGGAGCTTCTTTGATTTCTCCATTAAGTTTTTCCTCTTCCTCATTTTCATCTTTCTCGCCTTCTCCTTCGTCTTCTTCCTCTTCTTCTTCCCCTTCTTGTTCAACTTCTTCCTCATCATCTTCCTCATCGTCACCATCATCTTCCTCTCCATCACCATTTTGAGCAATTTTTTCTTCCAAATCTGCCATAACTAATAACAAATCCTCAACTCTCTCTTCTGACTCTTTAAGAGAATTCTTCAAAGCCGTAACTTGCGTTTTCTCACTTTCAAGTTCTTTTGTAATCGAATTAGATTTCTGTGATTCACTAGAAAGTTGAAGTTCTAACGATTTAATCTTTTCGTTTAATTCTTGTAATTTCCCTGATTGTTTGGATTTCTTTGAATCATGATCTGTTGTTAAATTTGTAATGCTAGTGTTTAAATTCTCAATTTCCTTTTTCAATTCGACTATTTGAGTTTGTAAAATTTCATTTTCGTTATGTCTGGTCTCTAATTGAGATTGAAGTTCAGTAATTTTATTATCTTTGGTCTTTAGATCTTTCTGAAGTCCAGTAATAATCTCGTCCTTTTCAGTAACTTGTTGTTTAAGTACATCAAGTTGAGCATTAAGATCCACGGCTTTGCTTTTAAATCCATTCAATAACTGCTGTAATTGTTCATGTTTCGCCGTCAATTGTTTCAATTCCTTATCCTTACTTTCCATCATATTATGAGTATAAGATTTTTGCTCTTCAGTTTGTTTTAATCGAGTTTCTAATTTCAATCGTTCAGCAGATGTAGATTCTTTAAATGCTCGCAAACTCGACTCTGCTTGTAAAGTACGTTCTTTAGATCTAGAAAGGTCCTTTTCCATACTATCAGCTCGACTTTTCTCCTTACGCAGTGAATCTTGAAGCTCGTTTTTCTCCTTTTGGAGACGCATTGTTTCCAATCCAAGGGATTGCACATTAGCCCCCAATTTCTTTTCAATTTCTTTTGATTTTTCGCGTTCATCGATAATTTCCCTACTTGCTGAAGTTAACTGATCTTGTAATCTTTTAACCAGCGCAGTTGATTCACGAAATTCTATATTCAAAGTTTCCTTCTCGCGAGTGACAGCCTCAGTCTGTGAAGTACTACTTAAGAGAGATTGTTGAGTTTCTGCAATCGAAGAATTAGCCTGTTCTAATTGCGCTCTAAGTTCTTCAATTTCTTTGGTCATGTTTTCCATTGATTCAACTGCTTTTTCATTCTGAGCCTCAATAGCCTCTGCAATATATGTTAGTTTCCTTACAGTTTCCTACTCATTAGCAAATTATTCTCAACACATACCAGGACTAATAGGATCTCGATTAGGATCTTTATCCAAAACTTTTTCTAATCGACTATACCGATCCTTGAAAAAATCAATAAACACACGATTAAAGAAAACTTTAGGTAATCCAGTTTCATCCTTTTCAGCAGAAAGAATTTCAGAAGGACTGAAATCACGAACATAACCATGTCGACGTAATAAGCGTAGTTTCATAATGAACGAATCACGACCGATTCGGTTCACGAGAAGTCGGTGTAAAGTTGGCCTTTATAATCAAATCAAAGTCAGTAGTAGGAAAAATTAAATAATTTTTCTTAAATAAATGAACTAAAAATAAAAAAATAAAAACTCGTACCTCGGAATTGGAGATTGGGTAGTGCAATAACCGTACAAAACAGCAAGAAGCGTAGTACACATTCCTTCCACAATAATGTTATGACTTGATGATTGTGACACATCAGCCACTAACGACTGAACACTAGATCCTTCGCTTAGAAAGTCATCAATCGCTTCATAATCTTCATAAAGCCAAACACAAAGAAGCATTATGTAAGCAATTGGAATACGAGCGTCTAAATCATATTGCAACGAAGCAACTAAATTGGCTGAAATAGTTTGGATTGCAGTAACCACTTCTTCTCCTTGTTCTTCATCTCCAATTGTGATTGATCTTGCTATGTTTTTTATTTCTTGGCCACCTTCAAAAATATGTAGCATGATCACACAAGCAAACCAGGTTTTATAAGGATCTGTTCGTGAATCGGTTTCATGATCTAATATCCCACTCAATAATTTGATATTCCAAGGTCCACGATTATCGTTGAAATAAGCATCTATTGCATCCTCAAGAAGAGCAGCTCGGGTATGATTATTATTTGAAAGATAGCCTTCTAAACACATAGTTGCACCGACTCGCAAATCAAAGGCGTATATTGAAGAACTACTCAATGCCCAATTGAGCAAAGCCTGAGTAACAGGAATTGCCTCCGGTTCATCTTGTACATGATTTGGTTCACCTGGAGCAGAAGCATTGATATAAGGAACGTCAATATTAGAGAATTTATCTTGAATCTCTTCATTTCCTCTGATTAAATCACCAGCGGCTACAAGAGCCATTGCGCGAACTTGGATATTTGTTGAATCAGCAAATGCAAGTCGTAAAACATTCATTAAAACTCCTGCTTGAAATAAAATATCCTGATTAGCTAAAGTTCCAAGACTATCTTCAACCACAAATAATCTGCAAATTTCTAAAACTAAAATCATGTTCTTTGTCTTTTGCTGATCCCAATTCGCCCCTCCTTTTTCCACAATCATTAATGCTGATAACCGAGGAATGCAGCTAGTTTCTCTGAAAAGATTTTGGTTAGAAGGATTAAATCGTAATAAATTCGCAATCAATCGTAGACAATCGCGAACAACGACACCTCCTTCAACACCAGCTTCACGCTCAATTATAACGAAAATCTTATCGAATGTATTTTCAAAGGCAACTAATTTTTGAATGTCTGGGTGACCGTCGACAAGATGAATAAGTAGCATAACCGACTCTACATACAGCAAACATCAGCAAATTTTGACGTAATTCAATAATTCTTCATGTTACGCACCACTTTGAATAGCCTCTCGGTGATCATCTAGTGTAGATACAAACCTAGATATTCCCAAAGGAGCAGCAAAAACGCATTGCTTTGTTCGTTCTGGTCGATTGGCAAGGATCGAAGCTAGTAATTGAAGCGTATATAGGCGTACATAAAAATCTGTATTCTCTAATATATCAATTAGAAGCGATATATTCTCTTCCCGCTACAACAGTAGAGATTTTAGTTATTATGCGATATTCAAAGTACTGAAGAAAGGGCATATATACCTGAGTGAATTCGTCGGCGAGCCATAGAGCAATGTAGTCAACATCAGCCGAAGCCTGATATCTTGGTTAGTCTTCAAATGCAATATTTCCGCCCCATGTTCGCATAATAGATACCTCGGTTTTATTCCTAACAAACAGCAACAGCACAGTCTCAAGAGTAGCCTTTACCGTCTCAGTATCAAGACGATCTCGTTGAAGTTCAGAAATCAGTCCTCTCAATCCACCAGTGACGACAGTTTCGCGATATTCTCTGCAGAATCCTTTTAATCCCAGAACCGCAGCTCGTCTATCTTCCAATAAAGTCGAATTTAACAGTCTATCACATAATCTTGCGATAGTCTCGAGCGCAGTCGTGGATGGTTTTGGTTGCGTCTGAGGTAGAAAGCCGGTCAAATAGTCCTGCATTGTGGTTTTACTTGACAATACGCGCCCTTTATCTTCTTTCTTTCCTGTCTTTTTTCCTTTCAGCTTTTTCACAGTAGTAAATTAATCATTAGCAGATGTAGAAAATGAATAAACCTATTAAACAAACGAATCAACCGCAGATTCTGGTTATATTTACTAGTCTGCCCCTCACAAACTTCGGTCTCCAAATTCAAATCCAAGAGGGACAGCACAGCGAAAAAAGTAATAAAGTTATTTTATAAATCTTAAATGTATGTGAGATCTGACTAGTATAGCTTAATATAGGTACACACTAACCGTATTTGTGCTAGCTCTGTAACCCCTTAATTCGAGCCGGGGGAATCTGGCGCTCCTCGCACGTTTTTTGAGCCCTCATCGGAGTCAATATTTTCCTCAATTCTGGCCACGTATCTTAATTGATTTGTACTTTCACCGGGAATAAAAATCAGTTTTTATGAGTAATTGATTTATTGCTACTGAATTTGTTGTGTGATTGACGTGTCTGGAGATCAATTGTTGCTTGCTTCATCGTGGTAAGGCTGTCAATTCGTGATATATTCGGCAAAGACCAAAGCTGATTTGGAAATAGAACATTGATCTATCTCAATTATAGCTATTCAAAGAAAAACTATATGACAACTTGATTGATTAGCTTTTTTTTTTATCTTTTGTGCTTGGAAAAAACTGTTGAAAATGGTGCAATTAAGGATCGTTCTCGTCGCTGTCCTTATTTTCGGCCTTTGTAACGTCGCGGCGGCAAAAGTGCTTACTAGCTCAGGCTCATATGACTTGGAGTATATCGAGGAGGAATTACAGGTGTGTTGGTGAATTACTTCAACGCGTCACACAATGATATACTAACTATAAGCAGAGCTGTGAAGTTGTTAGAAAATTGGATACCTTGAAAGGTGCCAGCAAACCTACAGAGACTGGACTTATTCAAAAGTCATTCGACATTCTATTTCCTTTTGGTATGTTTTTTTTCTTTCATGAAGTCTATGTGGAAGCCTTTGTTAACTGGGTTTGCTTGTTCATTTAGGACCTGGAGCGAATGCTCTTCTAGCAACAGCTTACATCTCTGGACCACCAAATATCCTTCTCGCTTTAGTACGTTATCAGCAATATCCTTAATCATAAATTTTATATCTAATGGATATTTCTTTATGTAGATTCCTCCTAATATTAACCCTTCATCTCTTTCGGTTTTGGTTTCATTTGCAGTTGGTGGCCTTCTCGGTGATGTATTTCTTCATTTAATGCCGGAGACTTTTCTTGGGGAATCTCACGATCCGGATCATGTTCGTTTCGTTCTAGTTGAAGATCATAAAAACACTCTTCTTGGTCTTGCTATCTTTTTCGGTTTTGCAGCTTTTATTGTTCTTGATAAAACTATGCGGATATTCGGCGGTGAAGGTAGTCACGATCATTCTCACTCTCATTCTCATGAAACTGAGACTGAGCCTGAGTCTGAGAAACTGGCTATTTCGTCTTCGGTTGAAACTACGTCTTCTGATAATCTCCGCAGTCGCTCAAGCGCAGTGAAGCCCTCTACGGAAACTGCAGTTGAGGTTCCCGAAAAGAAAGACGAAATCAGTGCTTCGGTAAAGTTATCTGCCTACTTGAACTTGATCGCTGATTTCTCTCACAATATCACTGATGGACTCGCTATCGCCGCTTCATTTTATATCTCTCATAGTGTAGGAGCTACAACTACTCTTGCTGTATTTTTCCACGAAATTCCTCATGAAGTTGGTGATTTTGCTTTGTTGATTCAAGGTGGATTTTCAAAGTCAAAAGCTATGGGTGCTCAATTCGTTACTGCTATTGGCGCTTTCTTGGGAACTTTTATTGGAATTGGAATACAATATTTGTCTTCTTATGAGGCCGTCAGCCAAGATGGCCATGGCCATGGATCTAGTGGGGGAATATTTGGTACCTCATGCACAACTGGTGATTTAGTACTTCCTTTCACCGCTGGTACGTAATCCAAGTTTATTCGAAAAAACTCGATTCAACATACAAAAAATTTCTAATCCTTTTTTTTTTCTCTTTCTTCTAGGTGGGTTTTTATACATCGCCACCGTCGGCGTCATTCCCGAAATTCTTGAAACTGACCCGAGATTAAGCAAATTTGCTGAAATCAAAAAGGGATTCTTACAAGCTTTCGCAATGCTTCTCGGCGTTGGTATGATGTTTGTAATCTCATGGACTGAGTAAACTTCTCTCCCCTTTTCCCTCTATGGATTAGTTTATTTATATGATATATAAATCATGATCATCTAATTGCTTGTCCCCATCATATTATATATACAGATACGGATAACGAACTGTGACATTAGACCAGAAACATATTTAAAATGATGTATAAAATGTGACGATAAAATACTGGCGTCGGTTTATTTAACTAAAATAAGAATATAAATAATTTAAAATCAAAACCTGAATCTATAATCTATAATATATTATACTTTTTCGTTTCTGAAAATCTCATTCATTAATCTAATTTGACCATTTAAAACAAAGAACAAGGTCTGATTTAGACAGGAATAAACAGAACTTAACCCATATAGCTTAATCTTTTCTCACGCAAAGTGGTAAATTTGCAACTCTCTTACTCTTATAATCTGACCTGAATACTCTCTCTTGTTCTTGTATACTCGAGATAAAATATAATTAAAGCCACTTTCCATTTTCCACTTTCCTATTTCTAGAAAAAAAAATAAGAAAAAAAAGAAAAAGAAAAGAGAAAGAGAAAGAGAAAGAGAAAGAGAAGAGAAGCTACAATTTTTGAATGAATAAATCAAAGCAACTAAAAGGAAACATTGATACTAATCCGACAAAAATACCAGCAAAAGGTAATTTATAACTTGGTTGTATATATTCAAAGTACTTATTATTATTATTATTATTATTATTATTATTATTATTATTATTATTATTATTAT